>JAOWBP010004096.1:6793300-6808470 GCA_028571105.1 Tragopan temminckii | reverse complement strand
ATCTCCTCTTGTATGCACCATAACTCCATAGGAAATTGTAAAATTTAGAATTAAGGTATGTTCTTTAAAGAAGCAGCAGAAAAAATATTCTCAAATTTTATTGGAAAATTCCTATTCCGTATGCAAATATCATATCAGACAGTAGGGGGCAACTTTAACCCACAAGTCATACTTCATGCATTCTGCTATATAAGGACATGAAGTGGATACTTTCAATATTTACCTAAGTTTGTTGTGTGGTCTGTATCAATTTTGTAAAATGTAAGGTTTCATTTTTGAACCCCTACTCTGTTCTCCAGGCAATATGCTGAGGAAATATCTGGTTTATGTAGCAGAAAAAAATGGTGCAAGATAAAATAAGAAACTACACACTCAAAGCTGTTGAGAAATTGAAGGACAACTATATTCTTACTGTCACAGGATTTGTGAGAAACCAATCTCAGAAGCATATTTTTCCACACTTGCAATTTGATAAGCAATGCTTTCTTGGTGAAGCAGTTTATAAAGGAAGTAATTTAACAACCTAAAATATAGAGCAAACACTAATATAAAAGCTATTAAAACCAGCAAAATATTCACTAATGCTGTTAACATGCAAAATTAACTGTGTTTAACAATAAATCTTTATTTAAAGATAAACTGTTGTTCTGCATTACGTGTCATGTTTTGTATCACTTGAAAAATAAGTTTTGTTCTTAATTATCCTGGACAGCAGATGCTAACTACATAGGCATGACATCAGAGGGTATAAGCAGTCAACACAGTATTTTTTCATTGCATAACTATGACTTGTGGATTAGAAGAGTATAACAGTTATAGAATTTAATATGCAATTAATTGATTTCCCTTTAACTTTCACTGTTAAAATTATCAGATTGGTGAAAGTCAAGAAGTAGGGAGTAGAGTGAAAATATTTTCACATCAAATCCAGCCAATTGGAACATCTAAAAACTCCTACAACCCAGAGCTACTCTTGATAGAAGGTTCACAAAACGAAGTGGTTAGGCCTGGAGTGAGATCTAGCAAATTTGGGGCAAAATCATGATTTCAAGTAAAAGATGTCAAACACTGGAAAGCAACTCATACAGAACTTCATGCTCCATTTAAGCTTCAAACATGAGGGTAAAGTACACTGGATGACAAGCTACAATAACAAAGTAAGAAACTGATTGCAGACCTTTCTTCTGAAGCGCCCTGAGACCCTTCAATAACACACTACAGATCTGCTTTTTTTCAGCAATGCAGCTAGCAATTACTTCTCTGAACACAACCCCACCTTAAAACATAAAACTTCTGTTTCGGTTAGTGCGCCTTAGCTGTATTTTTCCTAATAGACAGAGCATAGCATAAACAAGGATTACAAGATGTGAAAAACATCCACCCTCCAGCATTTCCTGACATGAACTTACATTTCATGTTAATACTCAAAAAGCATATGTGTAACTGGTACCAACCGTACTACTTTAGAAAGAAAACTAATCATTAAAAACACAGAAACAACAACAAAAGAAAACAACCACCAAGCAGACATTTTACTGCCAGACATTACTATTTCGTGATCCTATAATTTGTGCCCTTTTACAACTTACTGTTTGGGGCTTTTTTTTTTTTTTTTTTAAACCCATGGCTGAGAAACATCTTGCTGTTTTACTGTCTGATGGGACTGAATGCCAGGTGAAACCCAACCACTGATTTCCATTCCTTTTTCATTAGAAAATGAGGAGGTGCAATTCCTCTGGTTGAGAACACGTCATCCTGGAGGGACAGTCTGCTAGATTGTGCTAGGTTATTCTGAAATGAGGGAAAAGGAAACACACATCCGTGACACACTTGCTTCTGCTGCAACCCTGGTTAAATGTGCCCCATAAGTAAGGTGACAGCAGAGGTTTTTGGAAACATTTTCCTAATGTAAACGTTTTAAACAGATGAACAAACAAAAATGGACTCACGTACAGAGCTCAGTATTAAAGCTGACTTCATCAAGAAAACTGTTTTCTTTACAATGTTTGCTTTTCAATTTGCCTTTTCATTTGTTTATGTTATTTTTTAGTCTTTCTCCATTGCCCAGCATGATTGCAGTGTGATTTTTGCTGCCTCAGGCTCATCTCCCAGTTTCCTTGCACACACAACGATCCATTTGCCTCAGGCACTGAACGGCTACCAGCCACATCACTTACTCTAGGTATACTCAGCTCCAAGGTCTTTGAGGTCCTCTCTCCACTTCCCTCCTCTCCACTCACCCCAGCAGCAGCCAGGCCACTTACTGGTGTGTTCCGACCTCAACCTGCGAGAGAAAGCAGCAGCCTTGCTGGCAATGCTCAAGGTACCTCTGCTCAGCGATGGCCGCTCCTCAGTGAGGGGAAAGTCCCAGTTTGAGCTGAATCAAGGGAAGTTATGAAAGCTTGCCAATCCTTTCTGTTTTCTTCCAGATGACGGGCACTGATGTGTAGAATTAGCTTAAACGATCACTGCTTTCCACAACATGTGGGATCCATCAATAGCTATACAGAGGTTATGTTGCAGGATTCTGTCCTATTTGTCAGATCCTGTGGATGCAAATGTAATCTCTCATTACTCTTACCAGCTTATATGAAAACCATGGTCACAAAAGACTTGACAGAGATAACTGTCAATTACTTTCTGAAATACATCACTACCTTAACTTTTTTGACTTAAAATATAAATTGGCTACAAAAAAAAAAAAAAAAAAAAAAAACCAACAAAAACCATATGTTCTTGCTCAGATTATAATAATATAAGCTAATATATACACGACTGATACTGCTTTATAAATATTTCTATTACTGTACATTTCATCTATAAATTATACAAATTATACCTCTGATGTTATCAATCTATTGGAAAGTTTCCAAATGGGTCTAGTGTTGGTATTCTACGGTAACTGCTGATAACAGAGCCTGAGGAAGAACTTAACAAAACTACTGCAATCACTATTCATTTTTGAAGCAGGATAATAAGTGGTGTATCCTTTCATCTCTCTGGGAAAATTACCTTATACATAGTAATACATTCTCAGTTATTCATTATCATTAAAGTCAAAGGCCATTCATTATTGCAGCAATTTAAGCTTACACGTAAGTAGCCAGAATACTCACTGGTTTCATGATGGTTCTTCAGAACTAGACAAACTTCACATTTGCAGTATTTTGGGTGGGGTTTTTTTTTGTTTGTTAATGCTTGTTCATTTGTTGTTGTTTCCCACTTTTTTCCATTTTTTTCTCTTTTGTAGTAGAAGCACAATAAACTTTTTTCCAATAGATTTTCAAGGAAAGCGCAGTTCTTGCAGCTTTAATGCAGAAATAATTGGGCATTCAACAAGAATGCTAGTTTGTCTAAACAGAAAAGAGATTATTTTCCAAATCCACAAAAACATTAAATAACTCATAGTTAGATTGCATGCAAGACCTGTCTCGCACTGTTGCAGTTATTGATGTTGGATTACTGGAGTAATACATATTTTGATACAGGGAATGGGTATGGGCAGAGTTTCCAGGCTTAGATCCTTGTTTCTTACAGCTTGTGGAAGAAAGTTTCTCTGCAAATCTAAATTCCATCTGTTAAGCATTAATGAAAGAATGGCAAGAAGAGTATAATTTCAATGCAAGTATAGTCTCATTCATTTTATCTCATTTTTCTTACTCTTAAAATAATCTAACACAACAAAACCAGGAATAAATCACAGTAAAACCAGAAAATGTGTTACAACTACAAATCTAAAGAAAAATATCCGAGCAAACCAAATTGTCAGCAAAACCAGATAGTTTCTGCCGCTTGCTGACTAACTGAACAACATCTTTAGAAATAAGGAAGTTTTAATATCCCTAACGCCTATGGATTCAAGACTTACAATGAGTTTGGTGCTCAAAAATTAAGACCCAGGTCTTTACTTTATATGAGACTTTCACAATTTTCTCCCGTGAGTGTCAAGATTATATTGCAATAAGAAAAAAACGACCCTAAAAAAAAAAATAATAATAATCAAATACTTCCCTTGTACAGTTACATTACGATTAAATTACATTCCGCGAAGTTACCCCAACCCAACTGAAAAGATGCAAAGAGAACTTAAAAATTTGCCAAAAATAGTGGAAAAAAACTAACACAGCATAATATGTTGAAAGCAATTTTTGTCACATGCAGAAACATCAACTTGGATTTATATTCTGCAGTTAGTTTCATACCTGCATATCCAATTTCATAGTTCAGTCCAATTAACAAAAACTGCATCACACACAGTAATATTAAGAAAGTCTTATTAAAAAATGTATCATGTTATAAAATACATTGGGAAAAACTGATGGATGATTCATTACCATCACCTACATTTAATCTTGCCCATGTACTTCTCTAGCTTCAAAAGATGCAACATGAAGTTTATTGCACTATTGTTAGATCTTTATTTAAATTATTTCTCAGTTCTGATAGAAAACAAGAAAACAAAATTCAACAGCTCATATTTAGTCTTGATATTTTTTGTGACCTCCTGGGTTACAATACTGTATTGTTATGCCTTGAAACAATAAAGAACATTTTAAAACAATATTGTTAACATAAATATTGATCTTCAGTTGTAGAAGTTCTATCATAAGCAAGTTATTATTGTCATTTTGTTGTTGTTAGGTTATATCTACTCTTAGAAACATATAATTTGATAAACTGAGACTTACTGTACAGCAAAATTGATGCACGGATGTTACCTTATTTCGTGCTGTATTTGCTTTTATAATGCCCACCCCTAGGTTATAGGTTGTAACAGGTTAAAAGCAACATTAAAAAGAGAAATTATGAGCTAAATTTAAGTTTAGATCTCACATACCTTGTGGACATCATGAGAACAGAGGAATGGGAAGATGGCAGCAAAGTTAAAAGATGTAACAAGTAAAGGCAAACGATACAAAATGACAAAACAGATTATCTAACCCTGCCTACATCAGTTCATAAAGGAACACTGCTGGCATCTTTACTCCAATTTACGCTTCTAAATAAATAAATATGTGGTACAAAAGTATTTTAATTAAATAGCATTTTAAAATATGGCAGTACCCAGCATCAATCAGGTTTCTTAAAATACAAAAAGGAACAAGTTCATTAACATATTGCACACTTAATTTTTTTTTTTTTTTTTTTTTTGCATTAGACATATATACAGATATATTTTTTCTGCAAGCCATTGATAGCTAAAATCTTAGCACAGCAGTACTTGACTACATCATCTTTCCCTGGGCAGCACAGAATTCGGTCTTAAGGTGTAAGAGCATGTTAGAAATACAGACTACTTAACACAAGAACTAAACTTTCTAGTAAGCTCACGTGCTTATGTCACATAAGATAATACAATCTAGCTGTTGGATAGATGCTCACTGAATATTATATCTTGCTTAGTAATAAACGTGAATAGAAATAAATTTGAACAAAAACAAACAAACAAACCTAAAAACCCAAATAATAGTGAGCTTTACAAAGAAACATGCTTAGGAATCTGAGGCAAATTATACTTGTTAATGTTGGAGTCACTGAGAACAGTTAACACAATGTCACCAAACATCAACTGGAGCACTTTGCAGTAACTTACCAAAGGGGTCTGTGTTTAATGAATATACAAATGCTTGATTTCTAAGTTTTCAGCTTCAGATGGTGAAGATTAAGTGCTGAGGGTGTTACTGTAAACGTTTAAGTGAGATGAACATCACTGATTTTCTAATTTTACCACATGGTTTGTTTCAGAAGAAAACAAGCACCAGTTACATAGCTCTCCTGCAAGTCAGTAAACAGGCACAGACAAAAAAAACTCAAGACAATTTGCTTCTTTGTTTATGTGCAGGATATTTAGTTTGGTTTGCAAAGTATGAGAAGAATAATAAGAACCTCCTGGCAGAATACCACAACTAAATTTCTAAAAAGCCACTCAGTTAATCTCGGTGTTGAATCTAGCTGTTTCGAATTATTGTGATGTATAGTAACAGTCTTATTGACAATATAGACGTACAGAGCCAAAAAAAGCTAGAAATAGTGGCCAAAATGATGAACTAACAGCCAGCCCAAATGACAACAAACATATGGCCATTAACCAAAGAATGGAGGGGTTTAGGAATGCAGCTGTCTGTGGTCTCCTGAAAGCTCCAGAGGAATGAAATACTGCAAGGATTGGCAAAGTCTGGATGAGAAGTACTACTCCTGAAGATAGTATGTCCTACGATGGAGTCAACCAACAGTTCACAGTGGAATGTGGAGATTTCTGTGGTCAGAGTATATTCATTCCAATGGCCTCATAATGTACATCAACAAATTAATATTGTATGGATGTCATTTCAAAGCCTACTGAAGATGAAGAGCCATTACTGAAGCCATTAGAGCACAGATGGTTCAAACTATATGCAGATATTCATACTTGCATTTCTGCATTATAGCTGGTTTTTTTTTTTCCCCTCCTGTTGAACTGTAATGAATTGTCTCATAATCTATTCCATCTTCTTGCCATTAGCAGGCTTTGAATGTTCACAAATAGGAGCAAAGAACTCATTTTCCAGAGCTTTAATCACACAAAGAGGGAATGCCTAATTCTCTAAATGAAATGGTCTGTGATCACTGAAGCAGAGATTTAATATATCACGGCAAATTAGGTAGATTTTAATAAATTACTTATCTCTCTGAATACTTTACATATGCTTATGAAGAAACATAGCCTGTTTGCAAACAGTGGAAATCCACAGCACATAAAATCCTTTGAAGAAAATGACAAATAAAAAAGTAAATTAAAAAATGAAATGTATTATATCCTTGTTCTCAAGAGACAATCCTTTTGCAGCACTGGTTCACAGCTCCATTAAAAATATCAATTAAATCCTTCAATGAGATTGGTTAAAAGCTAGAAAATTAACTTTCCAAGATAGACACTGGTTATTCAGATACAACAATTCATTCCGTGTCTGATAGAAGTTCTAAAAGTGACAGAAAACAAATGAAATCACAGTTGCTTGTCCCTACAGCTCAAACTAGGTGAAGCAAAATCTGATACTTTATGGCTTCTTTTTGTGCTTTGACAGATGTTGGCTGAAAGTAAATCTTTTACTGTATAGAAAAATTATTGTGCCTGCCCTCCCCCTACTTCAAATCATGATAATCATAAACAGCTGATTATAATGTTAGCGGAAGGGCAAAAGTTAGAGAAAAAAAGGTTGCTGTAATTTAATAAGTCTTCCAACTAGCTTCATTTTTTATATTTAATTGATAGGAACTGTATGCATCAAAGAAAACACATACTGAGATTTAATGTGCATAAAATGGATATTAGCATTTTAAAGAGGCAGATTAACACATTAATCCAAGTAATTTTCATATATTGCTTTTAATAAAATCTTCACAGTATAAAATTCTTAATGAGGCTAATCACAGACATTCCATTTAGCAGGGTGATTAGGGATAACATAAAAGTATTTTTAATCAGTTTTCTAAGGCTTATGTTTTTTTTTATTAAAAATTAAAAATTTGACTTGCATTTTTATTACTGTTTTATGTAGGAAAAAATGTTAAAAATGCAAATAAAGCACATCATTCAATCATGTAGGTATTAATTATTCACAAGGCGCTGTCCACTGTGGGGAGATACTCAGCCTTAGGGGGGAAATATATAAACAAACAGACCGAAAAGTTTACAAAACTTTATTATTATAAATCAAGAGTCCTTTTTATATAAATTATACATTAAATATACTCTAAGAATTACGAAGATCTCATCTTTGAAGCACTAACAAGTATGAATTTACAGAAGGAACTTCTGTAGGCAAACTTCCCTTTCATGCCTCCTGGTCATCTTTGCATTCCTCGTAGACTGAACGCAGCGCATGGAGGGCTTCCACTGTTACTCTGAGCTTACCAATTATTGCACTATCATCTTGCGAATCAAAAACTAGAAAGGAAACATCAGAAAACAGCATTAGTAATTTAATTTAAGGCTTTGGTTTTGTTCTGATAGTTTTGCTTAGGATTTGGATGGATTAAATGGCACCTAGCATATGCTGGAAGAACAAAAAATAGCTTCCAGTTCTGGCACTCAACCCTACGAGGTTTATAAAGAAAGCTCTCAGCCAACTTTCTCATTAAAAGTAGTAGCTAGTACTCAGCCTACTGGGCACTCTAAGAACTACAAAGTGCTTCAAACAAAAGCCTTTGCATTGGAATTAATTTTCAAGTAAAGAAAACTTTCTGTATGAAAACTGCCTATGCAAATTGTTTATTTTTCATAATTCACAAATACAGATATTCAGATATCAGAATCCAAGCTATCAGAGACATACCCATGTAAATGCCACTAAGTAAAAAAACATAGATGGATGTATTTTGTACAGTGAGTATATATATTATACAGTGCATATATGACCAGGCCAAATCACTTGGAGAGTTATCAGTACTTAAACGGTAAATTGCTTCTTTCCATCTGGTGCAATGTAGGCTTCCGCATGCTGTAAAATAGCAAAGTGTAGACAAAGATGGTATTTACCCAAGACTAAACCATTTAACTACCTTCATCTTTATGCATGTGTATTTTAAAGTAGTATTTAAAATTTTTATTTTACAGAAATTAGCTAACGTGATTTACAATTGCACTCTTCTACAGTATCTACATAAGCCCTGAGGGCCACATTCTCTGCTGCTTTGATTAAAAACATGCTAACAGTCAAGAATGAGGTTACTTCCCATTCCTGCATAAAAAGTAATGAGGCAGTCTAACATGACTCTAGGAGGAATTTGACTTAAACCAAATAATCTTGACAGCACATCTCCTCAAAGCTATGTGTACAGCAAAGAAACAGCAAGGTTATGTATTTACTAAATAGATTGGGATAAATACTCTGGGAACATGCAATGATACTGTGTGCTACAATGCCCAGGCTGCTGGGATGGCCAGAGTTAAGTTCAGGGAAAGAAAAGCAAAGAATAAACGTTCCATCATTTATTTTGCTGACGCAGCTATTAGAGGACAGACTGGATGCTATTCTTAGAGATGCAAACAAATTTTGTATATCCTTGAACAAATCATTCTGTGAAATGCCAACCTGAAGAGAAAATTTCAGTGGAGATCACTCTTTTTACTTAGAATAGTAGGGTAACTGTGATTGAAAATAGAAAATAATATTAATTTAGTTCCCTCAGTTTTAATATTGTCTGGTTATGCCCAAGACATACTATCATATGCTTTTGTATATGCTCATTTTCATCCAGTCCTCAAAAAGTATAAAAGAAGTTTAGAGCATCTAACTTTTAAGAAGGATTAGAATGGCAGCGTCACATTGCCATTGGCAACAACATTACTGTAAATCCATATGAAAAAGATACTAACTGTCAAGGGTGTGTGTTTTAATTATCAAGAGACACTAGAAATCTCCCTCTTGGAATAATCCAAACTTTGCATGGTGAAAAAGAAGCCAATATTTTTTTAGTTTGATTTTTTCAAAAATCCAGTCCATTAGATAGACTATATAGGCTTCAGTAGTGTTTTTACTAAGAAACAAAATCAGTATCTGCAGGGATGGGGAGATAAGAACAAGAATAAATGTATTTATATACAGTATTATTGCTTTCACATGAAGTTAAACGAAATAGTTTGAATACCTTATGACTGCAGGAAGAAATGTTCCTCTCAACAGTGAAGCAGCTGGCATTACATAGTAATGATTACCTAAGAGAACTAATACTAGTGTTCTTCTTATCCTAATAATTATCTCACATGATAGTTGAGAGTTTTAAGAGTTTTGTGAAAGATGATTTTCAACACAACAAAATAACATCTATGTCACTATTAAATCTTACCAAACAGGAACGATGACAAAACGGCCATAAAATCCATAACGAAAACAAATTTCCAATGAGAGACTATAAAATACCTTTTCGGAAGAGATACAACGCCTGTATAACTACTTGGAGAAAAATGACCAGTGGAAAAAGAATTAAGAGGAAAAGAACTGCATCAAATCCGTGTATTATTGTTCCAGGATATGAAAATTTAATTCTTCGTAGAATTTTTATTGTGTTCCCTGAACTTTGATAAATACTTTTGGAATTTTAATAATGGCACAGATGCAAATCATGCATGATAATAGGAATGGATAAGAAAGTATCTCTTTCCCTCGCTATTCAGCCCATCACTCAGGGTATGGTAATCAGACATATGAGTGTAGAAGTATTAGTGCAGCTTTTGACCAGGACTAACAATTCTTGTTGTTGTTGTTAAGAGTGATTTGCAAGCACAGGCACACTACTTCTGGTAATCATGCTGCTCACTTACCTTTATAGGAGATTAACTGTTAACAGATAAACTCCCAGCTTATTCTTTGCTTAGCTTTACATAACGGAGAATGAGAATGGAGTGGAGCAGGTAAAGACAAAAGCACACAATGGATAGTCCTGTTCCTGCTACCTTGGAGATCAGAAATGGCTAAGCCAGACACCTCACTATAAAAAGACCAATTAACCTCCTCTGCTTCATAAAAATGTTATCGTAAGACACAGGAAACAGAAGTTTCCACACCTACTCACCTCATCTTGCTTTAATAAGTCACAGTGAAAGTTCAGTCACAGTCTGTTACAGAAGAAATCTTACTTTAAATTGCTAGACCTAAACCAAAGCCACTGGTATTTCATTTTGACCAGAGACATGTTTTATACAGAGAATGCAAACTTAAGGTAAATCTGTGGAATATAGAATTACTTTAAGCACAATACAGAAATTAGAATACAGTATTTGTCAACACAAGTTTTAATAACAAAATAATATATATTTACAGTCTTTTTGGATGAAGCATATTGTACAAAATAGAGAGTCATAGTAAGCAGGCATGTCCTTAAAGTTCTTAGGTTTTATCAACTGATTATTCTGAGCTGAGTATAACGTTTTTTACTTCTTTTACTTTTTTCCTTCAATTTACATTTTAAGCAATAACAAAATGACACAGTTTTGAAAATTTTATAAACTAATGGGGAGATCTCTAGTTGATATTAAGAAATTTCTTATTCAGACAATGCCAAACAACTACTCAGACAACACTGCTTGAATTTCTTGCGCAAAGAAGAAATTCAAGTAACTGTTGGTTTCGGTAAGGTAACAATAAAGTAGCCTCTAAAACTTACCAAAAATATCTCGCTCAATGACATCCCTTCCTCTCTGAAATATCTCTCTCAAGCTGACATAAGCAAAACCAATATCTTCACATTCAAGATCCTGTTTATCTTCTGGGGGATCACTAACCACTGTAAATAGTAGGCTAAGCAAAAAAAGAAAAAAAAAGATTTTTACCTTCAAAATCAACTCAAAAACATATAAAGAAGGCAAAATGGCTCTATTTTACCAGTTCAGCATAAACCAAATCTCTCTATCAATGATGTGCAATGTTTTCAATAAAAACAATAGTTTGAGAGACCCTTTCTGTAACATTATCCCTCCCCTCTTTACCATTATTTAGCAGTAGTAGAAGAACAGAAGTCACTTAATTTCTTTACCTTTTTTTCCCATTCATAAAACCAAGTTTATACCTATGTACTTTCAGGCTTTTCAGAAAATTAATTTACACAACATTTAAAAGTAGTAAAGGATATTTCGGTTTCTTTTCATTTTTCACATCACAGTCCATACCATTCAAGCTGACTGTTGTGAAGAACTAAAAACGACTGAATGGCAATAAATGTTATCTATGTTGCGTTGGCTAAAATCGTTGATAGCAAAGCTTGTAAGAGAAGTTCCACTACTTCAGTCCAGTCAGGCCACACTTAATGAAAGTGCCCAGTCTTAGATGTATGTATTGCTTGTTATGAAGTAAAACTTTTCAGCTGTTCCCAGTTATAGTTCTTTTGTTTGCAAAGTAGTCTTGGAATGTGTTAACTGGATTCTTTTTGAAATGGTCAAAACCAGACGTGGTCCAGAAGTAGCCCTGCAGCATTCTGCTGCAAAAAGACATTCAGTCAATGGGATCAGCTAGGAGTGTTATGAATTGTGAAAATCATCCCAAAATCTATGTATAGTGAATATCAGACCATTAGCAACAAACACTTTGCTCTAGAGATTCTCTCCCACTGCTCGATAATACAGACATAGCCTTAGTAAATCCTAATCCATGCATTTTTTGATTTTATAACAAGTGGTGTGAGACATGAGATTGCACGATCACATGTAATGTATCTATGTTCTAATATGGTATTAATCATTATGAGTATCATTTCTAACAACGTTTGTGACAGTGAGTTCACCTGAAAACATACTACACAGTTCAATACACTTAATATACTATCACTGCTCCTGTAAGTTGGCACAGTACAAACATCAATAAAGTGTCAGGCTAAAGCACATTGGGGCAGTTTTCAATGATATTTACATCCTTGATAATTGGGTTTCATGAACTTTAAAGCTTAATTTTAAGTTCAGTTCCTGACTCAGCTGAAAAAGCTTTGATATTAGTTTGGTAAGGCCTGTGATAGAAAACATGTTGAAGATATAATATGGCCAGGTTTAAAAATGCACAGAACTGAAAAGATTTGGTGTATAACAATCCTTCCATAAATTTTGTTTCTTGGTGGTACACTTGCTAGGCTGAAGTGGGGAACTAGTCTAGTGATGGACTTCCTGCCTTACTGTTTAGTCAACACAGAATTGAAACTTGACACAGTGAGAACAAATAAAACAACCTACGTAGTAACATTACTATGATAGTGACAATAAAAGATGAATTCTTCTTTTCTAGAAAAAGAGCTTTCTGCTGTTGTTGTACCTTATTTCATAAACAAAAAAAATCTGAACTTTTCAACTCAATCTATCTACATTAGATTTGGTAAATATTTAGTACAGACATTGCAGTATTTATAGGTGAAATCGCAGCCTAAAAGACTAGTTTCCTTCACTGAATTATCTCCAAGGAAAAATAAAAGAATATTCTGTCCTCTGTATTCTTAATAGAGCACATTATCTACCTTCCTATTCTGTATGATAAAACTAGCCTTCTGCTTGCTTATGTCTTTTGCATGTCCAAACCTCAGAACTCTTTCTGTGATATCTTCCATTACCACAAGGATCACTTCATGGAGCTCCCTGCTCCATTTCAATAAAATCTATTTCCTGTCGAAGTCACGAAACTTCGCTTTAGAGGGGAAAAAGAATGAAGAGGGATCACCCTATCCTACTATAAAAGTGAATAAAAAGTATTTTAGAGATGGACAACTAACTCCTACATTTCAAATAGAATCATCAAATATTCTCTTCTGCAAATTATATTTAAATTAGTAATGGTTCTTTTTTTTTTTTTTTTAAGATTTACCTTCAAGAGTAAATAGAATCAATATTTGTTATTCATTTACTCAAAGTAATGTGCATGCTAACTCAAAAAAAAAAGAATAAACAATTCTTTTATTAGCTCAGACAAGACTAATTTACACTTTATGATATATATATATATATAATAGCCAACTGCTGAATCAAATTATAAATAGGTTTTTGGAAATTCTAGGGCTAAAGAATACTTTTTAAAGCTTTCACACTCTTAATTCATTAAATTCAGAAAGCAAAAGATGTACTACTCTGCTATATGTGGTTTTAAAATTCATTACTGATAAAATGCTCATGATAGACTCACGCTCTTGCGAATCAAGATTGTTAACAAAAATCTAACATAGCACTAAACACATAACACAACAATAAAAGACAGTGATATACCACGTCATACAAACCTACTCCAGGGAAGACTCGCGTATCAATCACCACTGCAAGATGTAGGTAATGTTCCCAGCTGAAACAAAATTCTCTCTAGTTCATTAGATATGTCAGTATAGTCAAGGAACAAGACAAGCCAAAAGGCAAACCTTAAATATTATTTATAAAGACCTTTTATGGAGTTTTTCTGTGCTAATATGTACCTGTCAGTTTTTAGATCTGGCTTTTGAAGTATAGACTTGAGATACTCTCTTCTTGTGTGATTATTTGCCTTATCCACATGTATCACTGCAAAGCAAATTGGAATTAATATAATTATTTACAGACTATTTTTCATCTTCTAGAAGAAAGATCATGAAGAAAAGAACAAAGAAAAATAAACATCTAATTCCCTTGTCTTTCCTAAGGAAAAGCAATAATGCTAGAATCAAATTTGAAAGGTCATGTGATCTAATGGCATGTCACTGGCAGGTTTATGTGCATACTGTCAAAAAAGATACAAGCAGCATCTAAGCATGCCACATAGCTGTCATTTTCTGTTAATGGCAATAGCAGTCATGATTTTAAAAGCCAGTGGTCTTTACTGCTTTGTATTTGAAGGGATTTACTGTATTTTCTTCCACTGAGGAACCTAGTGATAATGATAACTTATGGCAGAATGCTTGTCCTTTTTGACAGCCTCAGTAATTTAATCCTCCTTTCCTGCCACAATATTTCAATACAAGGAACAACTAGACCAATGGACTGAAGAAAATCCACAGCCTGAGGAGTATGTATCAATGCTCTGAAAGCCATCTAATGTTTTCCTTTATGAACCAGCATTTATTCTTTCTTATTTTATTATTTTTTTTAATTTTTACCATTAATATGACCTAAAGCAAAAAATAGTCTTGCTTTGAAAAAGCAATTAACTAATAAGAAACGGAGTTTTAGGAAATTTTTTGTGAAGTTTTTTGGGTATCTTGTATTAAGATTGTTGCTTCTTTCTTGCACATGCTATCAACCAACAAGTATTACAAGAGCTTAAACTACTCCAAAAGATTATTAAAAGCCTGCATGGGAAAACTGAAAATCAGTATTAAAAGAACTAGTAATGCAGCTGCAAAAATGTTTGAGGACAGAAGTAGCATGAATATAGTTCTGAGTAATAAACATAGCTCTTAGGAACTTTTTTGTTGTTGTTTTTGAGGGATGCAGGAGTTAGAAATCTGTCTCTTTTTAAATTCCTTAATCTTGATTATTCAAGTGCCTCATTTTCCTCTAGTAACTCTTTAACTGTAGTAAAAAAGCAAACCAAGAAAAAAAAAACCCACCTCTTTCCTTCTCCACATCAAATTAAGGTTTATTTCCCTACACGTTGGTATAAAGCTTTAAATTACTTCATGCACTCATATGTTATCCAAGTAAACTTATTTGCATAATTAAAGTTAATAATTTTACAAAGATGCAGAGTAATGGA
>JAOWBP010004096.1:6718948-6764700 GCA_028571105.1 Tragopan temminckii | reverse complement strand
TTCATCTTTGTCTGCTAAACTAGACTTGATAGCAGCCTCTAGTTCATCTTTGTCTGCTAAACTAGACTTGATAGCAGTCTCTAGTTCAGCAATTCGCAGTTTCAGTTGCTCTTCCTTTAATTTCCATTCCTGTTCACGGGTCACACTGAAGACACTGCAATAAAACATGTGGCATACGAAGAACTTTTCAAAAATCAACTTCAACAGAAAATAATAAAGAAGAAAGCTTTTTGTGGCACAGAGACCGCTGTCATCATGTCTTAGGAATTAAGTAAACATATGCTGGTCTGCTGCTGTTGAAACCAAGGCGCCTTTCTCAGGCTGTGGTTAAAAAACATGAAAGAGTTTGTGGGATGAGCAAAGGAACTGGCCTTAATTTAGAGCTCCAAAGTCAGAAAAGTTGGCAACACGCAACATTTGTGGGACTAGAGAAGGAATTCAGATGCGTATTCCAGAGTAATCCACAGCTTCAAACCTCGGCAACTGACAACTAACAAAACCATTCTTTCCGCATACAAAACCTCTTAATGCAGAGAACTAGGATCACCCACCTGATTTCTTTTAAATCTGTGAAAGATGCAAAGCCTAAAGTCAGTTGCCTGTTCAAAGAAACATTGACCACAAAGTGACAACAGCTTTCTCATAATGTAGAAAAACAATTCTGATACCGATTAAGAAATAATAAGTAATCTTTCTTCCACTTAAAGAAATAAAAAAGCGAAGCGGGCAGATATTAGAATAAGTATTTTTCCTGTAGCACATTATTTACTTGTAAACTACCAATCCACGCATAGTAAGGATTGCATAGACACAGAATCAGAACTGCTGAAACCACAACAAAAAGTGCAGCTCAGACTGAAATAAAAGTAAAGACGTTACCTAATTTACAGTACAACTCCCAGTGGGTAAGAAGACATAGTAATGCACTGTGTTTTCTTGTAATTTATACATTGAGTACTATGGTCTTCATGTTATTATTATCCAGTAGTTGCATTATTGACCAGAAAAATGCCCTTCATCTTAAAAACAGTCAGTTTACTGATTTCTGTGTTCTGTGAAAATTCAGGAATGGCATTCATTAATAAATGAGTTCTCTCCCCTATGCACTTTGGTGAAGCTGTCTGGTTAAAAAGTAACTTTTCTTTTTGTACTTCTGACATTTAGCTATCCATCGATCTATCTATTGATCTATCTATTCCAGAATTTCATATAACAAAAGCCACAACTGGAAAAAAAGAAACAAAGAAAGAGAAGAAAGAAATAGGGCAGAAGGGACAGCCCACACAGTTTGGAAGACTGTACATGCTGACTGAATAGCAACTGCCAGTTTTGAGTGCAATGACTACACAAAGTGGTTGTGAGAACATAAAAATGAATTTATACCTACAGTATATTTGAAGAATGACTTGAAAATTAAAGAAAAAATATGGCATGAATTCTCGGCTCCAACACCTTTTGCAAGAGTTTACATTCTTGATTCCCAGTCTTCATAAAAATACTTTCATCACTCCCTAAATTCTTTTTCTCAACCCATATCTAATCTCATCTACTTTTTGACACAGTTCTCTAAATACGTACTATCTTACAGGATGATAGTGCCTTTCACAGCATGAGTGAACTTAACCAATGATTCCAGGTCCTGTAGTAGCATACACTTAACTTTGCTGTGCCGTAATTTTGAACGTAGTATGCAGTAAATACAATGCACGGAACCCACAATCACTTTGGTAGGTAATATTACACAGCTACAGAAAAGACAGCATGTTTTACAATTGCTTAGACTTACCACTCTTCGAAGTGTGACTGGCTTTGATAAGGAAAGAATAAAGCTTAGCAAGACAAGATATAAATTATCTTTAGTTTTCAAACTTTTAAAATTTTTGAGTTTTAGCGACCATTGTGCCTAGCTATACATGCATTCAATACCTTTAGGTGCAATTACTTCACATAAATACGCAGCTACACATTATTTCAGTTTTTCAAAAGATAATGCTGTCAGAAAAATAAGTAACACAAAAGCTATTTTCTGATAGGAGTTCAGCATTTAGATATTTCAATGAACATCAGTTTTGGCAAGAAGTCTATGTAATGCTAATAATCATATCCCTTTGAACAGAGCCCATTTCTGCTGTTTTCTCCCTTTGAATTTTAAGATTACTGTTACTTGAATTCATGTGCAATTTTTTTTCACAGTTACTGTATTTCACTGGAGACAGAGCCATCTGGGTAACTATAAATGGTCAACCACATCTGGCACCATGCTTCCTTTGGAGAGAGTTTAAGCATTTCTAGATTTGCATTACAAGGTCATATGAAAACAATTCCTCCCAATCTTTAATCCAAATGAATTGTTTTCTTGGATAGTGACTACATAATAAGAGTCAACTGACAAATTCATACTTGTTCTTTGTAAATTTTTCAGATCTAATTCTCAGTCTTGGCCTTGGCAAAATTCCCATCAACTTTGAAGGGAACTTCCAATAGAATGACATTTTCAAGAAAAGGGCTCATGTCTTTTACTTCCCTTGTAAAAACAAAAAACATCATCATCAAAAAAAAAACAGAAGGAAACATTAATAACCTGGCACCCGTGGATGCTGGCCTACCCACAGTAGGCAACAGGTATGCTGTAATATGCTTACATTGTTCTAACTGGTATCAGAAATAGTTGTCCATTAAACAGTAGATTTAATTAAGTGATTTACCTGTTTGATAGCTTATCATAGCTTTCCTTCAAGAGTTCTTTCTCTTGCTCTAGATCATTTATTCTTTCCTGTAACTAAAATGAAGAAGAAAATTTCAAACACAAAAAGATAGTAAGGAAATAGCAAACAGTAAACTGTAAGAATTTATGAAGATTAATACTTCGTAAGTATTGTCAGGAAGTCTTACTAGTCTTTTTCATACACCTGTGTCTAATAAGCTTCAAAATAACACTTTTTTTCCACCACATCACAGGCTCTCTCTTAATCCTCATATGAGGTTGAGACTAGCATACATGAGCTGAAGAACAACAGTATCTAGTTATTTTTTGTCTTAAGCTGTAGAATATTTTTTTTTTGCATTAGAAATGTTTAATTCAGTAAATAAATAGCAAAATATGATCAACAAGTCAAGTATTATGATTGTTTCTCCTTAACACACCACTTGTTTAGTATTAGAATTGATAATGAAATTCTGTGCTTTTCTTCAGTGTCCAAACACTGGAGCAGTGATTACGTAGCTTGGCTGACAAGTATGGTTTGCAACTTTATGAAACACAAGCAGCCACCATGGGATTTTCTCTCCAATGTGTTAGCTGTGTGTATAATCAGGTCAGTCTTCTAAATATGTTTGGAAAGTCTATTTACCCTTCAGCAATGAAAAGGTAGTTTCCCTTATCTATGTATAGCACCGAAAGCAGATTCTAGCTCTCTTGGACATAATCTCACCTCCTCTGTCCTTTGCTTGGTAATAGTCACTGACTGCAATTCTTTTTTAAGACGGAGGCACTCTAACCGCTCCTCTTTAAGCTGGAGATTCAGCTCATCACTTTTTGCTATTAACAAATCATGGCTAGTCTTCAAATTCCTCTGGTTCTACGAAAAGAAAACAAGAAAATCATGGGGAGGCGGAGTCAAAGAAAATGACTCAGTGTTATAATACTGCATATTCTATCACTGTTCTCTCCTGGCAGCATTTGATATATATTCTCAACGCGGTCAATAGGAGACACTCTTGAACTAAGAAACTGGAAAAAAATTCATTGCACGTGGCCAAGAGAAGGTTGCATTCTTGTTGCTTTTGTGAACGTTAAAGCCCCCGTTTAGTCATAATGAAAAGAACCAAATACACATCTGTTAAACAATTAAAAGATTTTGCTGTGGTTACAGTGGTTAGACATGCTGACCAAAAACACTGCAGTAGCAAGCAAAAATGAATGCTGACCACAGTTATGTTAATCACAGAACTTGCCACAGATCTGTTAACCCTTAGCTGTAGATACATAACTGTTTCATAATCCCAATGTACTAGGCTATATTTCATCACTAGCAGTAATTTAATAAAGGACTTGTGATTTCTTTCACATTTTAATTTAGTCTAATTGTTAATATTAGGGCACATTTAACCAATTTTTATATTAAATGAAGGATACTGATAGAACCGCTATTTCCAGAATATTAGTTAATGTTATAATGTCTGCATTGCATAATGCTTTAATAATACCTCAAAAAATTTTCATGTAAAACACACTCAAATTATGACTTGGGGAAAAAAAAGCCTAAAAGCCAATGCCAATCTCCTGCTTAATAAAATGGCCATATGACAAATACATGTATAAGAATAGATATTCCTAGAAAGTAATTAAATGAAGAAGCTGAACGCAAATCCAATGCAAATTGTTTAGGTTCATATGAAACACAAATATCTAGAAACAAACGCACAAGACCACAGAAAACCCAATCAATGACCATATCTTTGGCCTCTCACATCTCATTTCTACATAAGAACAATCTGAAAGAGAACAAACAATAGTAGCAGACTGTCTTATTCCAGAGAGATAAAGTATATCACTCATCAATTTTTAATAGTCCTCCTTTAGTGCTTCTCCTGCTCTGTCCTGTATCTGTGAACTGCATTTCAATAACTTCAAAAAATGGCAGCTTAAAAATCGGTCTTCTACAGCTTTTCTCACTTCTCTCCAATGTTTTCGGGTTTTTTTTTGGACCTTGAAATCACAAACCTTGAAGATTCTTATGTTTCCAACTGTCTAGGTGAACTTGTCTTTCCCATATCTAATGCAATTTTTTCATAAGTTCTTTACCATTTCAATAACTCAACTCACTACATGTACAGAAGGAAAAAAATACAAAAGAAACCTTGGGAAAGCTGCCTTTCCCAGACCACTTCACCCTTATCTCTTCCCTTAATTTCCAAAACAATTGAAAACAAATTCAGCAGTCAAGGTCTTGATTTCAACTTCTAGCTGATCCTGAATCTCCCTCAGTTAGCAGTTCTCAATCTACTTATTTTTTTGAAACTTTAAAAGCTCTCATTGAAAGCTCTGAAAATGTCCTCCAGTAAAATCTCCTTGCTTCAACTTCATTCTTCTTCTGTGCCTCTACTCATGGTTTTGCATTAACTTTCTTCATAAACTTTAACTTCCCTACTCCTCCCCCTCAATGCATCATTTTCTTGGGTATTCTTCTATACCTGACAGTGCTGTCAGCATTTCACTTTAGATGACGCCAAAGCTGTTTTCTATTTAGTTCTCCCTGAAAATATCCCAAGATTCCAGTCATGGTAACAACTGGGATGATAATTTTAGTCTAGAATTGCATTCCTTAGGGAAACGTATCTCAATACGAAATAAATCCTTCACAGAAAATGAATATATACCTACTAGAAATACTGCACAAAACATCCCACAGTTACACAACTTTTTGGCTGATTCAAGTTTAAAGGCAAACTGATATTATTCACTTTTACCAATTGAAATGTGTATACAAACAATAGTGAATGCTCTGCAAGCATACACAATTCTGCTAGTACATTTGTGAAGAAGCAGGAAAATATATCACTAGGATCTTGCATTTTCTGATGATGTTTTCATAAATTTTGTGTATTCAGCAATAACTTGGAATCAAGAAATGTGTATACTTATCTTCCATTACAGCATGATCAGATGAGAGTAATGCAATGTCACTGACCAAATCATAATTACCTCTTGAAGCTGGAGAAATTTTCTTTCCATTGCTGAAAGAGCACTGCTTTTCTCAAACAGCTGTCTACGGACCTTAATCATTTCCACATTGTCCCGAATGTTTGACCTTCAAAATTTTATTAAAAAGAAACACATCATGAGCTTGAAGATGACAAAATGACTTGTCCCATTATTTTTGTCTTGTTGATATTGTGGAAATCAACTTTCTACAATGCATTTGGGAGAAGATCTAGCATGTGGTAGCCAACTTCATTTTGTCTTCTGTGATTTATGTTAAAGAATTTAAGTAATTCAGGATGTCATAGGAGCAATCAATATGCAAAGATGTTGGTTTTATCATATACTACATATTACAGGAAAAGAAAACAATCCATAACCTAGAGATTGTTTTCCAATCAATCCTTTCCCACTCTTCAAAGCATTTGTTACCATTTTATGGAATTTTCTTTGCAGTTTACATCTATGAAATATTGTTAAGAAAACTGACTTAGCAATTCACACTGCTAACACCTAAAGAATGGCATTCTAAACATGTTGCAGGTGAGTTTAACTACATGAGAATCATTTAAAATCCACATAGATGTTCTATACCATTGCAATTCTAAGATTAACTTGAGAATCCACTAATTAATAAATGTTTAAAATTACTTTCAATTTAAATAAATACTTATTTCTAAAGTTTTCCTTTATGTCAAACAGTGAAAGCTAACTCTTCTGCAGTTTCTTCAAGTACACGAAGAGAAATCAATTCTCATTTTTATTAATAGAAAAATCAGAAAATCATTTGAAAGGTAATTTCTTGTCCAATATTTATTTGTTTTAGGTATACTGGAGGAATTGTCATAATGCCACACTGGACCAAGAAAACGGACAAAAAATTTATACATCTGTAAACCAGCTGAGAATGCAAAATACTTTCCTCTTTTGCTTTAAAATATCAAAGTTTATTGTGTTTTGGCATTGCCAAGTTAATTGTCCTTACACAGGAGATAAACATACTGAGAAATCTGAGACATTCTCCAAGAAACACTAACACAATACTAAGACAATCATGTGCCTAAAACGTGTTATCTACATAAAGTAAAGTTATGGTGAGTATAGACAGCAGCACTGTCTCATGCTAGCTATTTAAAAGCTAATGTAGTGGCACGTTTTTATTAATCTTGTTCCACACATCAAACAAAAGGCTCCCATGCCTTCAAAGGCTTTTTCTTTCCCTTTTTTCCCCCCTTCTTTTTTTAAGCAGAGAGCTTTTTTTTTTTCCCTCTTTTAAGTAAAAAAAGGAGCAGATGATAGAGAAATTTATGACGTACAGATGTAAACCCCATGGCTCCTGACAATCAACATTAACTATTTTTTCAACAATGAATGAAGTACTACTTGATTTAAACAGGTTTTGGGTACTGATATTATCAGTAAATTATTTAAACTCAGAAGAGAAAAATTACTTTTTATTGGGATCAGTTCCATTCTTAGAATTGTAACAGTATTTATCCCAGGAAGCTACATGACAAGGAGCACGCTGTTTAAGAACAAAATCATTTCAGATTTAGTTAGTTAAGGATGTTAATTGAGGAAGATTATTTTGATTTTCCATAAATAAAGTCACAAAACAGTAGAACAGAAGACAAACTGATGATCCACATGGCTAACTCCCTCCCAGGTGGGTGACTTATTTTGCTCCCAGAACATCCTCCCACATTTTCTAGAGTGGTTTAAAATAGGAGATCAATAAGGATTCAGAAGACAATGTTACCTTTCTCTAATACAGGTAATATTTTCCTCAAAATTTAACAAGTAACCTACAAGAATAAAGCTGCACCATGATCACTCATTCAATATTTTCCCTACTACTCTAAAAGACAAAAGTTCTGCTGTAGATCCAGGAGACACAAAGGCATATCTGCAGATGAAGTCAGAAAATGAAAACAAACTGGTGCCCTTTTGTAGCAATACCCTTGATTAATGAGCATGTTGATTTAGCTCTAACATACTTTCTGCCACAAGCACAGAAATAAGGGATATAAACTCTATCTTTCCACTCTAAACTTCATTTAAAAGCTAGATTAAAAGACTGAAATTGAAATGCAGTTAGGAGAAAGTGACTCTTTAAAATACTAGGTCTTACTAGGGGTTGATGTTTGCAGAACAGAGAAGACTATCTGTTTTCTAGACTTCAGATCCTCTGGATTAAAACAATAGAGTAGGATCCCAACAATAGACTGGGGACCAGCTGTGTGGAAATGGGGGACCAATAGCAACCTTCAACAGAAGGAAATGATTAATTAAAGAATCTTGACCAGCACTGTACAAATTTATGCCAGTAATTCCCAGATGGCTAAGCTAATAAAACTGAGGTCTAATTAAACCACATCTCTTGCATCTAGTCTTTACTTCCATATGAGCAGGACATTGATACAAAACCAACATTGCTCTTATAGAGTCCTGACAGTTCTTTCAAATGGGATGAGCAGATCTCAGACATTCCCCTAATCGTATTCAGAACAAGAAAAACAAACAAAGAATACCACTGCTATACTTTTCAGGCTCACATAAACTCCATCTGGCAAAGTAAGCAAAAGGCTTCCAGGCTAATAGTGTTTAACCACAACTACACCAAAGAGCAAGACAGGACTCCCAAGAAGACAAGTAAAGAATAGAACACCAATATGCAGTACCCTTTTATTTTACAACACTTGGGAAGTAACAAGATCATATACTGACATACATTATGTTCTTTCCCTTACCTCTTGTCCCTTAAAGGAAGTGAAAGATAAAGAGAGAAAAAACAATTACCTTTTAGTAACACCTTTACGTTGTGTAACTGAAAGCATATTTGTAGAAAACAAAAACATTAATGGTATCAATAGCTGTAAGCATACATATGTTAGTAAGATTATTTAAATGCCAATATAAAAGTCTGTATTTGTTTGCCTAACCCAAAATGACAAAAACATCATGATCTTTAGGAAAATAGGTTCAGCATGAGAAATCTGATATGGAAACAAAAATTTAAGTTGTTTTGATACTTGATACGATTTAGAAAAGCCACATACATGCTGCAGTCTCTCAAAACAATATAGGTACAATGCGGCTAACATGTTCCACATTTTAGTCTAGGATTGCAATATCATAACGCAAACATTGAAGTCAGCAGTACATCAGATATGATACTCCTGTCTAAAATCCCAAAGTGTAGCAAGTGCAACTCCAGAACAACCTTGCAGCAAAAGAAATAAAAAGTCAAAGGAATAAAAAACCTGACAAATAAGCTTTCTCATTTTTACAAAAGAAGACGCAAAAGAAGTCAAAAACCTAAAAAACACAAACACATACAAATGCCAAATACCTATTTTATTAATGCATTTCAGAGAGAGTTTTTAAAATGATTTGTGGAAATTAGCATGAGAATCTAAGGTACTGAAGCTCACTGCTCGTAAACCGTGATTACTGAGACTGAATGTTTTAACTAACACGCTGCATACCACAGACAACAAAACATGAGAGCATAGTGGTTTCTGGCCACTTTTAATTTGGAAACACTCAAGCTAAATGCAATTGAAGTTTGTACTTATGAAAACATTTAGTCTAACAATCCACAAATTAGAGTTAGTGTTCTAACTCAAGTTCCTTAAGTTAGAATTAAGCCAGAATTCATTTTTCTGAAACAAACTCCAAACAGTCACTAATGAAATACTGAAATAAATACTGCCTGCAGATGCGTTACAATAACCAACTCAAGGTGTAACGCTGTGTAACAGCTAAATTCACACAGTCACACAGAATCATAGGGATTGGAAGGGACCTCTGGAAATCATTAAGTCCAACACCCTTGCTAAAGTAGGTTCCCTACAGTAGGTTGCAAGTATTGCAATATATTGTTATGTCATTCTTGTGTTGTTATATAGAAATTGTAGTCAAAAAAGCTGAATGAGCAAAGATAGCTTTAAAATATTAATGGATTTCTTTCACTTATAGGACTCGGAATAACAAGCATCTTTCTCCCTTATTGCTGATAAATCCATGAGTATCAACTGTACCTGCTTTACTATATAAAAAAAAATCTTCAGTTATTTAAATCACAACAATTCCATAGTCAGCTAGCAGAATAAAGAATGTTTTCCTAAAGTTTGGAAGTTACATACAGGAAAACTGGAGAAAGCATCTTTCTTTTAACATCTCACAGTTTCTAAATAATTTTAACAAATTAACACTGTCTCTGGGGAGTTAACTAGATGACAGCCAAGTGTATTCTAAGAAGATACAAGGAAAAGTTGCCAACTGTAGAAAAACTGAAAGACGTATGCTATGAAAGCAACATAAGAGAACCTTACCAGTCACTTGAATTTCCAGTTTTTCCTCATAGTACTATTCAAATATTGACAGAAACTTGTGTGTTGATGCAAAGAAGATTAGACTTATTTTTTCTTGTCATTCTTGTGTTTATTTGAGTGAAACCACCAATGCAGCCTGTTCTTAATAACACGGGATTTTCAAGAATGAAAGCTAGTGAAAACCTAAAGACAATTTCTACAGGTACCTATAATTACACATAAACTTGCTGAGAACAGTGTAACTATAACTATGATTCACTCAGCGTAAACAATAAGACTTGAAAAACATGGGAATTAATAGCTTTCCATTAACTATTCTAGCAGTGAAATTATGGGGGACACACCCTCCTGGATACTAATAGACATTTTTCAGCTTTCTTAGCATCTTCAGCCAGAGACTCTTAAGAACTTAACATATCTGCTATCAGGTTTGGTTTACGTGACATTACTGATGCACAAAAGAATGCTCACACATAATAACGTGATCCCCCAGGAAGGCAAAAGTAGCTATATATCTCCCTCACATCCAAGTAAAACTTTCATTGACATCTAATGAAGAAGGAACAGAACTGGACCCTATTTGATCCTTAACACAAAAGTACCAGGTTGAATTTGAAACAATAGGAAGAAGGCAAATATATCCAAAGTTACACAGTTCTGCACAAGTTGTTGTAAAACTGGAAGAAGAGTGAGAGATTAAATTCACAGACACTTTACTGTGAGACATTTCACAGGAATGTTTATCTGAATTTGTTTCACTATTCAGCTATAGCATATTCCTTCAAAAATTCACTAACCTCTCCTTACAAGGCCATTATTTTTTTTTTTTACTGTTACAAAAGAGTATTAATGAACATTAAATTACTATGAAATTATATTGAGAAGTTTCTCAGGCTTGTATTGAAGAATTGACTGATGAACAAAGTTTAATGATCTCAACTTCAATTGAATCTGACTCAGCTGGAAAGTGATTGTCTAAAATGTTATTTGATTATTTGTTTAAAAGAGAAATCAAGCAAAAAACAATCATCACAAAGCATTATCATAACTTTCTCCTTTAGAACTATCCACGGGCATTTGGTAAAATATTATATAACTTAGTTTCATCAAAGAAAAAAGAAATGAGTAGAGCACACACTCTAACGTTCAGCTCACGGAGACTTTCATTTTCCACAGTACCTTTGGTTTGCTGTCTCTTGCTCTTTCAGATGTAGGGCAGATTCTTCAATTTCTTTTTCTTTCTTTCTCAGTTGACTCCCAAATAACTCTCTAAGATGCTCCAGTTCCTCAATGCGCTCCCTTTGGGAATCAATCACAGTTTCCCTGCCAGAACAAGTATACTAATCAGGTAAGCATTTAGTAAAATAAATAAATAAATATTTTTCTGTATTCTAAAGCTTTTGAAGCATAAGCTACAGTTCTTCTTTACCTCATATGCCAATTGTAGACATAAAAAGTATCATGTAGTTTTTTTGGTCACACTCCTGCACTTGGCTGCTCCACCCTAAAGTTAGAGCAACTATGTTTTTTTTTTCCCCAACTGCGTGAATTGAAGTATCTGAAAGACATGCTACCTGAATGTTTTTGGCATTCTAACACTTTTTTTTGTTTTCCCCATTAGAGTTTACACAATAAGAGAAAAACTGCTGTGAACACCTAGATTACTGGCAGTCTTAAACAGCTCTTGTTTTCCTAGTACTCAAAATGATTAGTAGAGGATAAGGAGTCACTTCTAGGCCCTTCTATAAAATTAGTAAGAATTTTTTCATACAACATACTAGTATATATAAAAATATTTTAAAAATAAAATTAGCTGCTCACATAGGGCTAAAACAGAGACTATGCCAACATCAGTGCAACTCAAACATCAGTAAATTCCATTCTATCAATGACATGTAGCTCCATGGGTTTTAGGGATAAGAACGTCAAGATGATAAAAAGAATTTTCGTTAGCACTAAAGTTAAACAATTTCATTTTCTTTTACGAAGTGGTATCTTTGGAAAAGTGTAATATTTTCCCTCAAGAACACCATAATTTCTAAGAGCTGTAATAACAGAAATGAAAAAATATGAATATCATACAAATTTCTTATTTTGGCTCGTGCATTCTCGAGCAGACTCTGGCCACATCCTCGGGGAACAGATTGGGGTGGTCTCACTTCTAAATACTGCATTCTCATTCCTAATAAGAAAGAAAAGAAAGAAATTTTTGTGATGTCACATGAAAAAGTATTTTGCAGAAAAATATAATGCCTACAGTAGGAACACTTAAAACATCTCTATAGATGCTATAAAAAGCATTTCCATGTGAAATTCACCTAGAGAGATAATTAGAATACCTGCAATTGTAGCTGCTATAAAATATGAACAACAGGCAACACAGTATACACTGGTAAAGAGAGATGCTAAAAAAGGTCCTGAAATGCTCTTCTTTGGAAGTTTAATTTGAAAGACAGAGAACTGAGACGGTATTTTCAAAGAACAACAGTTGAAAATGGACTTCTAATCACTTGAGTTGGATCTGTTCTTATGCCAAGAGAAATCCTCACAAGATAACCAATCAACATTTGCTCTTCAATCCTCAACGCAAGTAATCCATCTTTCCCTGCTAGCATTGGGCCTGAGTGAATTTATCATATTTCAACTCTCTTTGCATTATTTAGAGGAAAAAAAAAAGAGAGAATATTAAGTGTAAAAATTTTCAACTATATTATTATTATATATTCCATTATATTCAAATTCAGAGTGGTATAGCTCATTGCTTGTCATTAACTTTCTAAAAACATGATTATTGTTTGCAGTTTGGGCTTCTTGAATAATCAAGGTAACCAAAATAAAGATCAGTGGCAAGGGTAGATGGAGAAAAGCACAACTTAAGTGGCCATCAGCCGAAATCATAGTTTGGGGAAGTTCAGGAGACAGTTCTGCTAACTTGGAAGTTCCAAATCTGGGCCAGTAAATTTGCCTTTCATTAATATTAAAAAAAAAATAAATCAACTCAGTACAATTCCTTCTGCAAATGTTCTTCTAGAAACAGACAAGTTGTGAAGTGTAATTTCCAACCATAGTTATTAGAAGTAAATAACTGAGAATGAGGCTACCATAGCCAGTAAGTCTTGAAAGTAAAAAGCATCATTAATGATGGCTGCACTGTGGTATCTGCTTTCAGAAGTCCACACATGTAATAGATTTTTTCCAAAGTCTACAGAGTTGTGCACACATGTATAAAGAGATGAGAACGAACCTTGAAATTGAAAGGCAAATAATGTGCAAACAAACTACAGATGTAAAACTTCGTTATGAGAATGCTAAACACTTTCATATAATACTTTTCTAAGACATTTACAGATATTATAGGAGAGTCTCTCAATTCTAACTATTAGGAAACATGTTTGATAACTACTTCATTTTCAAATTTGTACTTTTGTTTCACCCCTACTACTGTGGATTCTCAAAATAAGGACTTAAAACATAAACAAGTTATCATGATTGCTATAAATACACAAAAAGGGGAAAACAGTGATATTTCTGTCTGCAAGTACTAATGTACAATGATATACAGAAAAAGACACTTGCTTCAGTTAAGCAATAATTGGTGTTACGTATATAAAATACTGTGCTCAGTACACACGAATTTTACCTTTCTTTGCGTGTTCAGGTGTGCCAGCAGCATCACTTGCTTTTTTGAGTCCAGTGCTATTATGAGACTGAGCATATTTGTATTGAACAGGCCTATGGCTTTGAATATGGAGCTGCTGTTTGTTTGAAATGATTTTGCTGCGGAGCATCTCATTTTGTTTCTCAAGATCACGAACTCTCCCCTGCAAACGCTCAATCATTCCTTCCAGCTCCGCAGTACGACCCAGCCGCTTGGGGCTGCCACCAACCTGCTCATTCCTTTTTTTCTCTTTAACCAGCCGTATTAACCTGGTGGCCATTCTGGGGAAAATAATAAAAAAGATGAAAAAGAATGTGAAAAGTCAGCATAAAAAGCATTCTGTTGAAAAGAACATAATCACTGTGAAGATTTCAGCATAGAACCTGAATAATAAATTTCAGGTTTTGATATAACTATTACTGCCTGTGAAGAACTCTTTGAAGATAATTGAAACCACTGTGCAGCAATCTGCTTTATAGCACTGACAAATAACAGTTTCCTAAGGCTTATCATTTAAGGTTAGTAAAGGGAGGACACATATTTACTCCATATGCTCCTTAAATGTAATTTTTAACGCATGACCTTATATAGGAACCTCTGCATGCTGTTAAGTAAAGTTACAGATTTTGGATGTGGTGGGCCAAACTATAAAAGCTGCAATTCCACAAAACGTTCAAATATTGAAAGAATGCTAATAATACGCAACATTCCAAAGATTGATCATTTATAGCATTTTAGGATTCAAATATACACTTCAGTTCTTAAACTATTAAAATGCATAGGTGGAAATATTTAAGAAAGTACTCAGAAAAAAGACTAAGTATTTGATATTTCCATGCTCAATTTTATATTTAGTAAATATTACCAATGTGCTTCAGAGAAGGAACGGTTAGCTGAAGAATATAAGTAGATACAGAGGGTATGGTTTTTATTTGTCTTTAAAAGGATACAAATTTTGCTTTTGGCATCGCAAGAGTTGTACCTTTGATTTCCTTTAGTTTTGATAAACATTGGTAAGCTAGAACAAAAGGCAAAGAGGGCACGTGGAGGTGATGTAATACACAAGAACAGAAAACATACCCAACAGTGAATGGAAAAAACTTGGCATATAAAGAAAGAAAAGGTGGCTTTGATGAGAAAGACAAGTTCAAGACTTTACAAAATTGGTCACACATCTTCAACCAGTCTCTACTTTACAGGGAATTTATTTTTGCAGGCTCAGAAAGAAAACTGAAAATAAGGACACACTTCATTTATTTAAAGAGGCTTGTTTTATTTTGGTATACTTGTGGACAGGAGCTTCTATTTAAAAGAACAAAAGTGAAACATAAAAATCCTGTAATAACTTTAGGATGTCGCAGAACATTACCTGCCTGTAAACATCTTTTTTTTGTTTTGTTTTTGTTTGTTTTTTGTCTTTTTCCCCAATGTATTTCTACTGCAAATTCATTCCAAGCTCCTAGATACAAAAAGGTTCTGGTATGAGAGATGCTGGGAGAGAAATTCAGCTTAAGGAATTGATTCCTCTCTGGTGATCAAGACAGAAAAAGTATTGAGAATTTTGGACTGTTTGTGCCTTAAATTATTAGTTCAGACATTCCAATCTAGACATTCTGTGTAATTTTACCTAAGTAGATGAGTGCAGTTGGTAAGCCATTTAATAGAAACACTGGTCATGCTATTTGGAATGAACAAACAAATCAGTTGCTCCACCATGTTGTATTTCATAGTAGCCTAATGAAAAAGATGGAAGTTAAGCTAGTCTATTTGATCTTGACTCAGAGACTACTGAAATCAATAGGAAAGAACCTTTCAGACATTAGAAAGGTATGAAATAATAAAACAGTATAAAATAATAAAATAAAGGAAGTGGCAGTATCTCCAGGTGTCCTTTCAGGAATTCATTCGCTTCAGACCAGAAGATATCTTAGATTTAGTAAATGTTAATTATCTCAGGAATGGCACAACATGAACACATCACAACAACACAGAGTTCTGCTGAACCTAGACTGAGATTGCTTGTACAACATTAAATTGGAGCAAAATCAACTGGAAGTTGCTTGTATATGTTTGTGCACAACGGTATCACACACGCGATGCTACCTAGGGCTTCAGCGAAGTTATCTCTTATCCTGAAGAAAGGATTGCCAACCATATTTGTAAAGGCACTTCAAAGTTAACAAAATGATAACAGGTTAAATGTTACTCAACTTCTAGGAAGATAGAGAAGGACAAAAAACAAGGAGGGAAATGTTTCTGCAGAGACCATTTTGATTCTGGGGTAAAAGTGCTGATGAATAATTAGGCTTCCGTAGCCTCTTCTTCAGCCCGCAGAATATCCATTGTATGTACTCAGATAGCACTATGTACTCAAGGTACCAGCTTCAAATTGGCAAACAGAGGCACAACTTTACAACTTCCTAGATGGAGCTTTAAATACTGCCTACCAGAAAAGCATCCCATATACACACAGACAACCAGAGATCAAAACAAAAATAAATTGCACTAAGTGATTTTTTTTTTTTTGGCAAACGTACTGATACTATGACTCAGTAAAATTTTTTATACTATGATTGGTGTCTAACTGGAGGCTCAAATTGTAATTTCTGGATAGCTCACTGATCATAACGTACAGCTCTCCTTGTTTCCATCTGCTAAGCAGAATTAAAAGTTAAAAATGAAGTCTTTCGTTCCATATCATCCTAGTCAAGTAATTTCATCATTGATAACTGAATGACACAGATCTCGTTTCAGAATGCATCTCAGTTCTCATCTCTCCAAAAAGCAGCCCAGAATTTTCTTCAGTCCATAAAGACAAGGCTGTAGTAATTCATATACCAATTTCTCTATGAACATCTCACTTGTGAACAAGATTAAGCAACTTTGCTAAGACGACAAGTATATGGAGAGAAAATGTTGATGTTTCCATATTGCTTGTCCAAAGTCTCTGTTGAAGACATATAGAAAAATCCTTTACAGTTGTAATGACGAAAACATCACTGAGATATCAGTTAAAAGTGAAGGAGACATTTTTGTATTGATGTTCAGTGCTCACGTTCCCAAGGGATGACGGCTAACTATACTAAGGAAGCAGCGAAACCGATTTCCAGATTTCTTTAACTGAAAAGTTAAAGACCAAAACAACCCAAACTTTACACCTATGTTTATTTCTTTAACTGTCATAACACTGAATCAACAACACTGAAGCAATACAAACAATACACAAGAACATCTGCTTTTTTTTTTTTTTTTTTTTAAGTTCACGTCTGCTTTTGAAACACCTCTTATCCTCCTAAATTCTGATTGACCTTTACCACCATTCATGTCCCTTCTGTCTTTCTTCAGTATTTGTTGACAGTGTTAAAGGTGAACTCTTCTTCTCACTAAACCCTCTTGAATCCTCAAGCATGTCTATAAGACCTGATAGGTTGGCACAATAACATTATTTCCAGATGTTTCATTTGTACCAATACAATTTCCATTAATTAGAAGAAAATAGGTTCACAGAGCAAGGATTGTAGAATGCACTACATGAAGATTCCATTGGGCAGAAGGGAATACCAAGCTTTGAGAGATCACTTTAAAGAGCGTTCTGAGAAAAATCAGCACAATTGTAAGTTTGTTGACAAATAATACCTTGAGTAGCAAAACAGTTACTCTGAACTGAAATAAAACCAAAATTAAAAAAAAAAATAATAAAGCTCATACCTTTTAATTGTTTCCTCTTGCTTATTTGCATGCTGTTTAAGTAAGATGTTTTCATCACGTAAACAAAGATATTTATCTTCCAGCTCCTTCCGACTGAATTGTGACACAGCTCGCCGAGCTCTAACATTTGGTGGAGATGCTGATTCAACCCAAACCAACATAAATTAAGATTACTTTCAATACATGTGATGTAATTCAACAACACACAATCCAGTCTCTCATTTCGAAATATTGAAGATTGGAAGTTCCCAAGTAACTCAATGTTTTACATTTGTATGAGTTGATTTTTTTTCCACATTTATTGGTATATTAATTACTTTTTTCTCACCTCTTACAGATAAAAAGAAGTAATTGAAATGATATAGCAAACTGGTTATCTATTGAACAACAAAAAGGAAACTGTCTAGCAAATAACATGGTACTGTCAAAGACAGTAAAATGTAAGATGACCCTTCCCACCCCTTTCTAATGCGTTTCAAAGTAAACATATTGTTTCAAAACTTGAAAAGATTAACTCATAATTCTGTAAATTCACTCAGATAAAAGACTGAATCCAGTAATTCCGTTCTAATAGCAACCTAGTAGCATGTCAGAATTACTTCCTACTTTTGGTTCCCATTTTGTTAAATGGCTCTGGCCTTGTTCTCAATTCAGCAAAAAAGCCCTCTTTTTTCCCCAGGAAGGATGAAGAATATGCAGTTTGTAACATCTTGCAGCGGTGCCTCTCTTATAACAAGTAACATGAACAAAGAATGGGTCACAGTATCTTTTACCTTTCAGAATTTAATCCAGATTTGCAATGTTATTTGAACTTAATTTTCTGAGCGCGAATGTCAGAAACATTTTCAGAAAGAACCTAAAGAAGCCACGCATCAAAGCCTGTAACGGTAATACATAGCAGCTGGTACAAACCTACTAATCCTCCAGTTCTAGATAGAATTGGACCCACGTCTCTCACAGGCAAGTCTCCCATGTTTCCATCAGCTACAGCAGACATGCCTTATCTGTGAAGAACAAAATTCAAATCAAATTCTTTTCCATCCGTAACTTAAGCTGTGCGACTACAATTACTTTATCTAGAAGTAATGACAGATTCCCTGAAATATACATTATACATTATACACAACTGTAAATGCTCCTTCTTCAACTCTGTAGCTCGGGACAATCTAAACAAGCGAAACACCATGTCACATTAACCTGTGCAATTCCCTACATTAGAATAGAAAGGAGGCCACAATAACTCCAACTTTTTGTGTATGTTCTTTCCTATGTTTTTAGAATTAGATTTTTAAACTTCCTTGTTTTGTTTTCCTCATTAATCTTTGGGCTAAGTCCACATGGGAGAGGGACCTGAGGGCATTTATTTAATTGCTCACCTGTTTTAAGACAGGTGAAGGCTTAAGGCATTAACTGGTAGACCATAATGCCACCTGCCATGCTCTGAATGGAACTCTTTAAAAAAAAAAAAAAAGGTGCTGGGGGTTATGAAGTCATTTCGGCATTGCCCACTGTTCTCTTAGTCTTCTTTCAATCACTGTCATAGCAGAAATTACCGTCTAAGACAGAGACTCTCCTATGAACAATTCTCATAAATCTGAACACATTTCTTTCTTCAGGCAACAGAAAACTTAGCTACACGACAAAGTGAGATTAGGGAAGTATTAATGTGAGAAAGCACTGCATTAGTTTCAGAGTAATGCATGAAGACAGACGTTAACAACTACTGCTGCTTCTTTTCCAGTACATACAACTAGATGATGGCCATAAAGTCAATTAAGGCAGAAACTGCATTAAAAAGGAAGAAAAAAATACACTGTCCTTTGGACAATCTTTCCCCCCCGCCCCTGCTGTTACACACCAATATAAATAGCCAATATAAATCCATAATAAATTTAAAAAGCACTGGGAAACTAACAGTGATGCTAGGAAAGATCAGCATCAGAGGACCAAAGTGACATAGTACAATCCACAGACATTCCAGGGAGTGTCCGCTAATTCTGTCACAACCAAAACTGATGCTAGAGATACATTTTTCTTCAGCCAGTAAAGTCTTCTATCACAAACAACTCTCCTCGTGACTTGTCCAGAAGGAAAGAAAAGGATTAACCTAAACGCCGTTTCCAACTAAACTATAAAGAACAAGTTACATTGACCAAAGTCATTAAAGACTTCAAATACTACCGCTGCAAATAAATAATATTATCTAATATCATGTAAGCATTCCTGATAAGCTCCTATATTATTTCAGCCTGACAAGAAGCCATATTATCCTGTTCTTCACAAACATTCAACTCCTTACACCACAGTCAATATAACCTTTGATTAACTCAACTTTGCTTTCAATCTTCTGATTATTTTATTCATTAAAACTTTGGACAAAGGATTATTTCCAGCTTTCACTACTTACAACATACTGATCACAGTTTTCTTATGTATGGAACAAACATTCCCTTCTGGTAGTGGTATAAAGGCCCAAAGTGACCTGTGATTGTAAATTAACAATTTTTTATTGGCAGTTTCATTGCAGTTGGTCAGAGAAATAACGCTTCGTGATATTGAGGCCCACATCACGCTGACATTTTAACCAACAGAACAATTCTAATGACTTCAACTATCAAGTAGCTCCTCAATACTCCTAGCTCCCACCAAACTTTTTTGTTATGTGTCAACTCAGTGCTACATGCAGTCATTGACCCTTCTCAATCTAGGTTTCCTGTTGAGGACATTATTAGGTGTCACTGCCAACATTATTACAGAAACCTTCAACTCCAGATGATCAGTCCAAATTTGCCTCATGATGGTACCAAGGAGAGGACGCTGTCCTTACACCTCTCTCCACGATGTGATTGCCTTCGTCACAGCAATTGTTTTCATTTGTATTTTTTTCATTTTTAGCAGTTTCACAGAGGTCAAGAACTGAATCACTTTACAACCACCACTCCACAATGTTTGTGTTCTATCAAATCAAGCTTCATAAACTTCACAGTAACAGCCATGGGGAAAAATGCTGATTTTGCACTATTTGTCTCTTGCAAAAAAAGCAGCCAAACAAAAAACACCCAACTCTGTTACAGTAATATTACAGGAATCTACCTGTTATTTTCAGTCTGAAAGAAATCCACTCATTGAAAACAAAGAAACCAACTGAGCAAACAATAGCAACAACTAACAAACAAACACACACACATTTGTTCTTTGCACAAATAGACAAAATCGTGTCAGCAGTAATCCATTACCAGATACAACAAAAACACAGAAATAGCCAAATTGCAAACAAACAAAGACAGCAGGGCTGTACATGGAAGCCAGTTTTATTAGCAAGACAACATGACAAGCAAACAAATGGCAAAATAGAGCTGTTATAAATCTAAATTCCAGCAAACTCAGGTAATATTCTCAATAGCAAAATGAAAAGTTTCACAGCTGTTTCATTATGAAGTGACAGAAACAAAACATTCAGCTTTCTTCTATGTCCAAAGGCAAGTGAAAAATTTCAACCTTTTTAATAAAAGTGTATTTCAAATACACATAGTTTAAACCAATAACATGGTTTTAGGCAAAATAGAACTACAGGCATAGCATCTGACATTAATACCATTCTGTTAGTAACGTGAAATAACTTATGTCTCTAAGAATCACTAAAAATCATTTATTTTCTTCTTTGGGGCATACATTGAACAGCAAATCTGCCCCATAGTTACTTTGTTAATATTAACACAATCTCAATCACAAACATTGAAACAAATTATCTTCCTTGCAGCCAGTAGTTCCAGCATTATTTCTAAAAGCTTGTGAGATTTCTCCACAGAATTCCAAATTACTTCTTTGGAAAGCACTTCCTAAGTGATTAAATCTGATGGAAGCGTACAGCAACATGACAAGCAACTGTATGGAAGAGCTCAGTGTTTCTTAAAGCATAATAAAGCAAGAGAGATTATAAAAATACCATCTGCAACTGGATGGAGCCATGTGCCATACTCAACCTCAACAACTTAAAATTGTTTATTTCCAAGAGAGATTTCCCTATTCAACCCTCTTGTTCCCCCAGAAAACCCACATAAAATTAACTTCACACATAAAGAGAGGAATTTTCTCCATATGTCTGGAATTAAACTATGAGAATCTAAAGCAAAGAGGTTAAAGGGCATAAGCAAGAATAAAAGAGGGATTAAAGTTACAGAAACACCAACTTACACACTGCAGCAGCTACAAGCCATTTCTATCTGACAAATTACTGCAAAAAACCACACACAGATTTGCAGTGGTGTGGAAGAACAGAGAGCATTAAGCATGAGTGCTTGAAGTATCAAAGCTCGTGCTCTAGGCCCACGTTCTCACACAACCCACAAAGTATACTGCTCCTCTATCACCCAATGGGGCAAGAGTGAGGGGGGAATGTGGAAATTTCCAGAAGTTCTCAACTAGGGGTGCAATAAGGGGCACTTCCCAGTGATATCTTAAAAACTAAGACGTTAACTTAATTCTTTCAACACAATTTAGACCTTTGCATGCCTTAGTCACAGCTGGGATAACGCTTTTCTCACAAACCCACCACTGTGCCTCTGCTAAAGGGAAAAAAAAGAGCAGCCCAGCCTGGTGCCACAGCCTATCGCAGCGTGCTCCCAGCCCACCTGTATCCCCAGCATACTCCTGAAGGATACACGTCTGTACTTTATTAGCCTTCTCAACCAAAACAGCCGCGCTTTCTGCTTGTTCAGAACACACGCTCTCAGCTTTGGGGCACCGTTACAGCCGGCTATTCTGAGGACAGAAGGTTGCTATGGATGCTAAGGGGCAGAACGCCACGCCCCGCTGCAGGCTGAGGGAAGGGGACCTCCCAGCCCTGCCGGTCCTACAGAAACACCAACAGAAACCAAAGCCCAGGTCTCACCTTCCTCGCACCATACAGGCGCTCCTGGGGTTTTTCAGCCCTGCCTCCGATACATTCCGAGGGGCGCGGTATTACTCCCTCCTAAAGGCAAGGAGCGCTCTGGGCTTATTTTGACCCTCAGGCGCAGAAATGAACCCCTCTTCCAGTCCTACAAGGCTGGCTTTACTGGTTACACGTGTGCCAGACACTACAGCTGAGAAGAGCCTCAGGGCTACTTCAACAGCAAAGCACAGCGCGATGCCCAGCGTCTCGTAGAGGGCGGCGGGCGCAGCCCCGCTCCTCAGCTTCGTGCGCAGGCGGCACGGCGTCTCCTCAGCGCTGCTGTTCTCGCGCGGGAGCAGCCTGCTCCGTACTCACAGCTCCCGCCAGACCGCGCCGCGTCCTAGCGCTCCACTAGAAACTACGGCCGTTCCTAACCGGTCTTTTCCAGTTCCGGAAAGCGCGGCTGCGCGCTGCCTGATGGGAATTGTAGTCCTGGGCGGGGCCGAACGGCGCGGCGTCGTTAGGGCCAGTGGTAAAACGGCACTTCCTGCGTCCGCGCCGCGGTGCGTGCTGGGAGTTGTAGTGTTCTGAACTGAAAGGCGGGAGGTGGCGGAGCGGCGCGTGGGCGGGTTGTGCGCGTGACTGCTGCGCGTGGAGGCGGCAGCATGAAGAGGAGAGCGGGGGAGCGGGAGAAGGAACTGAAGGTACCTGCGCCTTGCTTCCTGCTCCCCTCCCTCCCTTAGGAAGGCAGGCAGGGCGAGCCCTCGCTCCGGGCGGATGGGTAGAGCGGGGTTCGCTCGCTTCCGAGTCCCTGTAGCAGCAGCGGTTCGGGTGGGAGCTGCAGAGGAGCACGGCTCGTGCTGCACGCGCGCGTCCCGCGCACAGCTTTGCTCCGCGGCGCCGAGGCGGGCTGTGCGGAGCGGAGTGCCCGGGGTCAGCGAGCTGCCGGGGCTGAGGGTTCCGCCACGTTTAAGGAGGGTGAACGGCCTCGCACCTCGCTAACCATAAGGGACTTCGCACACGGGGCTTTGGGTGTTCCCGTTAAAAAGGTGCGCCAGGTGCCGCGTGCGGGAATCGTTGCGGTAAGTGTAAAATCCTGTCGACGACGTGCTGCGTAGCTACACTTCTATCAACCATTTTAAAGCGCTGCCTCTCTCTGCTGAGCCCGTCCGAAATAAACGTTTCCAGCTCTCCTGCCTTCCCCCCCGCGTGCTCACGTAGCGCCGTGACCACGCGCCCCGGAGCGGCGCTGTTCCGCGCGTTGCGCTGCGCTCCCCGCCGCTGTGTTTGCAGCGAGCGGCGCGCGGTGCGAGTTTGCAAAGTGACGGCAGGGCGGTGCTGAGCGGGAGGCTCCTTCTGCTACAGTTACAGAGAGGTTTCTAAGGTAACGCTTCAGCTTGCTTGCGTGGGATGCACGCTGGTTTTGGTGTTGCTATTGAATTCTTGCTGTTAGTTATTTCACTGCAAGGGTTCGGTCTCGCAGTTTGCATCTTAATGCTTTAATAAATGAATGCTAAAAGGGCCCGTTCTCTCATTTGCTTCTCGGCTCTACAGGACCAAGCTGGCTTTCTTCCTCACAGTCCTCCGCTTTCCCTCTCTGCTGAGAAGTGTTTCAGTCCTGTTGTAATCTTTATATATGTGTAAAAGCACACACATGTAAACTGTCCCATTCAGTCCAAGCTAATCTAACTGCAAGAAAAACAGACTTTTTTTTTGTTTGTACACTTATGCTGTCCATACAAGGGCTGAATTCAGCTATTATTTCACAGTTTGTCTCAAACATATTTGTGAATTAGGATAAGTCCTTATTGTTGATAAGTTTTGGGTATTCTGAAAGGGAAACGAAAGGAGCCCTCAAAACACCTGAGAGCAAAGGGTATGGAAGCAGGAGGGGCTATATAGAAACAAATGAACCTTTTCTCTTAGGGGATTATTGTCCTCCTGCAAACTGGTGTTTTTTTATGCTCCTTAACTACTGATGTTATCCTTGGGCTCCTTGGCGCTAAGCTAGGTTCTCCCTTCAGTCCCTGAGTTGACGTGTTGTCCACCAGAAAGTCATAGAACTATAAAAATGTTTTGGTTTGGAAGGAACCTTAAAGCCTACCTGGTTACAATTCCCCAGTGTGGGCTGGTTGCCACCTGCTGCCTGGGGTCCCATCCGGCCTGGCCTCAAGCACTTCCAAGGGTGGGAAATGCACACTGAAGGTAGAGAAGTGTGTTCTTACTGCATTAGCGCTGCCAGGGGTTCCATCGAGAGATCCTAATCAAAAAAAGTTCTTCATTCACCCCAAATACGAGTGAGGTTAACCCAACCTCTCCTGGAGAGCGGGATTGAAATGTGAGGGAGGCGGCTGGACCAAGGGGCTGGTTGGGTTTATGCTTCTCCTGGCGGTGTCTCTTGTCTGGAGAATTAAATCTTGAATAAAAGTCTATGTTTTGCAATACTTGTGTGCTGCTAAATGCTGTCTTTCCAAAGCCTGGGTAACTGGCTTTAGCTTTGTAATTACGTGATATGCTCCTTTTATATGGTAAGCTGTTCTTTCTCTTAAATTTTCGTGGGTATAACCAGTTTTGATTTATGCTGTTGTAGAGTAGCGTTTCAGTTCCAAGGGTGTGTGGTAGGGATTTCTTCGGAGTGCAGTGCCATTATACAGCATTTTCCACTTTGTAAATCACTCCATTGGCTTGAGTAAAATGGAATGTCCAGTTGAAATGAAACTCCTCATGACTATATGTGGTGATCCAAGCCCAGGAGGGCTCCTTCCTGTAGAAGAAGGATGCAAAGTCATTACTGGGAAGAGGATCTGAAAACAAGCTGGGGAATCATAACCAGGAGCGATCTATGCAGCTGTGTTAAGCTCCATGTGGTGGTGGGTTGATGAACTTGGTGAGCTTAGAGGTAACTTCCAAGGATTTTATGACTTTCTTAATTATTCTGTGATTTTGTGTTGGGGATGGGTCACAGAGCACATGCCACCTTTGGGGATGTTGCATACCATCAAATTCTCTAGTCTTTCCCACTGCAAATATTATTATGTATAGAAACAGAGCTGTTAGAGGAGATGTTATTAACAGGAGACACCTTAAAATTCAGTTTTTATTAATCACTTTATAGTTATTTTTATTCTTTGTGTTATTGGTCAGAGCTACATCCAGCTTCCAGTAAGCTTCTGGTTCCTATGTTAAATAAAAGCAAACACAAGTGTGTTGGTGGGGAGTCTACTGGGAATAATTTTTTCTTCTTAAACTTGGCAAGAAAGCTGCAGTGCTGTTAGACCGTTATCTTGATTAGTTCATCTGTAACACATGGCTGGTTTCAAGACTTATGTTGTCAAAAATGCTTGAAGTAAGTTTCAGTATGATATATGCCAAGTTCTAGGAACTACATCTATATACTTCCTCTTGCCACTGTTTGCATATTAAGGCCTGTGACATTGCCATGAGAAAAATGGGATGCTCAGTTAGTCTGGAGTATTATTTTCTTTTACTTGAAAAGGATTACATTGATGGCCCAGTTCACAATTACCTTGTGTAGCTGTTTATGCTAATTCACATTGCTGAGAAACCAAAACCAGCTTCAGAGAATTTATTCCACAGACATTACTGTTATATTTGTACAGCTCCCAGTGCAGCTGGGACCCCGATCCAATAAAGTTATTGCTATACAAATAATAAATGCATCAATATGCACATATCTGAATATTCACAAGGCTTTTACAAAGATATTCATGTGTGATTTCACATTTGCGAGACGTTAGACAAAGTGACAAGGCAATATAAAAGCTTTAAATAACCCAAAGCTTTGCATGTGTTTTATTTACAAGGAGTAGCAGGGAACACAGTAGCTTGGCTAGATTTTGATGAAAAGTTATGTTTCCTGCATCATCTTCATTTTTACTGGCTGGAAAAGATTATTTGAGATAAAATATGTTGCTTCAACATATTAATACCAAGGGGCAAAAAAAAGTATTCTCAGAATACTTGAGAGATTTTAGGATCAGTGATGAAAAATATTACCCAGACCATGAAGTGCACCAACTTCGTCTATTCAGAGTTTGTTCAGATATTTCATTGTTTTCTTGTTTTTTGGTATTCTGCCTTTTAAGATATAAAAACATTAGATTTTTCCAATCGACAGACTAAATAGATTCCTTTAGGAGTTGTATTTGGGCAAATTAAAGTTAATGAAACAGCTTAGATACAGTTAAATAAGGTTGTTGTCATGTCATATTTCTGCTTAGGTAGATGGTGTGCAGGTTTTTTTGCAGAATCAGCAGCCAATATGCCAGCAGCAATTTTGGTGGTAATCACATTATTGGCCCATCTCATTATTAATGGGACAATAATTAAGAAATAGTGTTGTTAGTAAAATAACACACGATTTGTGTATTGGAAATGGTCAGGTAGAAACCTTGCATATGCAGAATAAAATATAAGAAAGAATGAGTGGCAAATGTTCCTCGCTTTTAAATTCGTCACGTTCCTGCTGCTTAAATTGCCTCAGCTGCTAATGCTGGAACCATTACAGTAATGGACTTGGCAAATGAAGGAGAACCAAGACATACACACTTTATTACTGGAGGGGTAATTTTCTCTTCATCTGTAATAGCAGCAGTGCCTAGTATTGATCGGACCATCAAGATACTAATCCTCTGTAAAATTACTTGTTATAACTGAAAATGTGTAAATCCAAATCAGTCTGTGTCCTGACTTTCTACTTACTCTGGAATCCAGAGTGTTAGATGGTTTATTTTTTGTGATTTAAGGCCTTCATATTGATGATAGTAGGAGCTTCCTTTGCAAGAGTGAGTGCTTAATCTTAGCAATGGCCCAGGGTTGTCTTTTTGTTTTAACTAGAACATCACCCACTTAATTAAGGAGTGCGTGTCTATCTTGCTTCTCTGACTTATGTTGGTACTTAAACTCCCCAGATTTATTAAACATGTTGCTTTACATTCAGTCTCTTGTTTTTTGCTGTAAATAAGAACAGATCTATGTTTTATGTCTTGTAAGATCTTGGAGCTGAGGATGCGAGAAGAGTGGATACTGAAAACATGAATTTGTGTTTTGTTGACTGTAGCCTGTAAGGCCATTGCATGTAAGAGGAATGTCAGAGTAATCCAGTGCCAGAGGTCTAAGAGGCTTCAATTTATGCTGATCCTAGTGGTAGTGACAAAAGCTAGTGAATGGGAGCTTTTCTTAACATCTGCCACATTTGGATGTGCTCTCTTGGGCTGCTTATTCTTTTTTTTTTTGATTTTTCACCTACATCATCTTTTTCCTCTACTCATAGACTTGTGTGTTAAGATTATCAGCGCAAGTCTGATACTTGTATAGCGTTTAACCAAGTGAAATTTTGATTTTTGGCTTAGTTGTGTGCCACAAGTATAATCACAGTTACAGGTGCACCGTGTAACAGCTGAACAGGTGAACCTTGTAGGGCATGGTTCCATTAACCCTGACCTTTCATCAGACTTAGTAAAATGGACTCCTGCCACATCACAGCAGTGGTAGGTTAGGGAGTCCATGCTGGAGGTTCCAGAAGCAGGGCGATGTGCAGAACTGGATGATGATTTTGAAGAAATAGGTACTGTTCCATACATTTTAGGAATTTTTGTTCTGTAGCATCAAGTAGATAAAGAACATGTTGGTTTTGTGAGAGCATTTATTTGCTTATTCCCTCTCCTTTCTATTTCTGCCTTAATTTAACTGATCTAACTTCCATCACCTGGGGAGACTTCACATTTTCTGAAAAGATGTTGTGGTATTTTTCTGGGCAGCCCTTCTCTCTATGAAAAGTAAATTTTTCTTTTGCAACTTTACAGACGCTGGTGAGCTCTGCTTTCTATCAAATAATAAGAAAAGGCCAAATAAGGCCTTAGTAGATGTTTAAAATCCAATGTAAATTCAAGTTTTGGTATTCTATAGTAAGAAGATAGGCAGTGCATTCTGAATATTTATTGCATTTTCTGGTTGTGAAGGGGATTTCCTGTTACCTGCCTGGAAGCAGCTGTGGAGTTGGTCATAATGACCAGAGATATTCAGAGTCTCTCCCAAGCCCTCAATGGAAGCGCCAATCATGGCAATGCAACAGAAGTAAACCCAGGAAAAGCAAAACCTTCTCCTAGGTTTCTTGCTGTCCATCAGTTATAACTATGGGTGATTTCAAGGGAAGGGCAGACACAATTCCTGAAAGATGAGATTCTTTTTGATTACTTTAATTCTTTGTGTGCCTCAGAACACCAAACTTTTCCCCCTCAGTTAACATGTGAACTGAGCAGTAGCTGTTTGCTTAGTTTCAGTGCATGTGTCAAACAGCATCTTCCCTACGATTTTCTAGAGTACAGCAGAGCTTCTTGTGTGATGGTGCAGCGGTTTGGAGCAGTTTTCTTAGATGTACTGTTCAAGTCTTCTGGATAGAAAACGATAGTACTCTAATTAAAACAAGTGGTTTTGAAGTTACTGGAGTGTTACTATGGGAGGGAATTGTTTTACCCTATTTAGTATTAACTTATTTTGCCTTCATACACATACAGCACTTTTTATAAAAGAATGACATCTATGCCTCCTAGAATTTGCTCAGTTTCATTTTGCCCTTTTGTCTGCTGCTCATCCCACCACTTTTATTTAAGACTGTAAAGTTACTTCAGTGTAACTGCTGTTGTCACCTTTGCCCTCAGCTAATCAAATAGTTTACCTTGAGGGAAGCATTTATCTCCCACTTTCATTATTATTATTTTCGTAGCTGTAAAGGTATATATTTTATGTCTGCAGAAGGCTGTAACAGTGAAACGAGGTATTGATCTGCTGTATTTGGCAATTTCTTTCCACCTTGCCATCGATATCGTGTCAGCCTCTGTCTGTACTGTGGTTGACCTCACAAATAGCTCTTTATGTTCCCATTGGATTCAAATGATATACTATTCTCAAAACTAAATCAATGAATGATTATAAAGTTTTTAGTATTATTTCATAAGCCCCAGGCAACTGGTACTTCATGTGGTGAATACTTGAAAAGAGATCTGATTAAGAGATGTTGCTGATTCTGTTCAAAGGTTTAAAACTGTGTTGAAATCAAACAACCCATAATATTAAGTTCAGGATCTGGTTTGCATATTTCCTTACAGATACTGAAACTACTGAAGCTTCTGCCTGTAATTCACTGGAGAGACTCCAGTCTATAATGGCAGATTTTACTTCAAGCTAAACCGCTGCTTCTGATACATGCTGTGATGAGTGCAAAAATTTAATGCACTGGATCTTAGCAGTCAAAGATCGTGAATGGTAGTACATTGTGTGCTGTGCTTTGAGGGGGAAAAGCTGAAGGAAAGATCAGATGAGGTTTTAGTTGCCAGAAAGTGAACAGTAGTAGTCTGAGCAGCTCTGCAACATTGTGTAGTGTCATACACTTGGAGCATGCTTGTTTCTTTTTGGTACTATGATGACTAGTTCAGTGGACACTTACCTCTTATGTATGTTTGCTGCTCTGGTTTTTGCCTCTGGCATATGAAAAGTATACCCTATTGGTGATACTGGTTCTTTTGTTTAGATCTTAGTTCTTTTCTTCATAACAATGGCGATAGTGAAACGTTTGGGCAGGAAGAGGACCTGGAGAAATGTTAAGTTAGCACTAACTTCTCCCATTCCTTACAGCAGAATCTATTAAGCTTGGCAACCTTTTGGTATATATTCTTTCATTTCCTAAACTTAAAGCTGCTGTTGTGTGAAAAATAGCCCTGTGATACAGTCACATTGACGCTGTCCTCATAAATCACCTCTGTAGTAGGGAATTTTTTTTCTTCCTCTGCAACTACAAGTTAAAATACAAAAGGAAATTTAGGAGGATCTTGTGTTATCACAAGTGAATGGATGATGTATGATAAGCAGTGGATACACTGCTTGCATTCTTTATGACTGAGTTGTGTGTATGCAGTAACTCCTGTTTCTTTTGGACAGGATTGGGCTACCTGAAATTCATGCTGAATGTTGGAAAAACTTCTTATAGTGGTGAGGTATTGGAACAAGCTGACCAGGGAGGCGATGGAGGCAGCATCTCTGGAGGTGTTCAAGAATAGGATAGGTGTCACTCTGGGTGATATGGTCTAGAGCCATCATAGGCGTGAGTTGATGGTTGGACTAGATGGTCTTAGTGATCTTTCCAACCTTAATGATTCTGTGGTTCTCTAAGTGCTGAGATGTCCGTGTGATAGAAGAGTTGGGAAGTGATGTAGATGTGCAGCAATGTTATGCTTTTCAGTAATGAACAGTTAAGTCAGGATGTCCAGAATCAGGGTCTGGAAACTTCAGAAAAATGCAGAAATAATTCAGGGTTGATTTGAATCTGATAGAGAAATGAAATAGAGGAAGTGAGTGGGAAAAATAGATATGATAGCGATAACCATGCAAGCCCTCTCTGGAGTATAGAATGTCTTGATGAGATTTCCCCACATTTATTTCTGCTATAGATAGGGCCTGCTAGCCTATCTATGTAGAAAAGCCTTGGAATTTGTCCTTTTGTCTGAAATCCACTGGATTATGATTTTATGAAATCATAAAAAAGCCATTCATTGTGATCAAGAAAAGAAGTTTGTCATCACCTTTCAGTTAAGTGTTGTCTGTATGGTTTGTGCCATGGAATGTAGGAATGTCATCCCTGCCTTAAGGTTTGAGGGGTCTGCCTACATGACAGAACAATGGCTTTAATGCTTCACGATCCAAATGTGCTCATCCTAAATAATGAAGTTTCACTTTCTCTTCAGTTTGTGATTCAGAGCTTGTGAATACGTTCTTTAATGCATTGGTGTCGTGACAGCAATTGGTGCAGAGCAGTAATGTCACAAACGGGGTGATGCCAGCGACCCGGTGAAGAGGAACGAGCTGTTTGTGTGTCGGTCTGTTGTTCAAGGGCAGTGCTTGGCCCTGGAAGTGCAGGAGAGATGGACTGCTCATGAAGAGGGCATAAGGAGCTAACCTGTATGATCCTTTGTCAGCGTGATTAAATTTGGTGTCGAGCATGGGTTTGTATGAGAGATGAGAGGCATCGCTGTTTATCTAATAATAAAAAGTGTTCCTATTTTTCCTGGAGTCTTTTATATGTTAATAGAGGCGAATGTGAATATTGTCACATAATTTAAATGTGTAAGTAAAAAATATACGTCTTTACTGCCAACGAGTTAAAAGTAAGATGTATGTTTTATGCAAAATACTGCAATTTCATTGTTAATCACATTGTTCAAGCTATAACTCCGCACCAAACAGTGCTTTTAAGCAAATAGAAAATACTGTTACTGGACCATTTATAACAGAAAGGCTTGGGATATTTAGAGACTTATGCAAAGTGTTTGTTTGCGTGCTTTAAAGTATTCCTGTGTGGCAGAATTAATATACAAATGTAGAATTACAAATCCAAGTGATTGTATTAACCCTAATTAATAAGGCACTCCTTTTTTATTGTAGAGGAATCGCCATTATTTAATAGAACAAAATATTTCCAAAATTATATCCATCATAAAGGCATGCCATTGCATGAGAACTGGAGAAATTATTGTAAAATATTTGAACGTTTTTCAATAGTAAAAGAAAGAGAAGTAAAAAAGTTTGGATATCTTTCTCCTCCCTCCTTCTACTCTGCCAAATCTGGCTTGTTTAAAACAGCTGCTGAGAGTTCTGTTTAACGTTATACTTTGCATGCATTTGTGATTTGAAATAAGAAAAAGAGAAATTTATGACAGACAGTTTGAATGGCATGCTGTCAGTTTGGCTCTTCATGAATTGGCAGCGGTCTCATTTAGGACCTTGAAATACGTGTCTGCCTGGACAGAATGAGAACGCTTTGCATGTTCTGCAGAAGACAGCCACTCCTTGCTGCCTCGCAGCACTCAGTGGTGCATGACATTTGCCCTTCATTGCTGTCTGCACAGAACTTAACCTCTGACCGTCCACTTAGTCGCTGTGCAGCAGCTGGAGCAGGCCAGGCTGCTGGTGAATGACGGGCATCGGCCTGCAACGTGCCTGTCATTATCGGGCTGTCAGGAGTAGCCTGCCATTGGGCTCCATCACGGCTTGAAACCCATGTGCAGCAGTCCATAGTTCTTAACTTCCAGGACTGTCAACAGAACGCTCAAATGTGCATAAAAAATGCGTATTGAATATGTCTTTGATCATAATATAGGAAGATATTTTTTTGTGTGTGCTAAATGTATTCATGCGGCTTTCACGGGGCCAAGAGGTTGAATCTGCTGCCATGGTAAAAAGTGAACTGTTGTCTCCTGTGGTCTGTTTCAAATAGCACAATTTAGATTTGAACAGCTCTGCCAGTTAAACCCTCAGCTTGTCTTGCGTATCCTATCAGCTCTGCAGCCGGCAGTGTAAGCAGCACGATGCTCGACCAGTGGTGCCTGAGGTTAGCTGTCAAACGGCACTGTTATTTGGGATCTTGCTGCAATGTAATAGTATGGAAGGAGTTCAGGCTACGTGATTTGTAAAGTGGTTGTGAGAAGTTAAAATGGCTGAAATTTATTTCAGGTGCCCCCCCTCACTCTCTCCTCAATAGTGTGAGGGAAGATAGAATTTATCATAATAAAGTGAGAAACCCAATGCACTGTAAAAGTCTTGCTTTTTTTTTTCTCAAGTACAGAATACAGTGAATATAAGAGCATCAGAATTCATTGTAAAGAGATAGGAAGGATGGACTTCACTAAGTAGTAAATGCTTGATGTTGATAATATTTAATGAGCGGATATATTTGTATTTTCTAATAACAAATGCTAAAGGTTTTGGGGCTGAGCCTCACTCACCCTTAATTAAATGAAAGGGAATTGTAGCACTGCACTAGTTAGCAATATAAGGTTGGTCTGCAAGTGAATCCTTTAAATTAACTATCATACAGTAACAAATACGGAGAGTGGTTTCATGTTTAGAAGAGTCATATCCTGCTTTAGCATAATATTTACTAGTCACTTGGGCAAAACAAGCTAGCTGCAATTTATTTGTTCAATTTCTTCAGGAACATCTGTTTATCTTCTCTAAATATCCCAGTTTCTTCTCGTATGAAATGCTTTATCAAAATGACATCACAGACTATAAATATCATGGTCAGTCACAATTCACTAGAGCTTTGTCATAATGGACAACGTATATCCAAAGTGCAATGATTGCATTATCTTGCTAATTGGCTATAAGATGCTTTTTTTTTGGCATTTTGAAACGCTTTCGTGCTAATTAAGCAAAATCAACAAAATCATAGGAAGTGGTTAGATTGGTTAATAGCCCTAAGTTTTCTTTTCATTATAATTTGCCCTCCATATATTTTAAAAACCAAGTTTGTGTGGTTTCTGTGCTTACAATATCACTTGCAAGAAACCTCACGTGCACTGATCTAAAAAATTAGTCTTAGTTGAAATAGCATTGTTCTTTAATAACAGTCTAACTCTTTGATTTCAGTCTTTGCTCATGCATTAATGTGCCTTGTCTGCAGTATAAAATGTGTATGTCTGCGTAAATGTACGCATGTATATATGCATAAAATAAATGTACAAAGTTCTCTGACAAGCAAAGTGGTTGGTTAGTAGGTATGGGAATAACATTCCTCTAAATAACTTTAAAAAAAAATAATTGCTGTTATTAAGTTTTAGTTGATGTTTCTCTCTTAAGAGATCTGTACCTATGGATTACCTCCTGGTGAAGGATAATTAAATTTAGGCTATATATGCAAATAAGCACATAAATAGTGAATGCTTAAATGATGAACCACTGTATTTGATGCTTTCTCTAAACACAGAATTCTTTGTTGGCCTACATAACTAGAAATATGTTACCAAAACTAATAGAAAGATTGCCTGGACCTCTTCTCAAGATAATGTGTTTTTCCCATTTCAGAAAGAAGTTTTTTGTTGTTTCACCGTCCAAATCAAGCTTGCATTTCTTGTGGGAGTTAGTTATACTTCTTGTAGCTGTGTTCCTGGGGGGAAAAAAAGCAAACACATTCTTAGAATCTTTAAGTACTAATATACTATTTCTCCTAACCCAGGGTTGTTCTTTTGCCATTTTTGAAGTAACATTTCCTTCTACAGTGTAGAAGAAACAGACCATCGTTATTCAGTTTATTGCATCTTTAGAGGTTTTGAAAGAGAAGTCATTTTGTTAGCATTGTCCACATATGAAGAACTCTGCCATAAAAGCATCTTTCAACTTTTAGATATTGGAATTGAATGTTTAAAAGCAAAGGGGTAGTGAGTAAAGATAACTGGCATTGTTTTGTTTTGTTTGTGGTTACAGTATCTGGACTGAAAGCAAAATGTTTTAATCAAACAAAGGAGTTCCTGAAGTTAGCTTTGGTAGGGCAGGAGGTGTATGTGCACTTTTTATTCCTACTTCCAAAAATATTTGGAAACTGCGTGCGTGTACTTGAGAGGTTAGACATCTGTGATCTTCTTTGGTGTTATAGGAGAAAAATAAATCCTCTAACGCAAAATAAAGGAGGGCTGGATACCTTAAGGGAAGTGCTTTGTTGTCACCTACAATCTCTGCAGTACAAATATCAGCTTGTCACAAAGGTTGAGACCTTTGTAGTGCATTCTTTCAGGATACAAATCTGTCTCTCTTCTGGCTTTAATGCAATAGCTGTGAAATATCTGTATTAGGTAAAATAGAGGTTAAGGCACCTTTAGGGCACTGAATTCTTATCTCTTTTTACTAGCAGTGATGTCAACATGCACTAAAATGTGATGACCTACTCTCCTCTTTGATAAAAGGAAAATGACCTGTCTACTGTGGTCGGTGATAGACTTGCCCAAGGCAGATTATATTGTCACCTTCTTTAGTATTGGCATGTAGGAAAATAAAGGCTGGGATATGTCTGTTTACCATAGAAGTATTTGACATTTCTAGCTACCGATAAAACATACTCAAGGGTAGAAAGAAGGAACTGGTTTATGCGACTAAACAAGGCTGCAAAGAAATGCAGAGATTTTTTTATTGTGTGAGCCCTCGGTATCGCAGGACACATGATATGTATCAAGAGATTGCTTCTTACAACTTCAGACACTCAAGGTTCAAGTTGAGCATTTAACCCTGCTTTTTGCTTGTCCGTGGCCTTTTTGTACACAAAAAGCTGACATCTCTTGAGTTGTCTTGAACTTCTGATGTAACTGTGTACTGTGCAACAGACAGAGCTTAATCATGAATGTAGCTAGTACCAGCAGCTTCATATTTATGATGGCGTGGCGACAGTTGTTGTCCAGTCCTGGACCATTTCTTCTGTAACATTTATGGTTTTGTAACAATTAATTTAGCAGTAACTATGAATCATTGCTTACTGTAGCTGTGAATAATGCGATGTATAAATAATTTAGCTGGTTTAAATTCTAGACTTGAAACATCTCAAAGCATTAAATGACTTCAACCTGTAAATAGAAGGTCTGCAGTGTTCTGTAAATTAAGAGAAGGTGATCTTCATGCTAATTTAAGACTGAAGAATTCTGTTATTCTTTTTATTGATATTTAAAATGGAATATGTTTTAGAAATGGTTAACGCCTTTGCAAGATGGTGATGTAGTGCATAAAATCCTTTTTTGTGTGAGTTCTTGCATAATAATTTTGTCTTTTCTTGGGAAGCTTGACATTTGTTTTTTGTTTTTTGTTTTTTTTCTGAAGTGATGAAACAGACCCAAATGAATTGTATTTACAGCATTCTCTTATGAATACAATGTCTTCCCATTGCTCAGGAGCTTTATGGGTCGTATATTTGAATCGGTCACTTTTATCATTTGTTACTTTTCAATTTATTGTCTCAGACGTTCATGCTTCTTAAATGAGTACTTTAACAAAGTAATGAAAAGTGTGAAGTTACTGGGAAAATTGAAAAATAAGTTACTAATTTAAAATCTGTCCCCTTCAATGAGCTAATTTGGTTCTTGTTGATGAACTAATGTTATAGGAGTGAGACTGCACTGCACAGCACATTGACTACTGACATACCAATACTTCTGTTGGTGCTGGTTTGAATTGCAGTACAATATAATTATACTAGGAAGTTCATATTAATTCCTATTTAAAGCAAATCAATGCAGCGTCATGTTTAATCCTGGAAGTTCTGGCATTTTATTCCTTTCTTGTAGCAAGAATAATGTAACTGTCATTTTTCCAAACATGAAAACAAAAATTTAATCCTTTCACCTTTCATTACAAGCATGAATTAAAATACATGAATTAAAAAGAGAAACAACAGAGGAGATGTAAGAAACTGGATTTATCTTGTGTTAGGAGTGTTTCTAAAGGTATCCTAGAAAGGTAATAGCTAGAGATAGCTTTGCAGAACTTTCGTCTTTAAATTTCTAAAAGTATATGGAACTAAATAGTACATTGAGTTTACACTTGACTGGTCCTTGTTTTATGTAACTTTATTGAAGGAGCCATTTATGTTGCCAAGTTCAGGTATTAATAATCATTTTTTCATAATCAGTGTTTTTTCTTTTTTTTTTTCTTTTTTTTTCAAATATTTGTGTATTACGGAAGTTATCTTAAGAACTGGAGATAATCCAATTCCTCAGAATAATTTGGAGATTCGATCAGTAGCGGGGCTGGGCAATGAGCGATGAATGAGCAAAACAAAAACTACCAAATAGGGATGTGCTGGAAGATGCCAGAATGTTCATGTGAGGTAATATTTATTTTAGGAGATGATTAAATAAGTGGAAAACTGACACAACTGAGTGGTGGAGAATCAATAATATGTGAATTAAAATGCAAAGCACCTATTGGGTTCCGGTGTAATATTGTAGCACTTATTTGACTGGAATGTAAGCAGCGTTGTGTAAACTATATCATAAATGCATTTGCATGTGTCTTGCTTTTTATAAAGCTTGCTGTCACTCTGAGAAGGAGCTAGTGCTGAAATGATGAGTGAAGGGCTCAGATGCTCCAATTTCAGTACTAATCTGTGTGGAAAGACTGACTGCTGTGCTGAAGAGGGCAGGAGGAACAGCTCTTCCAAACCCAGTGCAGGAGAGCACTTCTGCTCCTCTCCTTTTCATTTTCCTCATCTGAAGTCTTATTGGAGATGGCTTTTAGAAAAAAGATTGTGGTTATGTTGTGTTTTATATTTGCATGAATTCAGATGAGGCTATTTAGCACATAAGTAGATGAACATCTTTAAAGGCAACTCTTTTTTCGTCTGGGCATCTGTTAGTACTTGTTTGTGAAAGATAATGAGCAGGAGAAGTACGTACTTCTTGGGGGGGAGGAGTGGAAGGGTTATTCATGGGTGAAATGTTACCACAGTTAATGAAAAATAAAGTTCCAAACATGTTGCTTGAGAATTCACATGGCCTACCGGTGTGTAAGCCCCTGCAGGGACTTGGCCATGGAGTCCTTCTGAGAGGCACCTGGCTGGAAGTCTGAATGGCTCAGAGCCTCTTCATTTATTTCTTGAAAACTTCTTTTGCATATGGAATCATCCCTTCCCCCGTGACCTAGGCCTAGTTTTCTCTCCTTTCCTATTTACTTTTGGAAATCTTTGGGATTTCCAGATTCTATCTGTATGTGCAAAATTGCAGACCTTTGCATGCATAATAAAGGCTCAATGACTTCTTGCCAGTGCTGTGATTATTTCCCATGCATAATACATTCAGTCATACTGTGCATATGCAGTGACAAAAACAAGCAAAGGGGAATGAAGGATCCCTATGGATGATGTCTGGGAGAGAGTTCCTGTCTCGCTGTCAAACATTTGCCTCTCTGAACTCCCTGTAGATCTTTCTCCTTGGGCTCTATGCCAACAGCAGCATCCTTCCCATCTGGTCTGTATTGTGAAGCTGGAGCTCACCTCAACCTTTTTAGTCTCTAAATGGAGAGTTTTGCAAGTCTACCAAGAGATAGAAAATGCAGAAGAGATGGCATTTCCTTTAGGCACCTTTCTGTAACAGGTCCTTGGTATTTGCCACTCTTAGTGTTTTTCTGTATAGAAAAAAAAAAGTAGCACACTGATTACAGAAGATCTTGCCTGCAATCAGAATGCTGCAGAAATTTTGTATCAGTTGACTCAGTGCTAAATATTAGGGCTTCTCTTGTGACTGTTCTTCAAAATGTGCTGGACTCTTCTTGGTTAATCTTTGAGCATTACTCAATTGTGTTTATAGCAGGCCATATAGTTCTCTATGCTTCTGCAAGTGATTTCTAGGCATTACTATATGTGCAGTAGGAAAAATGTTAAAATATTGGAGGTAATAAAAAATTTAGCTAAGACCGCTGAAGCTCTCAAACTAGGAAATTACCTCAATCTCTGTTCTGACATGAGCAGTCACTGTTGCAGCCTCTAAACTGGGATCACATGGTGCCTGTAAATGTTAACAAGAAGCCTTAGATAACTTCTACTGACAACCCGGTACAGCTTTATGACATTATGCTGGCAAAACTGTATGTCGCATTTGTAGCTACATATGTGGGAAGGTACAGTACGTTTTGCTAACTGTAGTGTTTAGGCAGGTATGGTGATACGATGTCATGCTGCATGTAACTGCATCCTGGTGAACAACCTATTTATCTGTTTCTCATTAAGTTAGTAAATCAAGTAGTTTTTGCTGTTGTTTTAGATACAAACTGACAGGGATAAAATATAATCTGAATTCTGGCTGGTTTCCAGTGTTTATCAGTGATGAAAAATTGCAGATTAGTCTGTTTATATGATCAGAACATTTACACAAAGGATATATTGTTACAGTTGTCGGTTTAGTTCTGATTATTACTCACTATGTCTATTGCAATTTTCTCATTATTATTGTTATTGAGCTCCATGTGTAATAGATGGAATTACTTTGTCCACCATTTATTTTATGAATAGCCCACAGAAACATCAGTGTTAATAATATTATCCACTTAATGTACACAGCAGTTTATAATATGGGTAGAAGAATAATGTGATGCACTGTTCAAATTTTGTTGGCATGAGATAAATAGATCTAATGCATTTTTATTGGTAAATGCACTGTTAAAATTCAGGGGGTTTAAAAAAAAATGCAGAAAAAGTCTAAGTGATTGCAACTGCTGTTATCTAATATGTGAGGAAAATGAGATATGCTTAAAATTATATCTCTTTAGGTTGGGAGAAAATTTTCCTTTTTAAAAGAAGGAATGAGAGCATCTGTTTTGCTTATTTATTAAAGCTGTATTCTGCTAAATAAGTGAACTGGGTGGGAGAATTTCAGCAATTTGGCTGCTTTGCCCAGTAGTACAGAAGGTGCATATTAAGTGTAGTTAAGCTAAACTTAACATCCCGGTATTACATACAGCTCCAGTTAAATGAGCACCAACTGCAGGCTGTGGAGGAGGCGAAGTAAGGCCTCAACCAATGTTCCATCATTTGGAATCCTTCATTTGGGGATTTCAAAAATTGATCTTCTCTCAATTTTCATTTCCCGAATATATAGACTTGAGGAGTCTGAACAGCAGGATCCTTTCTTCGGTCAGTTGGTTGTGCTTTTTTTTTCCCCACCTAATTCATGGTAGCGGTTCATGTATTTTGGGGTAAAAGAGACTGGACTGCCCCTCTAAAGCAGTAGTTGAAGATTTCTGTAGGAAAATGTATCAGATTGTACAATTCTGCAGTTTTGGGACTCCTATTTGCATACAAGATTTGTCTATTTATCGCCCACCTCTGGTTCACATTTTCCTTTATTTTCTAAGAATTTAAACTAATTGTGTCATTTGAAGCAGAAGTTACTTTTGCTTTTTGTGCATCTCTTGCACCAGAAGACAGGCACCGATCAAATTTTAGCTAATTAGAAATGACTTTTTGACAGTCAGCAGAAGCTCCTTAGTCTATTCCACCTGATTCTGTGGAGCTTCTTCATCTGTAAGATGCCTTCTTGAAAATGTCTTACAGGTAGTAAGGACGTGCCCTGGTTTTGTGTAAGTGCATTGAAATATTAAGTCAATACATAGAAGAACAACATTTAATAACCAGAAGTGGTTTTTTTTTTTCCTAGAATACGTAGGCATTTAAACAAAATCTCCATTGAATCTTATGTAAAAGCTATGCTGTTTGAATCTGAGAATGTAAAGATAAGGCTTTTGACGTGTTGGAGAATATGATGTTAGAGTAGCAGTTCTGATATCTTCTCTGCTTGGTTAAGACAAGTTTGATAGGTAGAGGTAATAAGTATTAGACTGACTTATAAGGTTATAAAAGTGTTATACTAGGCTGAAGAAGGGCTTATGTATCCAAAAATCTAGTTGGACTTTCTCCATTGATTTTTGGTCTATCGTACAGAAGACACAGCTGTTACCTTGCCTATAGCCAGCATGGCCACACAGCAGCCCAGTGTATTTTGGGTTATTTGGATCTCCATGTCCCCTTCTTACATGTTAAATACACAGACACCAGTATGTACTTCTCAACAGGCAAGCTGTGCTATGCAGACTAGTAATCTTTGTTGCTGAAATAGCATAATTCATCTATTGTTTAACCTTATAGATGTCAAATGCATCTCAGAACTCAATTTTTTTAATGCACTTTACAAACTATACTTCAACTGTAGTCATTTGGTTTCATTGAAAGTTTGTGCAGGAAAGTATACTCTCATATCTACTAGATAATTTTTTTTTAACTAAATGTCTACACAATCTTCTTACCATAAGAGGTCATAAGGACATCTTCAGAGTTTAATTTCTTGGAAGTACTCATAGCAGATTAATCTGTGCATTCTGAGCTACCTTTTAATTAAGGGATTTCTATATAGCAATTATCTAGTAGAATTTTGGACTGGCCAGCAGATTGCAGAGGGCTATGTGGTATGTTGCTCCTAGCCCCCAAAAGTACCTCATGTTTCAATAAGAGCTAAAATGTGTGCTCCACGTGCACACGCTTTGTTTCCAGCCACTTGTGCAGTATTACCTACTGCTTGTTTGAAACTACCAACAATTCTGTGCAAAGTAAAGGTAAGTGGCCATTATGTAATAATTAAAAAAAAAATCACAACACACATCTGATACTTGAGCAGAATATTTTTTTTATCTTCAGTGTCTTTTGGTTACTCTATCAGCTCTTTTCACAGATTTTTTTTTTTTTGCTTACTACAGAAAAATTACATCAAATGCAGGATAACAGAACACTGTCAAATGAAGAAGGTTTTATATGGACAGCATTAGACAGGAACAGAAAGATCCAGTGCACTAATAGGCATGCTCACATGAGCTACCTAGTCCATTGACAGTTTTTTCCTTTGTTCTCCCTCTCGACCCACTTTCTGCCAGTGATTTGTGACATATTTTGCAGGAGATCAAATAAGCCCTTGACACCTGATTGCAATGTAGTGCTTGTTTACAGTTGCATTTTTGAAGGACCTCTAGACAAGATGGAAGGTTTAACTTAAAGTAATTAAATTTGCATTTGCTCTGTGACAGGAATTTTCTTATGTATGCATCCTGTTGAGCAACTTTTACTGTAATTGGCCATGAAGTACCAAAAGAAAGGTACAGGTAGACAAAATCATTGTTGCCTACTACTAAAATCTGTCATTGTATTTCATAAGGACTGGCTTGTATTTGGGTTTGCACCAGGTTCTTTGAAATACAGGAAAGCTTACTTGTTCTTTTTGGAAAGGAGAAAGGAGAGAGTTCCCAAACATTGGACCTTTCAATGGATTCCCCTACACTACCTTAGTGCGGCTAGATTTCTATATTGCTTGTAATTAACAGTAATCCCATTTATAATTACTTCTGCTTTCTGAAGTGTATGTTACTATCTGTTTTGCAGTTGTCTGTCTTTTTTTGGGCATGGCTACTTTTTGTCCCTGGGCATCTTCCTTTTTTTTCTTTTTTTTTTTTTTTGTCATCTTGATTTTCTTGATCATAAGAGGTAGATCTGATGGAGGTGATGCAGCTGTGTCAAGTACTGGCACTGTGCTCCCTTCGGTTGGCTCTAGGTTGAACCAGATGTGAGCGCTCCTACTTACATCTGCAAAGGTTATTATACAACAGGCTGCATTTATATGCTAGTTTAGGCAGAAGGGATTTTTGATTGAAATCATTCTTATGGAAATTTCTTTCTTTCTTTCTTTCTTTATTTTTTTTTTTAAGTTTTGAAGCAATCTTGAAGAAAGAGGACTGGACAAATAGGCCTTAGTAAAACTGACTGATCATATTCAAACAGGAAATTGGAATTGAATCACAGATTCTTCTGACTCCTGATCTGTACTGACCAACAGAAGATCCTTTAAGAACTTGCTAATAATAATAGCAGTGATGAAAAAAAGTTAATCTTTGGCTAGCACTACAAAAATAGAAAAGAATGTGTTGTTTTTCCTTTACTCAGCCATTTATTACTTTAACATTAAGCTAAGTGTTTACTTGTCTTTTTGCCAGTAAAAATTCTGGAGTGGGCTGTGGCATTAGCTGTAAATTGTGCTTTGTTTGTTAGTTGATGAGTAGATTAAAAACTCTGCTGAGGCTTTGGTTAGTGTCCCAGTTTTCATCATACAGTAGCTCTTTGTGGCCCGAAATGGGATATGAATCCCTGTTGTTCTAGGTACTACACAAATGGTCTTTCCCAGATATGTGTAAAATGCTTGTGTCGTGATGCATGGAATAGGAGTTTTGTTAATGTTACACAACCCAGAACTTCTGTTGTCTTTTTTTCCCCCTCTTCTTGTTATCATTTAGCTATTTAGTTCAGATGAATAAGCACCAGGCTGTTGTATGTTGGCAGAAATCTCAGTATTCGACTTCTCTTTATTCTAGAACCAAATAAATATTTAATCAAGCATTTTATTTGGGGAGATAGGACTTTTTGTATATCCAGTTTGCTAGAGAGTCTTTAGTAGCCTGGTAGTTGGCAGCAAGCTTCTATAATTTCTTAGAAGTAACAATTTATTCTTCAGACAGTACTTAAAGCAATCTTTGAGTTACCAAGTTTAGTTCCTTACTGAACTGCTCTGTAGCAATGCATGGCTTTCAGGATTCTCACGTTTGCTTTCAACATGAGAATGTCTTAATGTGCTACAAGTCTGTGCTAATTCTTGTAGATAGCAGCCAAGATGCACTAAGCGGATTAAATGTAAGTGAAGATCTCTGTATATAATTCCAAGTGCAAACTCTGATTTGAAAGATAAGTTAAGCTGGACTTTATTAAAAGAGTTCACTGTTCACTTTTTGAAAGCTAAAAAACTGTTTGCTGTGATTAGTTCTTAGCAACTTTTGGTGACATGTTATGGCAGTATGCAACCGATCTGGGTGCAGTAACGTAGCTGGTACTGCTGGGATTTCTTCTGTCAGTGAAATTTGAAGTAAGATGTCATGATGTTCCCCTAGTGCCATTTGAAGTGGTTTTACGAGGACCAAGAATTATTTGTGTCTTGCATGACCTGTCCTTATTGCTACTTTTGAGTACAACATAAGTTAGAAGAAGTAATTATTTTCAGCCCACTGACTACAAGCGAGATTAATAGCTTCTGAAAAGGCTGTAATGAAAGGCTGACCCAACTGGCTTTTGTATTACTCCTTGTTTATCCTGCACTCATCTCTATCACCTTTGGGCTACAACAGAATGCAATTTATGTTAGCAGTGCTTCGTAGAAGGTGAAAGGTCATATTTTTAATGAGGATAGCCCTGATTGGGATTCAGGTTTAGAAATGTTGTGTGGTGGATTACAGTCAACAAAATTCATGTAAACAGTGTTGTAGAAAGGAGCAAGTAACTTACCTGACAGGAAATAGGACCTCATTCTCTTACTGGGCATTAGCAAAGCTCAATTAGCAGAAGTTAAATAACAAGAAAAAGGGACTTGACTATCATAGTGCTTGTGGTTTTCAAATCCAGTAAACATTTTTAGTTTCAGTGAGGTGTTGGCTTATTTGTCTGCAAAAATAGGGTGGTTTTTTTTTTCAGTACAATCAATTTTCTTACTCGCTTTGATTCACTTTGCTAAAATACAAATAAAGAAAAAAAAAAAGCCACAAGCATCCAAAATAAATAAATTAAAGATGTGTGTATATATTTGATTTCTGCAGGGCACAAACAGAACGACCACTTGTCATAGAATCATAGAATGGCCTGGGTTGAAAAGGACCACAATGATCATCTGGTTCCAATCCCCTGCTGTGTGCAGGTCGCCAACCAGCAGACCAGGCTGCTCAGAGCCACATCCAGCCTGGCCTTGAATGCCTGCATGGATGGGGCATCCACAGCCTCCTTGGGCAACCTGTTCCAGTGTCTCACCACCCTCTGTGTGAAAAACTTCCTCCTAATATCTAACCTAAACCTCCCCTGTCTCAGTTTAAAACCATTGCCCCTTGTCCTATCACCATCCACGCTCGTAATCAGCCATTCCCCCTCCTGTTTATACGCTCCCTTCAAGTACTAGAAGGCCATAGTGAGGTCTCCCTGGAGCCTTCTCTTCTCCAAGCTAAACAAGGCCAGTTCCCTCAAGCTTTCCTCACAGGAGAAGTGCTCCAGTCTTCTGATTGTCTTAGTGAAGATCATCTTGTGCTTGTCCCCAGAGCAGATATGCTGTACAGTCTCTCTGAGCTTGTCCCTGTTGGGAAAGGTTAGCAGCAGAATTTTAGGAACTTTGCTTTTGGAAGGGAAAGTTATGTTACGTTTGTGGGGGTATGAGAAGAAGAGAAAGATTTCTACTCTGTGTAGTCAAAAACTGATTTGAAAGAACTTGCTGGATTTGGGTTTTCATCACTCAGTTACCCACCCTGCGTGAGTGCTGCTTCCCGTGAAAGCTCCACCTCGCCCTTCATTTGTGCAGGTCTTCTTGCAAGTGACAAATTGCTTCAGTTACGTTTTGAAAGGGAACAGGAAACATTTCTACATTTGTGAGTTTCACTAGTGTTCAAGGAAACAACTTCTAACCTATACATCACCTCTGTGCAGCATATGCATAGGGAAGAAGGAGTTGTCCCCATTAGCGTTTTTGTAGACAACTTTGTCTCTCTAGAAGATAACTTATGAAAAACTGAGCTTCTGTATGTTGTTTTCTACCATTTAAAAACTTCTGTGCTAGAACAGAAAATAATTGTTAGCTTTCCCTTAGCATAGTATGTGTTGATTGTTGTGGACCATGTAATGGTAACAACTGTGTGCTAAACCATGAGGGGTGTAGGATTTGTGTGGGATTTCAGTACAGAAGTTTGAGAGAGCAGCAGTTTAGTCTGCATAAGCACTGCAAGACTTCAGAGAGCTGCTGTGCTGGAGCTTTTCGTTCTGGTTTCACACTTGACACTGTATCGTGCTGCATCAGCATTGAATACTGGTTTGTGCACCTTTATGCCAAGAACTTTTTATTTCATGGTAAAACGTGGAGACCCTCTTCTAGTAGGTGGGACGTTGGGCTTCTGCTCCATCTGCAGCCATTTCTGCCCGTCTTTGTTGAGGGGTCAGCCTCCTTCTGTCACACTCCTCTGCACTGCTCTCCCCTGGGCCTTCCTGCTCTGCTGTCTGTTAGCAAGGAACAGAATCACACAGTTACTTTAAAG
>JAOWBP010004096.1:6684222-6700962 GCA_028571105.1 Tragopan temminckii | reverse complement strand
TGTGACGTTAGAGAATACTGCACAACACTTCTTTTAGTCTACATTGTTAAAGACGTACTCTGTCACCAGATTGTCTCCAGATTGTCAGTTTACAGATCTAAGAAGCTGGAGAGCAGTGAGGTATCCAAGGTACTTGTGTACTTTTAAAAGTACCCTCAGTAATGGTGCACGTACATCAGTGACACCACAGGATGGGGTGTTTGGCATGAAGACTCAAACATGAAGTACAGTCATTCCCTCTTATCTACTTAGTGAGGAAAAATGTCTCTAAGCACAAAAAGACTTACCAAGTGAACATGGAACAGGCTGAATCCTGTCATCTCAAGTCACCCACAATGAAGTAGAAGCCTTCTCCAAGCAGCATCTTCATTCAGGATAGGAATTCTGCACCTGTGGTGTAAGATAACATGCCATCACTACAGCTGGAAGGCCTTTTGGCTCCACATGCACCTGCAGAGCATCAAAAAACTTACACAAAAAGCTTGCTTCATTAATGGGACCAGCACAATGGTTAAAAGGGTTAGTTCATTATAGAAAGCACTCCGTATAGTACGCAGCTCCAAAAATAAGGCATTTGAAAGCCTACAGTAATGGGACTAGCAGTAACGTTGCTTTTTTTCTTGCTACAATGAGAATTTTTTCTTTCCACCTCTCCCCAGAGGCTAAAGGAAATTAACAGCATGATTAGAACAGGAGAAACCCCAACAAAGAAGAGAGGCATTCTCTTAGAAGATGACAGTGAAGCACCGGCTAAGAGAATCTGTCAGGAAAACCACACTGCTCTGTTACGCCGCCTGCAAGACGTAGCCAACGACCGAGGGTCCCACTGAGTGCAGGGGCTCAGCACAGGTAGGCCCTCTCTGCTGCTGCGCCAGGCTGGCAGCTCAGAGCATCCCACGGACTCACCAAGGCTGTGCAGGCGTCGGGCTCCTCCTGCCAGCCCGTGGTGACCAGTCCCTGCTGGGCTGTGCCGAGCCTCTGCCTGTGAGAGCTTCCCCAGTGCCAGGGATGGGAGGATGCGTTCTGAACTCTGCAGCTCCACTCTGCCTGTCATAAAGCTGATCAGAAGACAAGCGACCTACCTGCAGGCTTTGGCTTCAGAAGGCAGTTCAAAGCTTTTTATTGCTTGGAGAACGCATCCCTAATACAGCTTTCTACTTTGCAACAGGTATTTAAATCTATTTGCTCAACCAGTCTACTTACAGTGTTTTCATCAATGCTTGACCATTTTCAGCTTTGTAATAGGAAGTTGCATATGTATCAAACATGGGAGCATTGTACCAAGGCACTCGTAGTCAAACGTGTCCTTCTGGGGAAAAAAAAAGGAAAAAATAAACATTAATGACTGCCATAAAAATAATCATTTATAAGTAATAGTCTAGCAACGTCCAGCCTTTTCTGCTTGGAAAGGGAAGATAGGAATAAGCTTTTTGAGAGCTGAAGGAAGCTATCTGAATGGATTCTGCATGTATTCAGGATGCTTTGTGTGCCCCCAAATCCACCACGCTGTTTTGCTTTAACATTTGGGCACCTTGTTGTACAGAAGTAGCTAACTCCATTTACACATTGTCTGTAGCTGTGCAATGTTGTGAAGTGAACTCATGTTCAGAAGGTGGCACTTTTGCTAGGGCTGCGAAGCATCGGTTTTAAGGCAGATTAGTTTTGCTGTATATTTGCAATGGCACTTTCTAAATGTGAATATCTTTTTCAAGGCTGACTTCAGCCATTTTTCTTAATGGAAGCAATCCAATTTTTGTATTTATTTTCAAATTGACATCCCACAGCTCTCCTTCTTCAGCATATGGCATTAAGAATTCATTTTAACATTACGTGCATGCAGTAACGAATGCAGGAGGTCAGGGATGTGGACTTTGGTCAAGAAATTTTATACGCTTGTGCTGTTTCTTCAGATTGCTCTGCTTGAGAGTCAGGAATCGGCCCTCACTTCCTCAGAAGAAGGAAGGTGGCCTCAATCTCTTAAAGATGCACACTGTGCTTTTGGAGTGGTTTTAAAGGACAGAGGGAGAGGTTTTTGGTTTTTTTTTAATGGACAGAATCAAGCTGCCTGGGAGAAATCTCTCTCCTGCTAATGGTATAAGAAAGCAATGCATATATATTAATTAGACTTACTAATTGTTTTCATATAAATTAATTCTAAAATACCAACCTTTTTGGTATCTCAGACCTTTCCTAATAATTAGTGCCCTATGCCAGCTTACTCATCTTTAATGACAATTGGGGACAATGTTGTTCTTGTAAAATTTAGCACACAACAGATGCTAAAGGTTTTATAAGGAAGCAGAACTTAAAAGGTCAGTGTTCTCACTTATCCCCGCTCCTTTGAATAATGGGAAGATTTAGGACTTAATTCCACAGTAAAATCAGTTAAGCTAAAATAAAAGCATCTTTTGTTCTTACCTGTGTAAGAAGGCCTGAAGTCAAGCAGTGGTGTAGATGTTTCTGTAAAAATATTTATGAACTTGTCAGACAATTCTTGTTATTCTGTACCATTTACATTAATTTGTATGAAAATATTGCAAGTGTATTTTTCAATAAAGAACTCATAATAAGGCTTGTGTGAAAAAAGCTTCATAGGGGCAAAGCTACACCCAGTGTGCATCTGTCAAAGGCTCAGGGTGCCCCGATGGCACAAATACCAGAATAGCACATAGCTGGGTGCTACCAGGCACAGGACGTACTTAATCACAAGAACCTCAGTCAGATATTAACATTAAGGGTGTCAGGTAACAGGGCAATGTTTCATTAACTGCCTCAGTTTAAATCACAGTTCTAAAATGTTCCCTACTAGCATAACTTCCATTTCTCCTTCTGAAATATTCTTCACAGAAATCAGAATTATAAGCATTACATTTCTAAGTGTTTTTAAAATGCTACTTTAGCCAAGTATTGACAGAGACTCAAACATTTTCAGTCCATTTTTCATGACATGACTTACAGCTGTAATAGGAAAGGGAACAGCTAAGTGCTGGAGAAAAGGATTTGGTACCAAAGCGCAGTTTGGGTGCTGTCTGCTTACCTTGCTCCTGGAACAGCTCCTTTTTGTGCATGAACTGCTTGCAGGTGATCTGTTATTCTTCTCTTCCCTTTTTCAATCTGAAAGAAAAGAGATGATGCCATTTATTAATTATGAACTAGAAATTAATTCAGCATTCTTTATACAATTATTTTCTCATAAATAAACTGCTATTAACATGGGTTTCACTAAGAAATCCAGACTGCCCTCAAAGAAACAAAACTTGCTCAAATAACCATTATTTCGGCTCCTTTCTTGTTATTGCTTTTCCTTCAGTTGTGGTCTTTTCTAAACCCCAGCAACAATCAGACAAATAATTGTAACCACATCTCTGAATTGATGCTGGGTTACAACTATTCCGTATGGCCATCAATTCACTGCATGTGTTCCCTGTCCAACCCCATGGTAACTTGGGGTTTATATGCCATCAGGAATTAAGCTTTCCATGCTGAAATGACAGAGCATCCCACAATTAGAAGGGATTGAACTTCCACGCAAGCCCTTCAGTTAAGTAGCTTAGGAAATCTGTACCTGAATAATGATCCAGGTAACCAAAAAGGAACACTGCAGCTCTTTGCTCTGCTTCTGGCTCCCTGCCTCGCTGCTCCACTGTGCTCAGTCCAAATTCTGGGCCCATTTTTTGTTCCACACGAGTCCCTGCTTCACTAAATATCACAAACACTGAATGTGAAGCATGCGACTTTCAGCCTTCCCAAGAAAAGACAACTAAGAGCGGCAGGAGAATGAACATTCACTGTATTTGAGTAGCTACACCACAGGCCAGGACAGTAGCTCACAGAAAACCTTTCCTTGAAGCAAAACCACCACTTAGCACGTAATACAGCTCACCTTTCAGATCAGTTACTCCACTCCTGTCTTCTCGTGGAAGTTCCAAACAGTCTTCTGACAGTCCCAACGTGCCTGGTGCTTCCCTGCCCCGTCAGACACAGGCCAGCAGGGCTACTGGAGGAGAAATCTAACCATGGTGAGTGACACCAGGATGTTTTTTCCTTCTGCACTGAGTTACAAGGAATTTAGCCATTCCTTTCACAAGTCCAGCGCTGCTTTAAACTCCTCTTCAAGAACACAATACGCCATTCTAGAAACTTCCCTAGCAGAAAAGCTGCAGGACAGCAGTCGTGCTTCACTGCCTGAACTTACTTGTTAGAAAGGGGCACACGCATACTTGTTACCACGGGACACATGCAATGGACCACAGAGTGAAACAAACATATCTTTAGTATTATCGGGCATTTTCTCCCTGTAATGCAAATAACAGCCAGAAAAGTTTCCCCCACCCACCAAGAAAATCAGCTGCACTGCAATTAAAGAGACATTAAAGGTTATACAGCAACGAAACATTTTCCGAGTATTAAGCCAGTTGTCAGTCAGTTCAACCCCCAGTCCCAGAAATAATCCCTGATTTAAACTGTAGCTGCTGTGAGCACTGCCCCACACACTGTGCCACACACAGGCTGAGAGAGAACACCCTTGCCTCTGCACACTGAAGTGCTGGAAAGGCACTAGATGGACACGAGCTTCCTCTTACTCCCCTCCTAATAATACAAATTACAAAGCACAGCAGTAATTAAGAGACTGAGATACCTAGAAGCACTGGAGAGATCAAGACCAGAGGACAGCTGCGCTCCTGCTCAGTGAAGATCCTGGGGAGCAGCGACCACAGCCATGTTGAGGTGACCCAGGAGCTGCACAGAGCCCCTGGCACAGGGGACACCACAGCTGCCACCAGGACACACAGCCAGTGCTGCAGCTGGGGCAGGTGCTCAGCCCCCCAGCCCACAGGATTTTCAGTACAGCTGAAACACCACTATCAAAACAGTTCCCAATAAAAAACCCACTGTGCATAAGAAGCCATTAAGGATATTCAAGGTGACTGTACTGATTTACACGACCAGAGTCTTCTTCACCAAAACAGGAATTCCATAAGTACAAGAGACATCCCAGCCAGCTCCAGGAAACTGCTGCATCTCCAAGGCAGAACCTTCAAAAGGCTCAAAGCAACACGCATGAAGGCTTCTGTGCCTTAATTCGTACATCCTCAAGTGCTGTACAGAAACCACACACGTCACCCTTTAGCACTATGTTAAATTAATCACTTGGGGTATGATAGTATATTACCTGTGCAGTCATTGTACGTTTCCTTAAAAGCTAAAAATCTGTTCTCTAAGATAGAAAGGTTGTTCTAGGACAAGTAGATTTAGCTTCTGTAATACAAAAGCTACAAACAAACCCAAAAACTTATACCATGACTACATGCAAGGTCACCAGAGCTTGTTTCTGGTCAGCAGGGTTTGCATTGATACCAAACGTACAGGTATGAGCATGACTTAAAGAAAAAAAGCCCAATGGTAACAAGCTAGCACCACAAGTTCTGGATTTATAAAGGAATCCCGCTGTGCAGCAATAAGACATTATGCTAGATTATGATATCAGAAGGACTCTCATGCAAAGTAGAAAACTTTGCCCTGAACTCACACCAGCTTTAGAAAGGTTTTCCTAGATGTGGAACAAAACTGTGTTCAACCAGTCTCTTCAGCACACAACAGGACACCTACAAATAAAGCCCAGTTCCAGGCTTTACTATGTGTCTAAAGCACAAACAGCTGGACAGATGCAAAGTGATGATTCCATTTTATTTTCTTAAGATGTCACCATTAACACACATTAGTCAAGCTATTCTATTTAATCCCTACAGTGTAGACACCTAGGGAATCTAAAATCCTCTACGATTTTATTAGCTCAAGAGACCACCATTAAAAGCTTTGATTTTAGTGTTTATGTAATAAAAGTCTATTAAGCCTGACATTCTTCTTTCACCCTGTCAGACTAATGTGTGCTTTAGTGACAGCATCCATTTACAAATCAATAGTACATCATCCACTGAGTATCATCCTCAGCTTTATCTCTGGAAAGTGCTAAATGGAGTCACTGAACCATCTATTTACAATTTCAAATCCTATCATATTTACAATAGAAACCAAAGTATTTAAAACCATTAAATATAGTGTTTAACTCTGCTATATTAGTTTATATGAACACAGCTTACCTCTGGCATCGTATTTCCTGCTAGTATTTCTGCCAGCAATTTAAAATTTAGAAGAAAAAAAAAAAAAGCCATTTCCTGGAGGGAAAAAATAAAAGCTTAAAAGCAACCCCAAACCTCCAGGCATGTCAGAGCCCTGAGGAATTACCCACTCTAGACAGTCTTCAGATTGAAGTACTGCAGTGTTCAGAGATACTTCCAAACTCCAGGCAAGCCTTTAAAACCTAATGCATATGTGTAAAACACAGAGACAGTAATCCGAGCAAGTTTACTGCAGTCACTGCTACCGTTCTGTTTTTACTAATCCGTAAACTGCTGCTTTGCTGTTTCTCCCTCCATTACATTCCCTCCACCCATAGAAAGTGTTCTGTGCACCACAGTCCAGAAGAGCTAGGTAGGCATTGTCTTCTCCTCTTTGCTGAAAGGCTGAACTGAGCCAGGCTTTACCCATGACAGGCCAGAAACATGCATGCTTTTGCAGTGCTGGTCTTCTGGTTTCTTCTAGGTAGAAGAAAATTGAAGTCAGAATTATTAGAAACCCTCTCGCATACCTTCCCACACATTTTCAGATTGACAATTACAAGCAGAAAAGAGGTCACTATCATCTCCTCAAAGAGCAAACAGCATAACATCTACTGCTTTAATTTCTGTGAGTATGCACGGCATGTGTAGATCTAAACTGACACTACAGGAGAGTTTTAATGACTTAATTCATGTATTGTCACCCAGTTATACTATAAAGATTAAACAGGTACTCCTTCTTGGATATAGCATGGAGAACAAGGCACAGCAGCACTGCGCTGCTGTTTGCCAAATTTCTTGGTTGTACAGGAAGAAGAGTCAATCCAAATGAAAGCACGTACGTCATTCACTTGCTGTTAACAGCTCCAGCACAGCCAGTTGTTTCTCAGTGCACAGAAATTACGTGGGTAATAAACAGGGTTGCAGCAGAAGGGAAAGGAGACAGGACTGGGGAACTTCCTTTTACAGGGAGGGCAAAGAACAAGCTCAACTGCACTGGCATTTTGGAACAAGTCTCCTAAGGCAGAAAAGCCTGAGCATTCTTGCTATCATCAAACAACTCCAGCAAATAAAGCACCACACATGCAGTAATTTGAAACTAAAACACTGACAGTGCATTTTTTTTTTGCCAGTTCAACACAGATACCAGCCACCATTTCAGGATCCTGAGATACTGCAAGTTGGTTCACTTGTCATGCCACTCAATGCAGACTCAGAATTGCTGCATGTCAATTCCTGCCAAGTACCAGGAATCATTTAAAATATAAAAATAATAAACTGAATGAGAGGGAAAGTGTGCTTTCAGATATTGTAAAAGCCTTAAATTCTTCAGAATGAAGGCTCATTTCTTTTGAATCTCTCCAAGAAAGAGAAGAAAGCCTCTTCCAGTTTTTGTATGCACTGCTAAGCTCAAAAGCCATTAGAAAGTTATCTTCACTACTGCAGTTCTAGAGCAGGTAAAGGGACACTCAGCTTCAGTGCACTTTGACTGTGCAAATATTGAAGGTATTGCTCTGTTGAAAACTGTATGAACAAACACACTCTTGCTGTATCTGAGTGCTCTGAGGCAGAAGTAACAGCACCCAGAAAGTTTTCAAATTAAAAGAAATCCCTGAAGTTTTGATTCACTCATTAAATATCTTTCAAGAGAACAGAAGAACAAAGTTGGAGGTTGTGAGGTTATGCAGCAGTACCGACCATGGCAGGACAAGCTAACAAAACAGTCAGCAAATCTCTCCTTTCTTTTTCCTTTCCATCTCTAAATAAAAAACTCTGCCAAGTTTACCAACAATTGCACTCAGCCTAACAAAGCATTCTAGCTGGCTGAGTGATTAATTGCTTAATACGCTGAAGTTAGAACAGCGACATAAGCACTTAGTTAGGACACTAATTCAGCTTCAGCACATTTCCAGATCCAGAAGAGAAGCAGAATAAAGTCTGCCTGGTACGTGCTCATCACAAAGAGACACAGAACGTTTCCTTCCTTTATCAGGCAATAAATCCTTTCTATAGTGAAAATCTGGACTTCGTACGTACCTTCTGAGTCAACATCTTCTCTCTAGCTTCATCATGTATAGCTGGATTCCAAGGAGAAAAACTGTGGAGAAAATACAGTTCTATAACTCCACATTTTTGCAAACACACAGATGTAATACAGGAAAAGAAGCACTTTTACTTGGTTTAGTTTGCTTAATTTTAAGTCAACTACAAATCTGGAGGTTTTGGTAGAAAGAACTTACTACACACTGACACGGAGCTTTTCCAACAGAAAAACACAATGTTGGATAATCTTAGATTTACTCAGTATTTTATTCAAGGTACTCTTACATACATACAAAAGAAGAGGTCATCCAACTTGAATCCCTTGGCAGGGAAAGGCTTCAAATAAAAAACGATAGCAGAACTTGTTGTCAAAACATGAAGATGTCAATTTGCCCACGGTACTCACACGATTGCATAGGGATCCTCTATTTTGGGCTGATCAAATAAGTGACTGCTGCATAGTTTGACACTGTCTACCACTTTACTTTTGAACAGTTGAATATCTTTTTCATACCTACAACAGAGAAATAAGCTGTGTCAAGTACCTGCAAAAGGAGGTACAGGTTTGCCCTGGACGCACAGACAGACCTGGCAAAGCCTCAGCACTAGTTTCTAGCACAATGAGCTGCAGACACAGAGATCACAAACAATTACACAGATCTCTTGATTCTGTACTTCTATGCACTAGTCTCTTAAGAAATCACATCTTAAAGGCCCGGAAGATACTTACAGCACTGCAGCCTCGGGGTTCAGAGGACTAGTTGTATCAATCTTGTAAAAGACTCTGCGAGCATACATTAGTACTTGCCATATGTGATTATGATTTCGCCTAAAAAGAACAAAACAAGGTGAAAAAAGGAAAGAACCTTCCAAACTGCACATCAGTATGTTACCACTAACCTCCATTTTGCAAACGCTCGTTTCACGTCCAGCTCCCCAGACAAGGGATCTACTAGTGGATGGAAGACGGGCAGATCAAAAACCAAGCGCTGCATTAGAAACAAAAAAAATCCCAGTGTTAAAGCACTGCGTGAGGGTGTTTCAGGTCTTTTGTGTTTTATTGGTTAGTGAGATGTTGCTTCCAAATATCAATTAATTCCTACTATATAACAAGAAAGCAAGTGTGAAACTGTAACCCAGCACACCCATGTTACATACAGGGTCCTGTCCTCTCTGACATTCTTAGCACTGAATCAGGAGACTAATCCAGCTAACAGCACAAGTACCAGAGCCAGCACAGGTAACAATATCAGATAAGATCAGATTAAGCCAGAAAAAAAAAAAAAAAGCAAACATCACAAAAAACCTTCAGCTGAAAGTTCTTTACATTCTTGAGCTACAATCTGTAATTTCCTTTATCCTACACATTTTCTAAGTAAACTGTGAGATGCCTTCAGCTCTGTAGTTCGTTTCCTCTGGCATTTTGCATTCTTCTAAAAATAATAATAGTAAAACTACTTTCAACAGGAAGGCTAGCAAAAGTCCCATGCTAGCAAAAGAATGACGGACACGTCAGAGACATTTAAGACTAATCTGTGAAACAAACTGTTTTATACTAATTCTGTCCCTGTAAAACTTTACACAAAGCTTGATGCCAAACAGGCAGCTTCCTGACACAGCAGCTACGTACACCCACCCCCAACCTTCCTCTTAAATAAATCTGGCCAAGAGGACCGGATGCTCCGCTCTGGATAGAGTCACACTGCCACAAATGGCAGGAAAGGAAAGTAGTAACTTGGATACCTTTCCCTAAAAGGAAAAAGAAAAAGCAAAGATCAAAGGTAACACCATACTACCCATCTCCATTTCCTGCTACTTCATCAACTTTCTCCTCAAACTCTCTTAGTTCTTTGTTTCAATGTATTTAGTAAAGACACAGGCAAGAAAACACTGGGTATAGCACAAGCATCTGGATTTCACATTCCCTCACAGGCTGCTCAGAATTTGGATATGTAAATGCTTAAACTTGAACTTCTTCGGCAAGGAAGCAACAGCTCAAGAGCTGAAGTAAAGAACTGCTTGACTGCTTAATGCTCCAGTGTATCAAACTCTGCACCAGCCTCAGTAATAAACGCAGCAGGTGCCCTCCACTGATGTTAGGAGATACGTACACGATGTGTCACAAACATGCCCAGCCAACTACACAAAACTAGTTCAAAGAAGTGAGAAGCTAGCTGGTACGCTAGCTTTACCAAAGAGCCAAACTTGAAGCAGAGCAGAAGAAAAACCCAAGACACACAACCACAGCCACTTACCGGGCAGTCTCCATCAGGGTAATTATCAGGAATATAGACTGTAAATTTGAACACACCATCCTGGTACAGCCCATGTCTTATGAATATCACTCCAAACCACACTGCAAGTGAGAAAGTTTTCTTGAGCAGAAGAATTTCAAAACATGTAATTATTCAAGTTTTCAAAGTTAAATTTAAACTTACTCAATGCTGATCTGTAAGATGGCTGCACGTAGACACCTGGCAACTTCTGCTTCACAACCAACGTACTGCAATTAGAATCAGCATTTAGGATAGCTCCACAACCACACTACACCTACAGCAAGGTGACAATAGTAAAGCCAGAATGTACTGCCAGTAGCCATACAGGAGACTATCCATAAACTTACACTCTGCTTTTCCTAGCTCTCCACTCTCCTACAGGGAGGAAACATCATTTCTCCTGAGAAAACTGTCAGCAGAAAAGTAGAAACAAGTTCTTTCCCCAAAAGATGTACATAATGCCTTTCTACTTCTCTGCTGAATTCCCAGTTTCCAAGTAAAGATGGAAGGAAGGAACGCGATTAAGAGATTTTTGAATACAGTTTTAGGCTTGCAGTTAATTCCAAACTTTTATCATAGCTTTAACTTAAAATTTTGAACAAGTAGCTTCTCAGTTTAAGATAAGACTATGCTGCATGACAAACAAGAATCATGTTGGCACAGAACAAAACAAATTAACAGAGAATAAAAAGGACAGGTGAAAAACAGAGCATGGTGGAGATCTACATCAAGTATTTTCACCATCTCATTGCCAGGATGTACCAACACATTTTCCCATACTAGCATTTATTTGCTATCTCATTTTTTGTGCTGATGATCAAATCACAACCTCCAGTCACCAGAGAACAGTGAATTACATAATGAGTTTTTCTTCCTTAACTGTTTAGGAAACTCCACTTCATAATTAGCAGTCCTCCTGCAGAGGTAAAATGTGCTACTTGTACTATTTTCAAATTCACAAACACAAGAACTTCCCAGGAAGTTTAACCAGCTATAGTTGTAAGGTATGCAGATTCTACTGAAAACTATACATCATAAACTGAAATATTCATTTCATAGGCTTTCCAGTTAGTTGCTGTACAGGCCAATTAAACCAAATTCAGCATGCTTACATTGATAGAAAATTTTTTTTAAAAAAAGAAAAAGCAGTACGACATTTCTCTACTAACAACTTTCATACTATACATGAATTTGTTCAACCAGAGGAACACCAATGCATTGTGGCATGCTGCAGAAGAAAACTATCTTTTTTGAATGAAGAAGTCAGCCTGAACAAGAAGATTTTGAGTACTCACTTTCAACGCAAGGGTTAAATGCAAGAACTGAAACTTAGCATTGCATCAGGACTCAAGGGATTTCATTCCAACAGGCACTAAATACTTGAGAATCCAGTACATCTATTGCAGAGGAAGTCTTTCCAGCTTCATACCACAAAACAACTTCAGTAACTTTATAAAACTAAAAAAGTTTGCACGCATATAGATTTGTATGATCCACACTCTGCAAAGCACTAGACTGGATCAAAGCAACTGACCCAACAAAGGCTCTTTAAACTGCAGTAACTCCTCCCTCTTATGATTCATTTTAAATATCACTGAGACACAGGAAAGAATTGTCTCCCTAATATCCACTTAATAATCTGTATCATCAGGAAGCACTCAAGTGTTCCACATTTGAACTCTACTATCTGGTACCCTACAATCATAACCAACTTCCTACTAGACATCTGCTTGCTTCTAATTTAATAATGGTTCTAAGAAGTAGCTATTTCTGAAAAAAAAAAAAAAAGCTGTTATGATAACTGGTCCAAAAGCACAAACATAAAATGTATTTACTTAGAATGAGAAATAAGAATTCAGAAAATCACATCTAAACACATCCCTTCTTCTCCTCAGCTATCACTAGAGTGAGGTTGCTGCTCAAGAAAAAGAATTTGATAGAACAGAGATGTTTACTGTGTTCTTCAGGGCAGAGACACCAGGCAGAAGTAGACCCCTACATGTTGCTTTTTTCCTCTGCTGAAGCATAAGTTCAGTAACCTAAGAGAAGCTTTTTTTTTTTTTTGAAATGTGAAAACTTACAACTCTGCAAGGAGGGAATACTCCAAATAAAAAGGCCCATAAGAAGCATGTGTTCCATTTGTTGACTGGGAAGACATGGCAGGAGAGGCAGGCTTGGTAACTGGCACAGCATTCTTTGGAACAGAAGGCAACTGTTTCTTTGCAGAAGCTCTTGGAGGACTGGTTCTCAGTTCCCCACTCAAAGTTTTCTCATCAGCTTCAGGTCTCTGTTAGATAAAATAAAACCATGACATAAGACGTTGAAATTAAAAATATTTAACATAAGAACGTGTTTTAACATAGGCTTAAATCCTATTGCACTATTTACAAGTGTGGCCAACAAAATTTATGTTGTGTTGTTTTTTTCTTTTTTTGGGGAGGGTAGGGGGGACACTGAGGTGTGTGCATCTTTATAGCTTTTGTTTTAAACCTAGCCTACAAGCACAAAAGTAACCAATGGTGGATAGGAAATCTGCAGGTTAGGATTGTATTTTTTTAAGAAACTGCAAGCAGGGTAACATAAACCATCAGCTTAGAAGTCAGACTATTGCCAGCACGCGGTGTATCAAGATAAATCACTTCTCCACTGACAAGCATCCTCCCATTTTAGACTTCAAGCAGTCTCTGAAAAGTAATGTAGTAAAGCTGGGAAGGGAACTTTCTACAGAAGACTTCATACATCTCACTTACTGTCTGTGCTAGGACAAACATCCCCCTGCACACTGATCATACAGCCCATTCCCATTGCGGGAGAGTCACTGTTTGACACTGACACCAAGACTGGTTCAAATAATTTTGTTATAACAACCTTTCCAAGCCCACGTCTTCCACTAACAAGAAACTCTGTACTTCATTTGTCACCCTACACAATGCTGCATTACACGCAGACCTCAAAATCTTTCCACAAGTTGCCAAGACAAACCTGCAGGTTACAGAGCTGGGACTGGGCAGTGGTTATTTACAGTATGGCACTGTGAAGGGCTTGAGACCTGAACTGGTAGCAATACTCTGGTCACAAGCACCATCAACAAAGTTATATATAGCACTGAAAATCTGAGAAGTCACTAACTCTAGAACAATCATGCTTTTAGATACAATAAAATGTAGAAACTAACAACGTTATCCATGCAGTTTTGCCAACACTTCACTGCATACACAACATCCAGCTAAGGTTTATGTAAGATGGTTCTTAGGACACTTGTTTATTAAGTCTTTCAACTATCTGAACAAGTTTCCATTCTTGAAAATACTTCAGATAAATCATTACAGCCAATTCAGTAGTAGGCTTCATCCACATGCACACTCCAGTTAATGCAGCTGACCGTTTTATGAACATGACCCCAACCCTCCTGATGATAAATTGCAGTAGCTATTCACTAGATCCCTACCTTGCGCCCAGAAGCTGCAGACATGCTCCAGAAAGGGTTCATAACGAGTATTTCAAATCAAAGTCCAATATTTTTCAGTATCTTCCGTTTCTTCACACCTCTCTGATTTATAGCCTGAAAATACATAGAATGAGTATGCATCCTCACAGATAAACAGGACTCAATATATCAGATAAAATTCCATAACCAGCTTTATATTCCTGTAAGAAATGAGAACTTGTAGTTAAGACTAACAGCTAAAACTGCCAAACCTCTATTATTTATTAGACTCCAGTACAATACTACAGCTGTCTACAAAATATTTTTGCACTTAAACTCCCGCAATCTGTTAAAAAGACGAGAAAGATTCTGCAAACTGTTCTCCATTTTGCCAAGTGGAGAAAAGACCATCAACTGGCTGAGCTCAGCCAACGAACATCTTCTGTGAGTCCCATACTAAAAGTTACCACTTCGTATTCACACCCAGCATCAGGCAGTACTACAAGGCTTACTCTCGCACTCTTGTTAAGTGCTGTCCCTTGCACACACTCCAGACTTGGTGTGTTTCTGAAGCACTCCAGCTCAAAATCATCGCTGCCATTCCTAGTGAAAGGGATGATCCTCCCATTGAGTTTGCATCGCATACATGTCACTTTGCTTTCAACTGCGCTGGCACCCCGCCAGGAAGAGACAAAGCCACAGAACACGAATGATTTTCTGTAGCTATTTAATGGGTTCATTAGGAGCACTAAGGCTTAGCACCCATTAGATCAGCAATTGAATAACAAGGACTTCAGCAGTATTCAGAGCTCTAGCGTTTTATCTACTGTTTAAATAACTCACACTGCTCCTCTTTAGGTAAAGACCTCCAGAAGCGTTTCTGTTCATTTGTTTTCTTTAAAAAAAAGTCTTGTTATCAATAGCACAAGAACTCTCTCATCTATACAACCCCGTGTCTGGCACTTTCCTCCACTCCCCCACCCCCTCCAGTCCTCCCAGCCTCCAACATTCCTCCCCTCCCCCCACCCTTTCTGGTTACATGAAGTTTTCTGACAATTCACTTTGCTCAATTTCTTTAATAGGAAATTGTACAAAACTGGCCAAGGCAGTTCAGAGGATGTGGCAAACTGACAGAAAATAGCACAGGTTCTGTTGTGGTCAACACTACTGTTTTGTTCCTACAGTAAACAAGCTGCCACCTGTTCACACATTGCTTTGACTAGTTCACAGAGAAAATGATAACACAAGGAACAGTACTTTTCCTAAATAGACAATAAACGCTTATCTTGTTAAAAGGAAAAAAAAATAAGCCAGAGTATTTACCCAGCAGTGGTAATGGTTTAAGAGAAACCCTGATATCACACCATCTAACTAACAGCCATCCAGACTATAGAACAGTCCAGCATTAAAAAAAAACAACACAAACGCAAGCACCCTTCAGAAAAGTGATGGAAACTAATTCATTCTCCCAGCCCGAGATCATCTCAGGCAAACATTCCAGCACACAGCCCCTCCAGATATTTTCCCTCCTCAGCAGCCAGAGTCCCACCAGCCGAGCCAGCGCAAACAGCCCGGCAGGGCAGCGTCGGGGCATGCTGTGGGACAGCAGAAACAGCCCATCTGTTCCTGCCTTTCCCATCTCCCGTCTGCAAAGCAGAGCCCTGCCAGAGGGATATGCCACAGGCCCTTCCTCTTACGTGAAACCTGGCCAGGCTCAAAGAGCGAGATGCCTGCCTAGAAAAACACAAGGCATTTCCTCAGGGAGTTTTAGGGTAACCAGAGGACGCAGGAACTGACGTACAAAGAGCATCCGAGTGCTACGGCTCTGACAAGAGAAAACTCCAGGAAGCTCAGGTGCAGACTTGAAAATGATTAGCTGGACCCCAGGATGATTACCTGATGAGTTTGAGATGAAACATTTCCTGGTTGTTGGTTTTTTTTTGAAAAACACAGATAATATAAATCGCACTACTACAGAATAAGAGATAGGAGATACAGGAGCTGAAGAGGACAGAGAATGAGGTATGAGTGCCCCGTCCCTGGAGGTGTTCAAGGCCAGATTGGATGGGGCCCTGGGCAGCCTGGTCTAGTATTAAATGTGGAGGTTGGTGGCCCTGCACGTGGCAGGGGGGTTGGAGATCCCTGATCCTTGCGGTCCCTTCCAACCCTGGCCGTTCTGTGATTCTGTAACGCACAGCACAGCCCTGTCAGTGAGAAGGGAGCTGCTCCAGGAGCTGATCGCTGCTGCAGATGGAGCTCAGCTGCCGGCTCCACCTCTCAGAAGGCGGCTGTGCACCTCAGCACACTTCCAGCTCTGCCGAAAAGCTCGTCATCACAGAGACGCCTATTAACAAGCTATTAAGAACCGGTTCCGTCACCAAGCAAAACATATTTCAGCCCTCATTAAACGACAGGAAAGCTTCTAGACGTTATTCCGCACGGAGATCTCACGAGGCGTCCTCCTTAACGTACCGGCTGCCCCCAGCCTCACCTGTGACAACACCGCGTTCAACCAACGACCCCGGCAGAACCAGCAACAGCAGGCGGGGTCCCGCAGACTTCAGCCAGCCGACCCCACGCCGTCCCTGCGGCCGCCACGAGGCTCTACGGCACCGCGGCGGCACCGGCGCAGAGCTTCCCCTTCTTCGCCATCAGGGGAACGCGGCGGCGCCCCGAATCGGCTCACAGCTGGCAGCTCCTCCAAAACGACTCCTCAGGAGGCACGAAACGCGGATTCACAGCGCGCGTCAACGCGGCCGCCTATGCCGGTAAGCGACGCGTCTCCCAGCCGCGGAGCCGCTCCCAGCCGTTACGGATCGGCCGGGCCGCCCCGCAGCACGGGGCGCTGACGGCGGCGCCGATGCCAGGAGGGCTG
>JAOWBP010004096.1:6671031-6684122 GCA_028571105.1 Tragopan temminckii | reverse complement strand
CTCCCATGGCTGACTCATTGCTCGCCCCAGGTGATCAATCAGAGGTTCAGGCCGTGATTCAGCAATTCCCATACACTGAGTAAAGCAGTATGTAGAAATTAATTATGGTGTATAGTAAAGCAGCAAATCAAGTTTAGGAATTAAAGTAAATGGTCACTTGATTTCTTTGTAAGCTTGTACTGTTATTTTTAAGATTGTGCTCGAACAGGATGAACTTCTTGAATCTTATGCTATTCTTAAGTGAGTCTAATTTCTTCCTGCTCTTTACTCTTCCTTCAAAAGGCTCAAGCCCGTTGTCACAGGATTGGTCAGAACAAAGCAGTCAAGGTCTACAGACTGATAACTCGTAATTCATATGAAAGAGAGATGTTTGACAGAGCAAGTCTGAAGTTGGGACTGGATAAGGCTGTCTTACAGAGTATGAGTGGAAGAGAAAACAGTGTTGGTGGTGTATGTAGACTTACTTTCTAAAAAATAAATAATAATAATTATTATTTTTGTAGTCATGTGAGACCTACTGTAAATCATAGAAGTTAGCATTTTTCTATTGCCTGCATCTCTGCCATCCTTTTTAATGTGACTAAAAATAGTTGATATGACTTATAAGTGTAGTAGCAGTAATTCTGAAAGGTCTTCCCCTATTTCTTGCTTCTTAAGATATGAAGTAAATAATGACTAAGTTAAAACAATGAGAAAAGCTTCCATTTGTATCCCTTTGTCTTCCTGCACTAATATGTGGATCTCCAATAAGGTGAGATTTGCATCTAGTATTAAAGGATAGGTTTGAAACCTTCTATTCATCACAGTATTGAGTATAGCTACAACCAGAGACAGATGCATGTAAAAATAAGTACATAGCAAAGTATTTCAGCTGTTAACTAGACTTATCTCTTAATGATTAATAATTAAGATATTTAATTTAGAATTTAAAAGCTATAGCTAGGTTGCAGAAGCATTGAAATGAAGAAGAAATATCACTTTGAGGGGATTTTCCTAGGGTTTTTTTGACACGTTTTATTTACGCAGATCCAACAACTCTCTAAAAAAGAAATAGAAGACTTGCTTCGAAGAGGTGCATATGGTGCCATTATGGATGAAGAAGATGAGGGCTCCAAATTCTGTGAGGAAGACATCGACCAAATTTTGCAGCGGCGTACCAAAACTATCACAATTGAATCAGAAGGAAGGGGCTCCACATTTGCCAAGGTATGGAAGCAGCAAGTTGGTCTTTGACAGTATAGTTCTGTACGTATTGAAGAAAAAAAAAAAAGGGCAAAACAATTTTTAAAATGTATAAATAATACATTTTTATGTAAGAATTACATAAGTACATTTAGGATCTCTTGTATCTTGCTAATCGTGGATTAAGTAAAAATCTAAAGAACCAATTAGGGGGATGTGATCATCTCTATCTTTTCATCACAAGAGTTGGAAAGAACTATCTTCTCTTTTTTCCTAAAAGCAGTGTGTTAGTTTTTTAAAGACCTTCTGAAATGTAACGTATTCCATGCTCTCAAGCTTTGATTGTTGGTAGTTTAAATAATCATTTGAAATTTCCCTCAAGCGAGTAATTTTGCGTGAGATTAAATCCCCAAATGCTGATAAGCCTCTTCAAAAGATTCTACTTTTTTCCATTCGAGTAATTTAGATTCAGGCTTAGAAGCAGAATAATCTTGCTGCTTAATGTTCTTCTCTCTTGGTGGTACCTAAAAGTTCATTAGATTTTTCTCATTCGTTATAGGTCAGAATTGAAAAAATGAAGGGGGAGGAGAACTTTTGAGTTACTTTGCACTGTTAAGTAACTTCTAAAGGCTTAGCAGCATCTCAGGAGATTTTGTAGGAATAAAGTTATGCAGTCTTCCCAACACTGTGGCATTCAAACCCTACAGACTTCTCATGTGTGCTGTTAGTAAGATTTAGTTTTATTTTTTGCAGGCTAGCTTTGTTGCATCTGGAAACAGGACTGATATTTCTCTAGATGATCCCAACTTCTGGCAGAAATGGGCCAAAAAAGCAGAAATAGATATAGAAGCTATCAGTGGCCGAGTAAGTACTGTCATATTGCAGTTTTTTTCAAGTACATCCTTGCTGTTTAATTCTTAGTTAGCAATGCAGAATTTTTGGTGTGCATCTTTTTTTAATACCTTAATGTGAATTAGTTTTTGTGATGGTTAGTTTCTGCATAGGTAACCAATCACTGACAACTTCAGTAATTTCCTAGCTCTCTGTTGTCCCAAAAGAGTTTGGGCATTTCTGATATATTTTTTATTTTTTATCAATATATATAAATGTATATTTATTTTAAAGTTCTGAAAACAATTAGAAGCATGTAATTATTCTGATTACTTTCTTTCTCTGACTGTGAACCTCTTGCTGGAATCTGCAAAATAGCTAAGTGGAAGACATAATGTCAGTTTTATGATGCTGGAAGCTGTGGCTAATGCTTGAAGACATTGCCATGCAGTCAGTTCCATAAAGGTTTCACTGACCTTTTTTAGTGATAGAGGGTAATATGTAGTGTAAGTATTCAGCTCAGAGGAGGTATTGAGTATGGTTTGTAAGCAGCATGCTGACATCGTGGTTCTAAACCTTTTGTTGTTGTTGTCTTAAATACCACAAAATATTATACATGCTAATACACAGGTATCTTCAATGTTATTTTTGCAAAAGACCTATTAGTAACTTTAGAGACCGTTCATTCACCTATTTAAGAAAAACTTACCAACTGTTTCTCTAATGAGGTTTGCTTGAAATTTTACAGAACAGCCTGGTTATTGATACCCCACGAATTAGAAAACAAACAAGGCCCTTCAGTGCTACAAAAGATGAACTGGCTGAATTGTCTGAAGTGGAGAGTGAGGGGGAGGATAAGCCCAAACTCCGCAGGCCTTGTGACCGTTCCAATGGATACGGAAGAACGGAGTGCTTTCGGGTGGAGAAAAACTTACTGGTCTATGGGTATGGTATATAGCATTCTTTGTTCTAGGAAACAGTGGTAATTTTAAAAGGTGTTTATATTTATGGAGTGACTTATACTGGCAGAGATCTGGTTAGTAAATAAGTGTGTGTGCATATTCACTTTATATATAGCCTCCTTGCTGTTTGATGTGATCCTAAGCATTTTAAGATTTATGACTTTTTGCAGAAGTTCTAAGTCTTGTAATTCAGTGAAGTTTGAATAGGAACTGAAAGTCTAACCAGTCATTTCTAGCGTACTTAAGTCATGTGTTAATTTTGTAAATAAAATCTTAGGTCTTCTCTCACCCCACCCCCCTTGGTAAGATAAATGACTGTGTTAGTCATTATGAGTTCTCATGAGTTTTGTGTCTTAGGAGCTTAAAACTATATTTTTCCTTCTAAGCAGGCAAATTTTGTTTAGAACAATTTTAAACAGTTTGTTGGGGACACTACTTTCATATTTCCACTCTGTAAGTTAAACAGAAGAAAAAAGTGGAATTCCTCTAGGATTTTTAGCTTTCCTTTTCAAAAAATAAGCCTGCAGGCTTCCGTAGTGTATGAATTTTAAGTGCTACTGTGTGTTTTTCTTTGGACTAGGTGGGGTCGATGGAGAGAGATTTTATCACATGGTCGCTTCAAGAGACAGCTAAATGAACAGGACGTGGAGATAATTTGCCGAGCTCTCTTAGCCTATTGTCTTGTTCACTACAGAGGGGATGAGAAAATAAAAAGTTTTATATGGGATCTGATTACTCCAACAGAAGATGGGCAAACACGAGAGTTGCAGAATCATCTTGGTAAGGTATTTTTTGCAGTTAAATAGCTTCACATAGACTTACCTGTGAATACTGCTATAATCACAGCTAAAAATTCTCCCTGAAAGTGTGCTGCTTGAAATAAGTAGAACTTACTCCAGATACCTACATCAACTGATGAAAAAAGAAGCTTCACTTCTGCTTTGCTTTGGTTTTGATGGCAAATCAAAATGCCAAATAGATTGATATACTGCATGTAAGCTTTCTTTTAATTTCAATTCATAAGAACCTGTTTTATGTCATTGTAGTTGACAACAGGTGCTTTCCCCCACTCCTGCGTTGTCTTTAGTTTGTGAAATGTATTTGAGAGATGCTCTGAGAGACAAAACAAAGAAAAAATGCCTCCTATTGAGAAGCTGTGAGGATAGTGTATTTTCTGCATTGCAGGTCACAGTATTGTGGTGGGATTTTGTAACAGTAAGTGCCACAGGGGATCTGTGCCTACCTATTGCTGTTACTGTATCGTGTTTTAAATTATATAGGCCTGTCAGCACCTGTGCCTAGAGGAAGAAAAGGAAAAAAAGTGAAAACCCAGGCTAGCACTTTTGATATACACAAAGCAGAATGGCTTCGAAAGTACAATCCAGAACATCTGTTGCAAGATGAAGGATACAAAAAGCACATAAAACACCACTGCAACAAGTAAGCAGCAGTTGAAGTGTGAATGGTTTTTTTTTTTGTTCTTTATGTGCAGATTTTTTCTTCTTGTTCGTCATTGTCTTCAACTTTAAGATACTTCTTGTTTTGCTATGTAGAGACAAGTTTTCATGGTGTTTATTTGATTAGGTGCTTATGTTTAAATAATTCTGTTTTTCTTTATGAAAAAAAAATATTTAAATGGTGAGGGTCTAGGCTGCTGAGAATGTGAGCTGGCTTGCTTGACTGGTAACGATGAATGAGCTTATTTTAGATAAGGAATACTCTATAAGAAAACATGTCATGCTCTGCTTGCAAACTTCATACAACTGTAGTCAAGAACTGAGATAAAACGAGGAGAAGCCACATAAATTCCTAAGAAGGAGGAATGAAAAGGAATATAAAAGATGTTTATTGTCAGCTCACTGAAATATTTCTAAGGGAATCTTCTGAGTAGGAAAAGGGAAATATTAGCTTGTTCTTAACAGTATTTTCTGAAGCAAGTGAGGGGTATTCTGCTGGCTCTGGATGAAAGATTTTTTTTTTTGTGATAAAACACCAGCAATAAAGAAGTGCAAGGTGGAGGAACTGGAGCTTGTCTCCTCTCCTAACTGAAGGAAGTATATTTGAAAGTTTTGTGGTGTTATTTAAAAACCAAATCAAAACTTTTAGAGTATTAATACATGTTTCTTTTTTTTCCCTTTAGGGTCTTGCTTCGAGTAAGAATGCTGTATTACTTAAAACAAGAAGTTATTGGTAATGAATTTCAAAAAGTGTTTGATGGAACTGATGCCAGGTGAGCTATATGGAGGCTTTTTTTGCTTGTTCATTTTAGATGTAAACTTATCAAATGAAAATGAAGTCTTCCCAGACCTAAGTAAGAGTAGTTGTGAGGAAATATTTGTGCATTTAGGCTCTGAGAGAAGTGTTTTCATTTGCTCTGTCCACAAAACGCTTTGTATCTACTTGATGTGAGAAAGTCTTGACTCTATGAAATGGGAAACCTATCAATATATAGTACTATTAAAATTGAATAGACTGAAAAAGTAAGTAAAAGGTGAGATTATTTACCTTACATGCTAACTGGTAGGTTCTTCCTTGCATCTTTCTGCACACTTCTGGTTAAGAGCTGCATATTCCATTATTATTTTTTACACATCTGTGGAAGTACTTCTGTGTGGGAATTCTTGCACTCATAACTTCAAGAATCTGGGGTGGATATAAAGTTTTAATTGGATTCAGAAAGCTGTTATAAATATTCACAGAGAAGTCCGTCTCATCCTATTGAACACAGAAGCAGATAATTTTTGGCTTTTTAAGTTCTGTAAACCCAAACTGCCAATCCAAAGTTGGCAGAATATTTAGAGAAAGATTGTGACATGCTATTCCTGTTTCCATATTCTTTCTCTCTTACTGGTCACCATCAAATATAAAGTACGAAGCTATGTGTCTCGTGTTACTGTTTTTATTGATTACAGAAGTGAAGAAATGCATTCCTCAGTTTCTTTAGGTTATCAAAACGATTTTTAAAGATGCGCTACACAATATAGCAGTAATGTATGTACCTCGTAGTAGCATGGCCTTACATTTGCTAACTGTTAGTTGCTTTTAAATACCAAAGTGAAATTAAAAATCTAACGTTTCAATCCTGAGAATCTTTACAGTCTTCAAAACCTTTGAATTAGTTTGTTGGACATGGAATGTGTTATGTGTATTTGAAGAAAGTAGTTTGAAAACCCTATATAGCATACAAATTCCGAAGAAGAAAAAGAAATAAATGTGTTGCTCCCTCTGAATATTACTGATGTTGGTGCTGTTGGTGAATCTCCATAGTGAAATTGATGTTTGGGTCCCTGAGCCAGATCACTCTGAAGTTCCTGCTGAGTGGTGGGATGCAGAGGCAGACAAATCCCTTCTAATTGGAGTTTTTAAACATGGTCAGTAACACAAATGACTGCATGTGTACTCCCCCCTTACCCCCAATACAAATGGCTATAATCTTTTTTTTATAGTTCACTTTAAAAGTTGAATTTTTGCCTTTTTTTCATTTATAGGTTATGAAAAATACAACACGATCAGAGCAGACCCGGCACTGTGCTTCTTGGAAAGGGTTGGCAAGCCAGATGATAAAGCAGTTGCTGCTGAGCAGAGAGCAAATGATTATATTGATGGGTAGGGGTACTTCCAAGTGGGCATGAATGCTTTGAGTCCATAACATAAAAGTGACTGAATTTGTGTGTGCTGTCATTCTCTTCTTAACTGGCTTTATACAAGTTTGGTGTCATTGTTCTGAAGAATACTGCATTAAGCAGACTTAAGAAAAGTGTAACAGAAGTATTCAAATCCGGAATTTCACAGTTAAGGAAAGATACAGCAACCTGGTGTTAAAAGGATTGTGCTTTGTGCTGCCGAAACAGAAATATTCATTAGGTTGTGAAGTTCAAAAGCTTTCAGAGGCAGAGTATTAGAGGTCGATCAGCTTGGTGTAGTATTTTTGTGCTGTTAACCAGTGACCCCAGTAGATCAATTTGAGTATTACTGGTAAGTGCAGATAGGGAGAATTTCCTTTGTTCCTTGCTTAATCAGTGATACTAACAACTGTACTCATAAGGAATAACTTTGAGAGAGGAGGCAGGTTTCAAGTCAAAGTTGCATGGAATGTTTTCCTTGCTTCAAATCTAAGATTTAACACAGTGTATGTAACTAAATTTAAATGAGTTTTGTTTGTGACTGAAAGAGTGTAAGCTTTTCAAAATATTAAGATAGTTTCTTTTCTCTTGAAATTTTAACAGGGACGTTGAAGATCCGGAGTATAAACCAGCACCAGCAATGTTTAAAGATGATATAGAGGTATAGTAGGCATCTATTAATAGCTCCTTTTAACACACTTAGAATGTAACATTTCCACCTTTTTTTGAGCAAGTCAGTACATTTTTCTATATTTGTCCGAATTCATAAGCCTTACTCCCTGTTTCTCTGTATTTGGGCATGGAAAGCAGGAGAAAATTATTGTACAATTCTGTTGTGTGCCTCGTCAGCCATTTATCCAAAATGCACGTTACTGTTGTTCTTTGTCATGTTTGTTAGAATGAACCTTTTGTGGACAGTTATTTAAATCCCTGGGGACGGATATGTTTTTTACTTTATTTTGCTTTTGTTTTTCTACAGGACGATGTTTCATCCCCAGGTGATCTAGTAATAGCAGACGGAGGTGAGTAGACACAACTTGAAATCTACACTTAATTTTGAATTGCTTAATTCCTTCCCTTGCCTTTAGCTAAAACATATTTAGATTGCCTACTGTAGAACCATAGGCAACAGCAACAATTAATTTTTTTCTTTTTCCTGTCACTCTATTTTAATATAGATGGGCAAATGATGGAAGGTGACAAAATCTACTGGCCAACTCAGTCTGCCTTAACAACTCGTCTTCGCCGCCTGATAACAGCTTATCAAAGAACAAGTAAAAATAGGCAGGCCCAGCAGATCCAGCCAGCATTCCCAGTACAAACTAGTATGATGCAGCCTCCATATGAAGAAGTTGCTCTAAATCCAAAGATGGCTGCTAAGATAGAAAGACAGCAAAGGTATATGCATTATACAATTACAAGAAATAATAGCTGCTAGCTGAATGATACGGTGAAGAAAATTACAGTATTTACTTTTTTTCCTTGCTGGTAAAGGTGGACAAGAAGGGAAGAAGCTGACTTCTACAGAGTTGTGTCCACATTTGGAGTGGTATTTGATCCTGAACGGGGACGGTTTGATTGGACCAAATTCAGAGCTATGGCTAGGCTGCATAAGAAAACTGATGAGAGCTTGGAGAAATACCTGTATGCGTTTATGTCAATGTGCAGGCGAGTCTGTCGTCTCCCCTCAAAGGAAGGTGGGTGTGTGCATTTGTATCTTTAGTTTTCTCTTATATTTCTGTTGTTAGTGTTTATCTTAAAATTCCATGTTCCAGAATAAAAATGGAGGAAAAGAAAATAAGGAAAGATCTTAAGTGAACTGTAAAATTGAAAGCTTACAAAGGGCAATATATCAAGTTACTTAAGCCATGTACTTCTGGTATTGATTTGTGGTGGTTGTATTTGTTTGTTTGTTTTTTGCCAGATTGTCATCTTTGTTTTGCTTTATTACAGAACTAGTAGACCCAAACATTTTTATCCAACCAATTACAGAGGAGCGTGCCTCTCGGACTTTGTATCGTATTGAGCTTCTAAGGAAGGTGCGAGAACAGGCTCTTAGACATCCACAGTTGTTTGAACGACTAAAGCTGTGTCAGCCAAACCCAGACTTACCTGTCTGGTGGGAATGTGGGACTCATGACAGGGATTTACTTATTGGAGCTGCTAAACATGGGGTTAGCAGGACAGATTATCATATTCTTCGTGATCCTGAACTCTCATTTATGTCTGCGCAGAGGAACTATAGTCAGAACAAAGTGGCACTGTCAAGGACTTCTACTCCACTCTTACATCAGTATCAGATGGCATTATCTGCTTCTCCTCTTACACCTCAGTCAAGATTGCCGGATGTTAAAGTGAATACTCTTGAGGACATGAAAGTTAAAAATGAAAATCTGAAAGAGGATGCTCAGTCATCTGAAGAGGAATCTATGTCTACAGAGGAGACGCAGACAGTAATGAAATCTGAGCCTTTGAGTCCAAAAAATGGCACACCAGTACAAAATACAGAACACAAACCTAGCGTGAAGATTGAAACAGACAGGCGCATGGTTGCAGCAAGGACAGAGCCTCTAACTCCAAACCCAGCTTCCAAAAAACAGAGAGTCAGCAAAAGAGGATCAGACTCTAGCTCTGACTCAGACTCTGACTCAGATAGATCATCCTGTTCTTCCAGGTCATCTTCTTCATCCTCTTCATCTTCCTCATCTTGTTCACACTCTCGATCAGGCTCTAGTTCTTCGTCATCTTCATCTTGTTCTTCAGCATCTTCATCCTCGTCATCTTCATCCTCATCATCGTCGTCGTCATCATCATCATCGTCTGAAGAGAGTGATAGTGATGAAGAGGAGGCACAAAAACGTGGTATGTGTAGTCTTATTTCTGAAGTACGATTTTCAAACTGAACAAGTTGACTTGTTATGGAAAAGGTTCAAAAAAAGGACATCAAATCCTGCAGAAGTAAATGTAAACACTTGATTATTCAAGTGAGCTGAAGAATTTCAGATGCAGTATTTTATTTCTTACTCACTGCCTTGGATTGAGATAGTTCAGTTTTGTTGACCGGTTCCCTAAGCAAGCATACAGTGCATGTGGCTCACGTATGGGAGGAGATTTGAATGGCCAGTGTTTTCTGGAAGTGTATTTTGTGTATATTCCCTACAACTGTTTCTCTTTCTTGCTTAATGCAGAGATTCTTTTGGTTTCCCTGTTGTTATTTTTTCACTCTTGCTTACCTGTCTGTGTAGCTCCCTCATTGTATTTCTAGGAAATCTGCAATAATTCTGTACAAGTTAGAGAGTGATGTAAGCTGTATTTTCTTGTTAGTTGGATGTGGCCAAGCAGTGTTCTTATGCTGATAATTTACAATTTAACACATTACTTTTAGGGGTGCTACAAGCTGTACTCTTGCCATGTTCAAAATTAGAATGTGAAAAGATTTTTCTACCCTGTGATAACAAATGGTAATAGAAAAGTGAAGAGAACAAAGTTAGGCAGTGGCATTACAGTATGAGTAAATAAGCTAATTTTTTCCTGATGGCTCAGGTAAAATGGTGTTGTGTGGTTAGATGGATCCTTGTGTTTGAGGAAACCATAGATGGAAACCTTAGAGTTAACTTATTGGGAAAATGATTCTTGGGCAGGTGACACTTAGAGAAAATGATGAAGCTGGTGCCTGTAGCAGTGGAAGGCTGTATTCAGAGGAATCAGTTGTATGAAATTTAAAAACAGTGAGAGAAAAGGAAGGAGTAAATGACATAGCTATTTCTAAATGGTGAATACTAAAACATGTGCTGCGAGTCAAAATATTAGTCTCACTTTCTGCCAACTCAGTCTGTTTATGCAAGTAATCATGCAATCTTCAGATTGCAAAATCTTGTAAATCAGCCTTCCTTTTATTTTGGTTATTTTATTGTAAACTGGAATTGAAAAGATTGGAATATGTGGGAAAATTTTTCTCAGTTTCATCTGAACTTGCTTTAAGCCAGGTTTTGTGGCTTAAAACCTTGGTCATAGAACCTTTGGCTTATTTTCTATATTGGAAACATACTTTAAGAGAGGGTTTAAAAAAAAACAACAGATGATTTGATACATAGCCATTCCAAAGGACAAATTTGAGTTCTGTAGAATTGTCCCTCAACACTCCTGCTCTTTTCACTGACTTAGTATTTACCTTTTCTGGAAGCATCCTCATTCAGTTCAACTGTTTTCCCAAGTGAAGCTTGTATTGTATGGATGGAGGAAAAAGAAGAACAACGATGAGAATTAAAATGAAGTCTGTGGACATACTGGAAAGTTACTAAGGGAAAAAAAATCTCTGTGATTAAAGCGATTCAATTCTGCAGAGGCATGTTTTCAGGATATGTAAAGTAGAGCATCGAGTGTTACATCCAATAACAGAAATGAGGGCATTTTTATAACTAGTATCCCAACAGATTTGCCACATTCTTGTAGTAGACATCTTTCTGTTCAATCTGATTCTTGCTTGCAACTGAAATACATTAAAGTAAGTAAGGACTGCCTTTCAGTTTATTCTGTAGTGTGCCCATTTTCATTTTTATGTTCTCAAAAAGTTAACAGAAATATGTAGGAAATGTATATGGATGGAAAAGGATCAGCAGTCCTACTCAAATCGCCAATTGCTGAGTATAATTTTGTTCGGTCTTTCTTTGAACATTGTTTTACGTGTTGTTCACCTGAGCTTCTTACTGTGAGTGTTGTTTTTTTTAACTTCCAACATGAAGTTATACTGGTGGTTTTATTTAGCAGAAGGAACCCCTCATATAAAAGCATATGATGAAGAGAGTGTAGCTTCTCTGAGTACAACACACGATGAGACGCAAGACAGTTTCCAGATGAATAATGGGACACCAAATTCCAGTTATCTCCTACAAGGTGGATACATGTTGGCTGCATCTTACTGGCCAAAGGCAAGTTCATCGTATTTGAAAATGAAGTGTATAGGGGAAAGTGGGCTGTCGCACCAGTATTCAGTTAAATATGATAAAACCATGTCACAGAAGCTTTGGGAGGATATCTGGGGTGGAAAAAAAAAATTATTCAAGTTCAATTTATAGTGAAACTGGTATCCGTACATGAGAGAATGTTCACATAGGAAGCAAAACTTTAAAGGAAGCATATTTGTATCATCCTAAGTCATAAAGAGTATTCTTTAGAGCAGTCTCAAAGTAAGAAATGAAGTAGAGTGAGTGAGTATTCACTTACGCAACATACAAAAAATTACTTGCTTAGAGGTAGTTGGATGCCTTCAGCTACATTGTGAAATTCTCATGCTTGGTATAGGCTGAGTGAAGCACTGACGTAACAACTTTAATGTTAGAATTTGTATTACGTGATTCCTTATGTTGAAATTCTACAGCGTACATGGAAAAGATAATAGTATTAATTGACTGTAAACTCATCTTTGAAATAAGTACTGAATACTGAATATTTCTAAGCTTTATCGTCATTCTGAATTACTGTGGCTGACATAGCCAAGTTCACTTTTATAGTTAATTGCTGGCTTTTCATGCTTTCATAGTAATCTTTTACATTTGAGCATTATGCCCTTTCGAGCTGTTTTTTGAATAGTCAAAATCTGTGCAGTTTGATTTCTAGTTTGCATTACTCTTGTAAAAATGCCTTCTCTGTTTTTTAGGATCGAGTTATGATTAACCGGCTTGATAGCATTTGTCAAACAGTGTTGAAGGGTAAATGGCCTTCAGCAAGAAGGAACTATGACAGCAATACGGTGGCATCTTTCTACACAACCAAACTTCTAGATAGTCCAGGCGCAGCTACAGATTACAGTGAGCCCGGTGCACCAACACCCCCTCTTGCAGGTGTTAAAGAAGAATATGATCAGTCACCACAGATGTCAAAGGTGAAGAAGCATGTACGAGAAAAGGAGTTTACAGTGAAAATCAATGACGTATGTTTATTTTTATTGCCCTAGGACCTGATTGCGATTGCGGTGTGCGGCATGCTTTACCTGCAAGTGGCTGCCTGCTCTTACTCTCACTTCCTTCACACACTTGTTTGTGGGTATTTGGGTCTGCTTTTTCTGGGCATTGAGTATTTGGGGTTTTTTCAGTCGTTTTTTTTTTTTCAGTTTTCATAAACCTCTGGAGGGAAATTTTCATTATTCTCCTCTCTGAATTGAAATTCTTCCTCGGCCAGCCTGTTTTATCCCATTTAAGAAAAAAAAGAATATATGAACAATATTTCTGCTTTTTGGCTTTTTTTTTTTAACATTTCGGCGTATCTTATTCAGCAAGCACTTTGTCTTTTTCGTGAAGGTTTACAGGTAAATTTTGCACTTTAAAATGCAGGCTAGAAGCTTCAAACATTTTTTTTTTTTTTAACCTGTATTTTATGACCTGTTGATAGCACATAATACAAGAAACTTCCCCTTGTAATTGATGCTTATTTAGAGAGCTCAGCGTCTGCATTTTTTCAGTTAAGTGGGCAGGTAACCTAAAATTTGTAGGCAATT
>JAOWBP010004096.1:6658263-6670931 GCA_028571105.1 Tragopan temminckii | reverse complement strand
TTGATGCTTATTTAGAGAGCTCAGCGTCTGCATTTTTTCAGTTAAGTGGGCAGGTAACCTAAAATTTGTAGGCAATTCCATGAAGTTTCTGGTCAGCTTCCATCATGTGGAAGAGGAGGAGAAGCAGGACTAGTTTTAAGGCCTGGTATATGACTTTTCTTCCTCCTCAACTCCTCTGGAGTAACCATTTGTATGTGAGAATCCTGATTATGAAGTAGTCATTTCTGCTTCAGAAGAGACACTTCTAACCCTGGGATTTATTTAACAGGAAGGTGGTTTGAAATTGACTTTTCAGAAGCAGGGACTGTCTCAGAAAAGGCCATTTGAAAGCGAGGAGGGTGCACTGGGACAGCAGCAATACCTGGCTCGGCTACGTGATCTCCAGAATGCTTCAGAAACCAGCCTTGTCAACTTCCCAAAATCACTTCCTGAATCAGGTATGTACTGTGAATTCCCAGAATGTCAGAAGGGCGTAAGGATTAGTAATAAATCTTCTGTTGATCTGCATGTATAGGCAGTAGAGAGAGATGCTGGCTGTGAAATGTATTCTAAACTACAGTTTAGAGCAGTTCTGTGCAGTGTGTTAGGGAGTCTAGCCACCTAAGTTGGAGCGTGGAATTGGATCATGAGTACTTTCACAGTTTTTGTGATGTTCATTTATTTGAAGGATGCCATTATGTATAATAAGTCCTCCTGTAAAAAAAACCTTAATTATTGTGAAGCACAACGCTGTATGCTGTAAGTAATCAGTTACAGTTAGAACATACTGTGTCTAGTTTGGAAGTGAAGCTGTAAAGTTCCAGGCTTAGGCCTGTGTTATTTGTTTTGCACTCTTCATATGGTTTCCTGTGTCTCATGTAATGAAAAAATTGAAGGCAATAGTCTGTTATTTGGCTTACAGCCAAACATTCAGAGGTTATTTTCATAATAAGCAACAGTAAGTTTACATTGTCAGTATAAAATGAGCTTGAATCAAGCAGTTAAAATGTGGATTAAAATATCTGCAGCATTTGTGCTGGGTGCTTCCTTTAGGCCAGATTCTGATCACATGGCTGTAATTCCTTGAGTTAGCATACATAAGCATATGAAAACGTCTCTACAAATATCATCCTGCTGTTTGTAGTTTTTTATATATTACATGCAGAAATTATCTGCCCTAGTACTGTATCAATTTCATTTTCTTTTATTATTCTAATATGCTTATCATTATAAATAACTTAAGCATCTGACATAAATTTTGCTGTATAATTTGGTTAGGTACTTCCAGTCACTTAACAGCCAGCGCCAATGGAGTGATAGTTGATAGTCAACCTGTACTCAAAAAGAGAAGAGGGAGAAGGAAGAACGTGGAAGGAGTTGATGTCCTCTTTATAAACAGAAATAAGCAGCCCAATCATGTAAGTAAAGTTAAATCTTAATCCAAAAATCAGATCCAGATAACTGTTAATTCCTTAACTGCACCTAACTTGTAACATTCAACAAAAATGTCATTACTCAGCTATGTTTTCTGAAATTGTTGTGAATTCTGTCTGCCAATTCTTATTTGTGTAGTAATAGAGTTTTGCTAAACATAATAAATGTAAAACAAATAGCGCATAACCAGAATCTTTTTAAAAATAGTATTGTTGAGCTGTAATTAGCAGCATATTATTAGAAACTCAGTGTATGGCATAGCAACACTTTCTGACATCCTTTCCTGTAGCATGTAACAGGATCTGGTCTTAGAGGGACTTAACGGGAGCTGTCTTCATGCGCATGATGAGTCTTTCTGAGTCCTTCAGGTTGTGTTTAATGATCTGCAGGGCTCTGGCCTTCATTGTATCATACATGAAGTAATTGTGATTGTTTTCTGTGGAGAGTTTAGAGTCATGTTTTGAATTTCTCCAGGTAAATCCAGGTATTAACTCGTGTCAAGTTGCTGCTGGAATAAACCCAGCACTCAATTACACGCAGTCTCAAGGCATGCTTGATGCAGAGAGTCCAGTTCCTGTTATTAACCTAAAAGATGGAACGAGGCTGGCAGGTGATGATGCTCCCAAAAGGAAAGATTTAGAAAGGTGGCTGAAGGAACATCCTGGCTATGTTGAAGATTTAGGAGCTTGTATTCCTGTGAGTATACTTTCAGGTCAACTTCAACTAATAGCAAAACATATCTCATAAAATGTATTTAAGTTGATAATGCATTCTGCATGGAATTACTCTTTATTTCTTTGCTCTTCTGTATTGATTAGGAAGGAGAAGGGTTTTGGTTTCTTTCTTAAACAATTTGATTTTTGCCAAATACATTATAAATATAATTGCTAAGAAAAGTAACACTAAGCAAAGACATTTGATCCTTGTCTAGTTTTACACAGGAATTAAAAAATATTTAAGAAACCTCCTATTATAGTGAAAATGATTAGTTAATGAGAAATTATAGGAGCTGAAAATAACATTGCAGCGTAGTGATACAAAAGAGAATTTGTTTGAAGAATCTCATTACCTACGTTACAGTGGTACGATAGTGATGTTGTGAGTATGACTTTCTCATGTTATTTCTTAATTAAAACTTGGTTAATGTGGCACAAAACACAAGGAAGTATTATTCATGACATTCTCTGTTGGACAAAGCACTGAAACAGAAAAATATTTTTGAAAGCCATTTTACTATTTTAAAAGCAGCTATATCCGAAAAATAATTGAGTTTTTTATTCCTTTATAACAGAGGATGCAGCTGCATGAAGGGAGACCCAAACAAAAACGACACCGTTGTCGAAACCCCAACAAACTAGATGTTAATAGTTTGACTGGTGAAGAACGTGTCCAGCTCATAAATAGAAGAAATGCAAGAAAGGTATTCATATTAACTGTTCCCATTCATATATTTTCCAAATGAAAAGTTACCTGAAATGACAAACTCTTAATATTTTAGCAAGTGTAATACTACGTACAAGTAAAAAGTTTTGTGTAGGATTTTCTTGCAAAACAAGGAAGTCAATTACAATCTTCTAGCAAGCATTTTATAACTGAAAACATATATGATACTGCTAGGAACTTACTTTGTGGTTTATATTCAGCACAAGCTGAGCATATCATATATTGCAGTGTTTGTGCCATTGATTTATACAGTGGCATGCCCACTGTATTGGTATGGCCCTGAAATTTGTTCTTCACTGTTAAAAATCACTCTTCTGCACTTTACTGATATAATTTAACTACTTTTGGACTTGTTACAGCAATTTTTTCAGAGAGAATTCTTATTTTCTATATAATTTTAATTTGCTTCAAGATAAGCAGAAATCAGCATGCTTTTAAAAAGGACCCTATTTTAAATTTGAAACAAATTATTATAGTTTATGTATGCTCTAATAAGGAGTTTCACACATTCTTAATTTTGGGCACATTATATTATTTTGATATTACTACTTCTTGATATGATTAATATTATATTAATAGTGCATCCTTCATAGAAACTTGTCCCTTAGAATTACTTAAATCCTGTGCACTGGATTATTTTGTATTTTTCTTTTCTTTTTTAGTTTTCTCTGCCATTCAGCCTTTATGGGTGATCAGTATATTTATATGTCTGTAAATCAGTTTGCTAGGTTAAATAGCAGCTTAACAGGGAACAAAAGCAGGAAGAAGATTTTTGTCTAAAATCTTAACAGAGGAAGATAGAAAGTCAGGTGCTTAATACAAGTTTTCAAATAGGTGATGAAAGTTTGGGAATGGCATAATTCATTTGAAAATGGGATTTCAGGAAGGCTGAAAGGCCGTATTCAAGAAAAGCATATCAAACATTGCTGTTCATGGAAGAAATGTGGAGAGACATGTGGGATGGTGTCTTTGAATGTCAATGATAATCCTAGAGGAGCAATCCAGTGAGAGTCTTTGAGGTATTCCATTGACATCTGGAGCATTTTTTTCTCCTGTTGTTTTTCTCTTAGAGAGCAGTTGCAAGAAAAGCAGATGGTTTTTTATGCTGATGTTAAGGTCAGAAGCTTTGGCACCTGTAGAGGAAAGCGAGGCAGAATTCAAGTCTTTAATCTCTTCAGTGCATTGAGATAGTTGCTCTGAAAAGGAACCTGTACAGAAGCTAGTCTCTTGAAAAACAGACACTTGACTTTTCTGTAGTAAGCTGTGCCCTGAGGAATCTTCAAAGTTGATGATGAATAAAGGAGGGATTTGATCTTACCTTGCTGTAAGAGCCTGTTTTCATGCTGGCTTTTTGTTCTAATAGATTTCCACACCTTAGGTGAAACGCCTCCTCTCTGTTACATTTTTATTCTCACTTTCCTCAGTTATAAGCTGCCTCCAACTTGTCTGCGTCACCAAAATCTTCAAAACTCTACTTTGCATAAACCAACAGAAATCAATTAAATGCTACATTGATAATTTTTATTAAGACTGTGTATTCTGTTTTATCTAAGAAGCAAAAAACGAAACAGTTAGGATTGTTGCCTTCTCAAAAGAGAAGTATTTACTGACTTCTGTCTTCTATTTCTCAGGTGGGGGGTGCATTTGCTCCCCCTCTGAAGGATTTGTGCAGGTTCTTGAAAGAAAATCCAGAATATGGAGTGGCTCCTGAATGGGGAGAAATTGTAAAACAGTCTGTGAGTATTTGCAGAATGAGGTATCTGTGACATGATGGGGGAAGGCAAGGCTTTCACTTCTGATATTAAATTCTGTTAAATGTGGAGTATGAGTCAGTGTTAGCTTTTTTCAGCCACCTTGGCTCCTGAAAATGGTGTGGTGGCACAGCTGTGAGTAGGAGGAAGAGAAGGGACAGTAACTGTTAACCCTAAATTAGAGATCAGAGATTTAGTTGAAGGTGCTATAATACTGTGACATTTTAATCTCTTAAAGGTTACTTTGAAGGTTTTAAGAAAGGTATTTGGCTCACAGAAAAGTTTCTTATTCTTAGAGACAAGAAGATAAATACGATTTTAAATATGTACTTTCACTTTTTAGCTGATTCACTTTTAAGAAATGAATATCACTATACAGCTATTTCCTTCTTAGCATTTCACTCTTCCTAGAGATTGTATTACTAGCTAGAAACTAATGCTGGGATTCCAGTGAGAGGGACCAAGGTTAATATATGAATACGTTGTTAGGAGTAGATCTGTACGACAACTTGCAGTTTTGCCCACGCACTCCTTCTGTGTGGATTATCAGTGGTTAGTGGTAAGAGCAGCGCACTGTTTGGTTGTCCTACCTAAGTTTCTTGCTAGTAGCAAGATGTATTCAGTGAGTGGCTTTTTCCCAGTTGCTTGAAAAAAGTGCATCTAAGTGTCTCACATTTGTAGGCAAATATGAGCTCCTATGCATATTTGTACATGCACAGTGTTACATTCAGACGATGGTTAACATAGAGCTTACAGAAATGTGCACTCACGGACAAAATTTCTGCATGTTTGCCTAGATCAAATAACTGTGCACTGAATGTTAAGTCTTATGCAGTGCATCCATAGGCATATAAACAACTCTGTTACTGTATTCATTTTTCGTTTTCAATCAATTGTTAGGGACAAATATGGAAAACTGCTACAGAGGAAATAATACGTTTATGCAGTGCTTACATAAGGAGGGCTTACAGAGGTGAGGTAAATACTACACAATCCTAAAAAGAAGCTATCTGAATTTCATTTTAATAGAATTGCACTTGAGTCTCTATTGTTCATTCTTAAGTTCATGGATAAGGTGAAGTATGAAGACATTAAGCAGAAACAAGCACTTCTTTAATTAAGCAGTGGCAAAAGAGATAATTGGAATGTGATCATACTGCCATGCAATGCCATGCTTTAGATCTTAACCAAAGATTGCTCCTCTGATTAGCTATATGTGGTTTGATCTGCACATAATCCTCAGATGATGAGTAAGCAGTGTGTCTGAAAAGGTGCCTCCCAAGTCCCCACTGTTGAACTGGGACTTTAAATGTTGGAGATAGCACAGAGCCACCTCCAATCCCAGTCAGAGATGAAACTGCTTTGCTAACACACCAGAAGATTCTTTGACACTGTTAGCGTATGCTCGGTTTTTGTTTGTTTTTGTGGGCTGTTTTTCTTTAACTTCTACGTCCTTACGCTTTCAAATTACTCAAAATTCACACTGCATCTCTTGCAGGGATTTCTTCCAGAAGGTATGTTTGACCGTATTCTCACCGGGCCTGTTGTGCGGGAAGAAGTAAGCCGGAGGGGAAGGCGCCCCAAAAGTGAGATTGCTAAGGCAACAGCGGCTGCAGCTGCTGCCACTGCTGCAAGCGTGTCAGTTAACCCTCTGCTCACCAACGGATTGCTTCCGGGAGTGGATCTGTCTAGTCTTCAGGCCTTACAACAAAACCTGCAAAACCTGCAGTCACTGCAAGTAACGGCAGGATTGATGGGAATGCCAGCTGGCTTAACTACTGGAGGAGAAGCTAAGAACATGGCTGCCATGTTCCCCATGCTGCTGTCAGGGATGGCTGGATTACCAAACTTGCTGGGCATGGGAGGACTTCTGACAAAGTCTACAGAATCTATTTCAGAGGATAAAAAGGGAAGTGATTTGAAAGAGGCGGATATAAAGAAAGAAAGGACAGAAGACCAAAATACAGATACTGGTGGTGAAAACTCTGTTTCAAGCTCTCCTTCAACATCCTCTGCTGCTGCAGCTGCCAATCCTCTCTCTCTTAACCCATTACTTTTGTCCAACATACTTTATCCAGGGATGCTTCTCACTCCAGGCCTTAATCTTCATATCCCAGCTTTGTCTCAGTCTAATATTTTTGATGTACAGAACAGTGAAAGTAATGACACAGGCTCAGCCAAGCCTACGGAAGAAAAGGAGGAAAATTCTCGGGTTAGAGATCAGGAAGACAAAGGGGGAACAGAGCCAAGCTCTCACAATGAAAACAGCACAGATGAAGGTTCAGAGAAAGCAGATGCTTCATCTGGATCTGACAGTACATCGTCTTCATCTGAGGATTCAGATTCTAGTGATGAAGACTGACCCCAGACTCTGCACTTAAATTATGAACTGATTTTGAATTTATTCTTTAATTATTTCATTGTAAATAACCCAGTGTTGAGTGCATCAATGATTTACTGACCGAACATTTCAGTATTTGTTTAGAAGTGCAAACTGCTTTCAGAGACGTTTTGCATGTAATATTTCCTGAAGTTCATAAGTTTCTGAACTTGTATGTACTATCAAATACACAATGGTGTAAAATTACAACAAAAGGCATTATAATTTTGTTGGGGGGTTAATTTTATGAAAATAATGCTCAAGAAAGAGCTGTATATTTAATATATTTGCAGTGAACACAGAATACTTTATGCATATTATTGATTTAATTTGAATATAGTTTTACAGCCTCCTTGACACTTATAATTTACAGATCAAAACTCAGCAATAATTTGGGCAGCTAATGAATGTCATGAAAGCTGTAGAATCTACATCACCATCCATTGCTTTAATTACATGAAAATGCTCTAGTGTTGTGATGCACTGCTGTTTCCAATTCAGGTACAAGTGTGTTTAAAAGAAGATAAATTTTTCCCAATCAGCCAATTAAACTGGCTACCTGTTACCTCAGCTGAGTTAGTTTAGGAAGTTTACATTGGTTTCTATTACTTGTTTTCAGGTTTTGTTTTGTTTTCTAAAGACATCTTGTATATCATGTTAAAATCTGAGTTGAGATAGGACTGTTAGTGGGTTTTTTTCCCCCTCATGGTGACTGTTCTCTTTGGCAGCAGGAAGGGGAAATCAAACCAAAAATGGTCTTATCTCATGCTACTTGGCACCACGTAGATCTATTTAGTTTACACCTTGCAAAGTTTTGGGCTCCCTCTGCAGAATTAGAAGTCCCAAAATGAAGAGTAGTTGCCCCAAGACTCAGAAGAGGCAAACTGTCATAAGTGCCACTGAAAAGACCTTTCAACACTGCATACTTCATGTAAAAATTGTTTGTTTGCTTTGTTTGTGTAGATTTCTATTTGTGTTTTATGTCATAAAACCTCCTGGAGTTACCAGTTAATAATGGTAAATTAAGTATAGATAGTTTTGAACTCCTTTTGAGTTTAAACTTCTCTGCAGATTTAAATCTGACTAAATATTAAATATTACCCCAAATCATTATTGGGATATCACTTCATATGTTATGCTGAGTTACCCACTAAAAAAAAAAAGCACTTTGAATAGTAAGGAAGACAAATTATTCCTAGAAACCACAGTAACAGGGCATAAGGCATCTGTTTAAGTCCAAAACCTTAGAACCCTTTACTATATAAAATCTGTCTGATATTTGATGTGTGATCTGATTCCTCCTTCTTTTTAAGCTGCTATTACTGTGACACAGTAGAGGCCCAGATTCACATTTACAGAAGTTCTGAACTGACCGAGATTTCAATTGACCCTTGTTACAGCATTTGCGGTCCAAGAAAAGGCAAGTGTTAAGAGAAAATAGATACAGGTACTAGTAGGAGTCATTGAAAAAGCTTTACAAAGGGATAAATTTAAAAATAAAAGCAAAACTGTATATTTTGATATAGTTCTGTTGCTTGCTTGTACAGTAAAACAACTGTGTTGTTTTTTTTTTTTACCAAGAACTTTACCAATGAAATATAAGTTTGTATGTGCGAAACAACCCCATGATTAGAAGCAGTGTTACATGTAATACACAATTTTACAAGTACCATTTGGATTGTGCTGGTTACGTATTTTCCCAAATAGTATTCTGATTTTTGGCCCTTCATGCAGTGTCTTAGCAATAGTGAAAATTCAAAACTGCCAAGAGAAGGGGGTAGCAATTCTTCATTGTGGAAAAAAAAAAAAAAAAAGTATTGCATATTTAATACTTTGCCCTTTGTAATATAGCACTTTTATTTAACTAGGATGATCTATGAAATAGCCAAAGTTTTACGAACAGTTGTTAACTTAGTTTGCTGATGGAGCACATCAACAATACCATCACTTCCCACCCTTACCCCACAAAAGAAATCTTAAATCTTGTGGCTAAAACCTAATTTATATCAGATTTATGAAATAAAGTATTTTCCTAATTATGCTCAAGTGAGTTTGGTTACCATTCTAGTGATTCTTTCTATGTAATAAGGCAATTATAGTTCCAAGTAATGAAGGCTGGTGTAGACTTGAACATAATATATTGGGTTTATTTTTCATCAGTTTGAACCAGAAGGGGAAAAATGTCCCACTGTCAGCTAGACTATATGCAAAAACGGTTGTATAAAGTTAAGGGTTATAAGGAAACCTCAGTAGAATTACACTAATACTGAAGTTAAGATTAAAAGGATATCCAAGGTGATGATAAAGTGTGTGTTGGTAGTTACTAAAAGAACCTTAGCTGTTATTGCCTTGTATTTCTATCCCTTGTTTCAAGCTTCATGATCCAAGTCTTAGTCCAGTTTTTCTTTTGGACATTTGCAATATTTGCCAGTTGTGTTCTGTGTAGTCTGAATTTGCTTTCTGTAGTTGAACAAGCGTCTTAAAAAGTCATTTGTAATTTATTGAATTACTTTCTATGATGTTCTATAGAGCAAATGGAAGTTTAATTATTTTTTATTAAACATATTCTTTGACTACCCATGATGTCAGCCTCAATATGTAAAAAATAATGTTGTGTAAGGATTAGAGATGCATCTTTGAGCAGCCAAAGTTAAGCTTCGGTGTTAAGGTCTAGAACTGAAATTACTCTCAAGGCCTTAAAGTAATCAAGCCTAGGATGTCTGTTTTTCTGCAAAACCAAATGTTTTACTTTGAGTATCTTTTCTGGGAATCAGTTTCAATCAATTTCCTGTAATTCTGTTGTCTTACAAGCAAAGGAGCTGATGCTGCAGCTCTTGGGTAGTTGTGGCTAAGGAGTAGTGTACAGTCAAGGTTCTGGTGGAATGTTGACTTGATATGAAATAATGATGCATGTAATGTTCCAGGGTAAGCATTCTGGAAGTGGACTGCCTTTTTGTGTTTTTATTTTCAAGACTCTGCTTTACTTTTGTACGTGTTTATTGAATCTCTTAAGTTTGGGCACAGCACTTACTGTTTGTCATTTATTTCATACAGGGTGCGGATGCTTCTCCCGAATGCAAATTATCTCCTGGTTGTCAGGTGCTTTCTTGTTTTTCAGTACATCATCGTGCTTCAATTGTGGTATCCTTCTTATGTGTTCCTTTATAAGTTCTTCCTTTCTCAAATTTGCATGCAGGTGATAAAAATGCACGTATGGATATGTGCCCTATTCTTATGTTCTTCCTCATTTATGTTCTCCTTAAAAGCCCTGCAGAACCCATAACAAAATTGTTTTTTCATTTGTTTTTAGCAGGTCTATTAGAGAACTGTCACAGATTTAAATATATAAATATTTATCTGTGTGTGTATATATCTGTAAATATTAGTGCAGAAGCAGCCACCCTAACAGATATGTATGTTTGCTTCGTTAGCTTCTCGGGGCTTGTGCAGCTTTTTCTCCTGTGGTACAAGTAGGAAGTTTCTACCTAAGCCTTTGAGAAGGAAGAGATAATCTAGCCTGTTAAATTTCTGTTGCTTAATTAGGTCAAATTTGTGAGTAGTAAGTGGGAGCTTCTTACTGAAGAAGGCTTTTCCTAGCTTTTAGCTATTAATAGTAATTCTAGATTTTAGTAATGTTTGACCTGTCATTTAAAATCATGACTATTTACATAAAGGAAGGGTGTTGAAATGTATTTTAACTTAGCGGTGTCAGTAAATTATATTTATTACTGCTGAAATTCTAGCCTGCTGGAAGAAATGAATGATATTTTGATTATTTTTAACTCAGTATTTTAAGAACACCTAATTGAAATAAGTACAAAGGGTTAGGGAAATTTTTCCATAAAATAAAGTAGGGTGAAGCCTCAAAACTGAGAAGTACGTAAACGTGAATATCTCAGTTTGGAATTTTGTCTTGCAAACACGTTCAGAACGTAATGTATTCTCATGTAAGGGCTAAGTTAGCTAATATTCACATATCTTTAAAAACAACAAAATTCTCTGCTTAACATTAACTGCAACATTTCTGTTCACAAAGGAGCAAGAACACTTTTACATAAGGCAAATGAAAGCTATTTACTTTTTCTTAACCCTACCTCCTTTCAAGCTCTCTCAGTAGACACCACAAGAAGGAAAGAAAGTTCAGAATTCTCATTGCTGTTCAGGTAAGGACTCTTGGGCTATTTCTATGTGTGAGGGAGGCTGATTTGGGAAATACTTGGGATCTTAATGTCAGATTATAGTGTTTAGTACTGGTGAAAAAGATTGAAAACCTCACAGCATGTCCTCAAGCTCATTTCAATTCTCAAAGCAACTTCAGACCTGGTAACTATTGCTATCTCCTCTGCTTTTATCCTAGTTCATCTGTTATGCTACTGAAGTAAAGCAGGTGGTCTGAGCTTAGGTTTCTGCTCCTGTAAGGGAGGGTTTCTAACTCCTCATCCCAGGAAAAAAAAAAGTCTATATATGCTGCTCTTTTTTTTTTTTTTAATGCAGCAATAATTGTGACCTGAATAAATAGAAATTTCCTTTTTTCAGTGTTGTTTCTGAGCGTCGTGAGGTGAAGATGTTTTTTCCTTTTCGGATTGAAGTTGAAATCTCCACATTATCACTGGTCTTCATCCACCGAGGCTGATAGTGAAATACCAAGTGTTGGAAGATTCCTGGTAAAGTTTTACACATTGGCAAAAAGACATCAGAAGTATCAGGAGACTGCGCTGGGAAGATCCCAGGGAGAATGCTGGAAGAAAGATTTCTGTGATGCATATCGTTTCTCCCTGCACAAAGTTTTCTGAGATTGTATAATCTTGAACATGTCTTACTAGGACGGCGGGCTTCGGTATCTATTCTTATCTGGCAGTCCACTTTATTTCTCAGGAGGTAAACAACATTGGTCACCCCTAGTGAAGATGACTGAAACTTCTTATTTGGGGCCAGCACAGTTAGGATCTGTGCTGTTACTACAGATGTTTTGCCTCAATATTTGCTACGCTTTTCTTACATTTAGATACAAAACTGTAGCTGCTTATCCAATTTACCAGGCTTAGAAATAAAATGGAAACCTGTTGTGAAAATGATTCAAGCAATTAACGTGCCAAAAAAAGAAAAAGAAAAAACCTCTTGATTTCATCATTCACGTTGTGTGCTCAAGGCAGCAGTGCTGTTCACAGTTCTTGTTGCCATTGGTGCTCCCAGCTGTGTGACAGTGTGTCAAGTCCTGGGAGCAGTCTCAAGCTAGAGCCTTTTTCTTTGTTTTTCCCTCCGAAACTTTATTGTTAGTTGTGAAATGGTGGTGGTAGAAAGGCCAGCAGGCGTTGTCAGTAACTGTCAGTACGTGTCTGAGGGCTGTCTGTATTCCAAGTACCCGCTGAGGGCTGACCCAGCCCTTCGGGTGCTTTGGGGACAGCCCTGGCCCTGCTGTCGGGTGTCTGCTGTAGGAGCTGTGCTGTGGGAACCGCCATCACTGCGTGCCCTACACGAGCATCTTCCCGTGCAGCTGTTTGCTTTCACGGTACCCGGACGTTTTTCAACCTGCTGTGCATATTTGGTGGTCTAAACTTCTTGTGCAACTCAAATACATTGTCGCTTGCTTCTATTTATAATGGAGTGGTGTCGTCTGCTTGTTCACTAGCGCTGCTTCGTTACATTCACTGATTTCGTGCGGTAACTCTGCCCCGTATCTA
>JAOWBP010004096.1:6614450-6628005 GCA_028571105.1 Tragopan temminckii | reverse complement strand
CATAGTATGAAACATGGTATATAATGGACAAATTTTTCCCATATATGTCTACTATAAAAAGTAACACAATATTTAAGCTACTATGCTTGAAAAAGTGCAACATATAGGGGCAAGGTGAGATTTCAGCAAACTTTGGGTACCTTAAAGAGCATTCCACCATACCACTCGAGTGAAACTTTATAGTCCTTAACTGAAGAGATTTTTCCACCACAGCTTCTTAATGAACAGCACACAGGGACTAAACACACCAAAATCATCCATATGGAAATCTAACACTGCACAGAATATAAAATTACCTCTGGCCTCAATTCTGGGGATGAATTTCTCGCACAAATATTTTTTCTGCTGCTGAATTAAGTAAAAACCCTGCTCCTCAAGCTGTACTAACACTTCGCATATTCACATCACTTTACATCCTTGTCATACTGTTGCACTTCCAAAACACTTCTTTGCATTGTAGTTTTTAAACTACATCTTGGTTTGTTTTGGGTTTTTTTTTTTGTTACTGTTTTAAAATTTTTCAAGAGCATTATCCATACAAATGATTCTCTCAGTGCTGTAAAATCAGTATTCCTGTTTTCAGCATTCTCAACTGCTGGATGAGGGTAGAAATTTATTTACTTATCTTGATAATTTGGTTCTTCTTAGTATTTACTATTACACATATTTACTATTATGTTCACACATCAGATGGAATTGAATGACAAGATTCATTTGTTTTCCTCTCCATTTCTGCCACAGAATCCAATATGACAGTGAATAAGCAATTTCATCTTGTTTAATGCATCTGTCATTTCTACACCACGCTCTTCTAAAAAAAAAATCACAATCTGTAGAGCTAAAAAGGTAAGGATAGTATTTTATCCCTGCTTATCTGGAAGAAGAATGCAGGGAAAAACTGTTCAAAGAACCTTGTCTCAATTTCTCTTTCAGCCATGTCTTCCTGGATCAAAATCTTGCCTTAAAGTATTTCAGCACAACTTTCTGCTGATGTTCTAAAGCAAAATATCTAAAGCAGAATTTGTGAAAAAGGACAGCTGATAGCTTGGATGAGAAACAAGTACTTGCCCATTTTGGATATGTGAGATCCAGGGGGAATCTGTTCCAGAATGAAAAATTTACTGCTACAGATGTTTAGCCAGGAACCAGCTAACATTGTGGTGCACAACAATGATGCTGCATTGTAAAATAACATTGTGGTCATGATCTTATGCCTGGTGCTGGAGCATTACAAACACACTATAGTTACCGAAACTTTGCTACAATTTTCCCCAATCTCAGTTTAGAAAACCTGTAAAAAAAAATAGCACTAGAGCTACAGAACTACCGAATAGAAACAGATTGACAGTGGGACAATGCGAATTACAGTACTGTGCATGATGCTACATATATAGGAAAGAAATCTGTACCCTCAAGATAACAGCTAATAGAGATCATCCAAAAGTCTGGCCTTGATTATTCAAATGGAAACACTTCAGATCTCTTATTCAAAGATTTTGACTCATTCAGTTTTTGCTTTTGGTTAGATTGCTATTGTTAAGTCCATTAAACTGCAGTCATCTCGACAATGAACATTTGCAATTAAAAGGTTAATAAAGGCCATAAACATTTACTCAAATGTAACATTCTTTCCGTAATAACAAAAGGCAGAACAACCAGAGATGAGAACCATTCCTCACCTCAACATAAGTGTTTAAAGAGTACAAAGACAGCAAAAATTAATTTTGAATTGAAGAACTCCTGAATTTAAGTTAGTATTATGTAATAATTAAATTCTTAATTGACTTCATTAGGCTTATTTCGAGTCTTGATGTCACTTTTCCTTCCAATTAACTCAGCTGTTAAGATTAATTTCATATAACTAGCAAAAGCAAAGATCAGAGCCAAGATTCACACATCATCCAGCATTGAAAGTGATGACTTCCACAGCATGAATAAAGATTTGCTGTGTCCATACAACAGGAACTAATAGTCCTATAAAAAATGTTTCCCTGACTGTTTAAATGGAATCTAATACAAAGTCACTTTGAGTTGCTTAATGGTTTCATTCACACCTTGCTTTCTAGGTATAAAAATCATGGGTGGACACTTTAACTAGTCAAAAAAAAATCAGCAGAACATTCATACTACAACATTTCATTAGCATTGGTCTGTGATGAAACTCTAAAAAAAGCATCAGGTTTTCCCAACTCCCACCTTCTTATTACTTGATACTAGAATGACATCTACCAAAAAGAAGCAAACTAAGGCAAGATTTAAAAAAAGTATCTTCTGGGGTGAAAAAATGACCATTACCATTACTTATGAGTCTCTGGAAGTAATACATCCTTTAAAAACACATTCCTACTGCCACATCAACTGCCATAGGAGGGAGAGGGAGTAAAAGCAATATCCGAAACCAACAAAATTCAAAGACAGAAGGAAAACAATTCTTTCACCTGCTACTTATGAACTTGAATATAACTTGAAATGTGCTGTGAATTACATGAAATCTATTAACATGTCAATTTCCCTAAACCAAACGCTCACTTTCAGTAGAACGAAACATTTTAAAGACACTGCTAATATGTATATTTCAGATAAAATTCCCTGCTAGGGACAGACTGCCTTTTATGCACTCACTGCCTCTCATCCGCTAAGACAAAAGCAACTTCTTTTTTCTGAGACAACTGTGAATAGCAGTATATCACCAGAGAAGAAAGAATTTTCACTTCCAAAGCAAGCCACTTACCAACTGAATCACAATACTCAGGATGAAACATGTCAATAACTATTTTGTTTTACAAAAGCCTGATGCTGTGAGGTTCTGAGCACTTTCAACTTAAACTTGTATGAAGAAAGATCAATGCCAAAGTGTTCAGTTGAAGGTCTAAGTGTGGGCTGGTCCAATCATTTAACAGTGGTTGTTTTACCAACTTGGTAGACAAACAGCCGGATTCAAGCACTTCTATCATACACAAAAGTGTCAAGTCTGAAGATGCTGCCTTCTCACATTTAGTGCCTTATGACCAACAGCTATCTGTACTAAACAGAGCAATTCAGTGAGTTCATATCCTGTTTTCACAAGAATTCAAAGTACTATGCGTTCACTAACATTTCATTTGAAATAGCAACAGCACACTGAAGTGTAGAAGCATTACATTAACACATCCAAAAACAGGGACAAATAAAATTGTATTTTAGATCTTCAAGATTTAAACATTTTCCAATCCAGATTTGAGACATCAGGAAGATAAAGACCATGAGAGGTGAAGGAAATATATATTGATATTCAAATCTATCCCAACCTTCAAGTAGGCTTTGTATCCATTAGTTTGATATCAACGCAGTTCTCTTACTAGCATTTAAAATCAATTTAGAGTTGTATGAACAGATATTTTTAAAATACCAAGTCACAAAAATTGTATTAAATATCTGAATATTCTGGGAAACTTGTGTTAACTGTTTCTAATACAAGTTGAGGTTGTTTTTTGTTTGGTTTTCATAAGTTTATTGTTTTTTTGTTGTTGTTTAAAAGGAAACAGTAACAACAAAAACAAACATTTGTTCCTTGTGCTTAATTGAACAAACATAACCCACAATAACAGCCTAGCTTAATAGTGCTATAACCCACCTACAAGCAATGTGACCAAGACTGTTCAGATTCAAGCAGCATGCACATGATAACCTGATAACAAAAAAGGGGATTTTCTTTTACAAAAGAGAAAACATCAAGTCAACAGAAACAGTGATGGCACAATAACAGATTTTATATAGCTCATGTTCCTATATTATCATCAGGGCTCCTTTGTGGCTGGGTAACACAGATGCGTTCCTTGAGAAGTAATAGTCTGATTAGATGTTATTGGATAGGAAGGAGCAATTTCACATTCCTTATGTTCAAATACATTGCAAATCTAACACCTAACAGCAAAATCAATACAACAAACCTTGTTTAGGATCCCTGTCATATCTTAGTGTCAAATAACAGCAGACAGCTGATCGGTTTCCTTGTTGCTGTAGATACAGATATTGCTACACAATCAGAGGATAAAAGTTGCTACCTACTTTGTCAGTTTATTCCTTGGCAGTTGGCAAGATTTACCAGTTCTTCTTTTCAAGCAGGGCATAAATAGTGTGTTTGGGTTATATTTTAGAACAAACATACATGCATATGCAAATACATGCACATGTACCAAAAAACACTGGGTTAGTTCAATTTCTTTACATCATATAGTGGCACAAACAGCAATTTTGTTGAACTATAACATTCAGATAACTATCCCATTTTTGACTAGAGTTTGCATGAAATCAAAAGTAACAATACATTATTTGCTATATTATACTTCATATTTATTCTTTACATTTCTTGAGCTATAGCAGTGCTCATGATTTCCACACATATAGTCTTTAAGAGCAAAAAAAAAAGATTTTAAACAAAAAAAAGTCTCCAGTGAGTTATCAACTAACAGAGCTAACTAATCTTCAGTTCATTCTGTCACTTTAAGCTAAATTGTGTTCTGATCTCAACTTGTTTTAAAGCAGAATAGGTCTGATGTTGTCAGAAACATTAATGGAGCTACCAGGAGAGTAACCTCCAAATTTCCACCTGCCTAAAAGCACTGTTTGCAGACAACCACAGAACTTAAAGTTTAGAATATCTACTTCCTAATTACTAATCAGATCTTATATATAGGAAAGGCAAACATCTGCAATATCAAAATCACTGAGAAGACAAAAAGCAAGGGAACAGAACATTTTTTAGCATTTTGTTTTAGCTCAGAGGAACATAATCAGCTACTTCATGTGGGCTTTGTAGAGGGGAAAAACAGAAAACATTTACAAACAAGCATAGAGCAAATGAAAATAAAAGAACAAAGTTTCGGTGCTTCCTTGCACCCTCCAGTGTAGCTCCCTAACTCTATTTCTACCATAACACAAAGCATCAACTACTCAACTGCCTCTTCAGTTGCTTGAAAGCTCAGCATAAGGGTGTGGATGGTCAGAATGTACTTCCATGTAAAATGAGAGCTGAAAGAATATCAGAAACTGAGAAAGTGGACAAAAGGAGGAAGAGAACAAAGAAGAACATCAGTTGTACATAGGAGATATAACAAATAGGTAAACAACTTTGATCTTAAGATTAAAAAAGTCCACATTGACTATCCACAACACTATAATGTGATGGAAAGTACAGCAATGATAGCAGAGCAGCAAAGACTTCAGCAGCAGCAAATGAGAACAAGTCCAAATGCAGCAGCCATGAACATGAAAACGAAGGGAAAAAAAGCTACTTAACTCTGGAAGGCCTCAGGTAGGCAGGGATCTCCATTGAGATCTCCTTGCCTCCACTGCCAACCCTTAAATGAGGTCTGGGAAGGGCTGAATCCTGGCTCCACCCCTTCCAGTCAGTCAGATCCATTGCATGCACCTGAGCTCCCCTAGGTCAGCCTTCCCACCTGGTGTTCGATCACTTGTTCAAGCCACGATGCATCATTTCTACTACACTATTACAGCTTAAAGTGATCGTCTTTCTAAGGTTCTGTCCACTCCAGTCATTCAAACTAGGCAGCTCTCACCTGCTGAGGAGTAAATCTTGTCTTCCCCCCTGAAGTCTTCTTAGTTCAGTACTTATTGTCAGTCCACATGAAACATCAAGAGAACACACAGCTCAAGTATTGACAAAAAAATTAAATATTCCCTTTTATCAAGATCAACAAATCCCAGAGATCTGTTACCTTAGATTAGTACAGTTAAACACAAGTCAAGTCTTAGCTAGTGCAGCTACTTTTGTCATCACTATTCCCATACTTGAAATCTAACCCTATATCATTTTTTTATTTTAATCAAGGTGGACTAAAAAAACACCAACTGCAGCTGGTGATTCACAGAATTTGGACTTCATTTCTGCCATCAGTTTCAGACTCCTTCTCAAAGTCTGATTGATAACGCTAGCAAACATTGTAGGAAATAATTTGCCTAACTTAACTATCAATCACAAGAGATTTTTAGCCATCACTTAAAAAATGCACTGACATTTTAACCAATTTGTCCAGACTAGGAAAATCTCGGAGTTACAATGGGTAAACAGTTGGCTGCAATGTTCACTAGAATCTGATTCTTCAGTACCTTTTATACCTGACCTGATTCTGAAACACTTCATACTCATCATTTAACACAAAGCTAAGCATATGTGAAGGGGATTTCTCCAGGATTTGTTTAAAAAAATATTGGTTAGAAACAAGCAAGTAGTTATTTCATAACATAGATATCTCTTCTCTGCTTAGCTTCTCTTCATAGAATTACTTAACACACCCATATCATGGTACAGTACACAAAATAGCATGATGACCCCAACACATATCACAACAAAAACTATCTGCCAGCATACCTGAGAAAGCACTTTGAGGAAAGATTCTGACCCAAAATCAGCAAGAACCAAAAAGATCAGAATAGAATAGGACAGGAGCAAGTAAGATATTTATTAGCCCTTCAAGTATTCTGAAAGCTACATGTTCACAGCTTTAATCTATATACAACTAATTAGATCAAAGGTGTTTCTGACAATGCTGATGAAAGAGGCACCAGGTGGCTGACTAGCTCACAGCTTGTTACAGAAGGCACAGATAAACACTGAACTAGATGCATGTTGCACTGATCCTTTCACTGCTGCAGTGGCCTGTTAATACAGCTGCCTGCACTACCTACTCAGGGTAGCTGCCCAGCATTTCATGTTGCTCAACATTTGAATATGGGTAAATACTTCTACTCCCCCTCTCGCCAAGAATAAACTTAAAATACTTCTAGAGAGAGAAAAGGGAGATAGTGCTGCAGTTTCTGCAGAATTAGGCTCATATTCAAAAGTATCTTTGTTTATACAGGTAATGTGTATGTATACGCATCAGAAATACCCAAAACAGGAAACTTGGTTTTGCCTAATTGCCAGGCATTTAGTGTGCTGAAGGGTCATGGTGTTAACGTACTTACATGCCATCAAAAGTTTCTCCTTGTTATTTACTTAATTCTGAGGGTGAAAGTTGTGAAATTATTGGAACACCACTATCTATGAATTAGAAGTACAGGTTCAGTAGCACAGCAAAAAAATGACAACCCCTTTACTTTTCTAAAGCAAGAAAAGCTAGCCATGAATTCTGGAATCAAGGCAAACACAAATATCACATTCTCTGCTGCCTCATTTACAATATTTAGCACACAGTAATAACCGCCTTCCCTTCCTCCCCTTTTTTGTCAAATTTCACAGTTACACAACTATATACTCAAATGTTCAGAATCCAATAAAGATACTAGCATTTAATACTAATACTTCCTAAAAAGACAATGAAGATGTCACATAATTAACTAGAAGACTAATTACCTTGTGCAGGATATTCTACTCAGCTTTCTTTCACAGTTGTGGACTAATTTGTAATATTTAACTGTAAATTAAAGGTATTGAGCTATTATGGGACTGTCAGCCAACCTGGCCATGTGACATTGTCATGTTATCATTAAGAAACAAAAGTGGAAGAAACAGGCATACATATTTTGTGAGACTCAGTCAGCTACAGGACACTTTAATGTACAAAGTTCAAATATGAAAACCAGATCAAATGTAGTACAGTGATACTGAAGCCTTAGCTTTCAGTGAAGAGGATGACAAATCTTTTGCAGAAGATTTAGTTCTCCCTAATGATGAATACTTAGCAGAGCTAAGGAGAGTGGGTAAATTAAGATCAATAACTGGATTTGCTATAGCATCTTAAAATAAAGAAACTAGGAAAAGTTATTCGGTGTAACAGAATACTAAACACATGTCTGCAGATGATCTAAAAAGTACTCTTACTCTATCCTATCCATAGGAGTAGGCTTCTAACAACTGCTTGATTCTCCTGCAACAGTTAGTGTCTTACGGCTCACTGGGTTAGATAAATGGATAATTGAAAATCACGGGGACAAGCCTGCTAATGATTAAAACAGACACTGAACCAGCTTTCAATGCATTTGTCTTTCATACAGTTCAATTCTGCCTGATTTAAATCTGTAGTTGCATGTTTGTGGCTTATCATATATCAAAGACCAATTTGCCTTCTTTTCAATTTCTACATTCTTCATACACGAGAAACATAACTAATGCCAGTATACGCTGCTTGACAGATACCAGCTATCTGCTCCGATAATGGACAGTAAAACCAATGTTTCAGCAGTAGATCACATTTCTCAAAGATGAGAGCACTCCGGAGAAGCAAACAGGTAGTCATACTGACATGCAGTCCTATAAATTGTGAAGTCTCAAGTGCATCATCCATAAAAACATTCCAACTTTAATACAGTGAGGTGCTGATATGATGGCAAGTCTTCTCTTGAATTTTTTTTTTTTGTAACTGAAAGTGCTGATGAGTTTCTTCTAGACAAAATTGAAAACCATGAGGTTTAAGTATGTCATCAGGATGCTTCTTCATCTGGGAAGAATGTATGAACCTGGGGGACAACAGTAATAATGTTATCATAACAGGCTTTCCAAATCATCAATCACATGAAAGTAATGTGAAGAGTAAAGGTTTAGGAAGTTGATACTGACCTATCTTCACATTAGGTTCCCTTCTGATTATACTTTTTGACAATCACCACAAAAATGTTTACAAATGCAATAATTCTAATTGCACCTGAGGTGGGGAAGGTGTTCTTCAGAAATTTTGTTGCTTTAAGAACAATACAGGTTCACCATCCAAACATTAAATCAGAAGTGAGGAAAAAAATATATTTCTAAATATTAGCTTTAATTTACGGAAGATAGCTTTTGAAATTAAAGGCTTACAAGGGTTCTAGATTTCCTAAGGGAATAAAAATATTTGGTGCCTCAGAATAGATTGTTGTCCCAAAACAAAACTAACTCAAAGTGACCCCAACCCTACATACGTTCTGTGCCTAGTATCCCAGATGCACTATAATATATAAAACAAAACTCATGATCAAGAACTGACCACCATAAATTTCAATCTCATCTGATTTCTAATAGCTTCTTGTGCAGTCAATTCAATTTTAAAGTTTTATACTATCTGCTCTTTACCTGTTTTTTGTGTGCAGAAAGGGGATCTTACCACTCTTCAAACTAGTTTAAAGCACTTACATTCTGATTCATGTCCAAACCCAGAAAGATAGCTGTGTTACAGGGAAATGCAAAAACTAATTGAACAAGATATCTGTAATCAGCTGATTTTGTCTTTTTATACCCTAGAAGTCTTCAATGGATAACCGAAACAAGCTCATTATGGCCTTCAGTTAAGAATTAAGTATAAAGTTTTCTCCTACAGAGGTAGAAAAGATTATCATTCCCACTCTCCCTTCCCCTTTTCAAAAGTCTATAAATATTCCAGAATATTGCTAACAAGGCATGTCAAAAGAGATAACCATACTGTCCAAGATGAATGTCAGGGATCTGAGTCTGCTCAGTGTTTAGGTAGTGCACTTTTTGTACACAAACCTGTTATTCCAATCTTTAAAAAAAAGCATTTGTGCACTTCTGTACCAGAAGGCCTTCCCAGCTCAAACAGTAACATCCCTGGTAGTGAAACTTCAACATGACCAAAAGGGGTGCTTAAGTACCCATTTAAAGTTTCTGAAGCACTGAGATGTTTAAATCCATGGTAGAATTACTCATTTTTATTTTTTTGCCTCAGCTGCCCTCATTTAGCATAGTGGAAGCCTGCTTTTCCTGGTCTATTAAGACTTCAATAAAATCATTCATTTACAGTTAACCGCAACAGTATTCACATTTGGACCTGAATATTAATTGACTGATAATGAGATGATAAAGCTGCTTCTCTGCAGGTGTACCAATCAATTTCAATGAAACTGAAGTATTTTTCCTTACTGCATCTGAAATTAAAAAGTGATTTATGTTTTCTAATCAAGTGGTTCTCATTGATCTCCTTCTCAAAAAGCATCTTTTCATTTGCACCTTTTTTAAATTATAAGTTTCCATTTTCACAAAAATGATTTTCCAATATTTTTTACTCCCATTATGATTTGCTATAACACACCTTGATAGAATTTAAAAACCTTCATACAAATTTCTAACTTACAATAAACTTGAAATTCTACAGTCAGAATTAGTGTGCTTCAAAGAGTTTCAGAATCATTTCAGCATTTCTTAGACTTATCCATTTGCACAGACTGTTTACTGTTGTTATTAGTTAGTGCCATTGCAAAGCTAATAAATGAAAGACTTTTGCCAGCCACCACTAACAAACTCCAGCTTGCAACAATTCAAAGTACCATTATCCACTGAAATCTTCTAGCAGATGTTTGAATTAACAGAGCAATTAGATTTCACTTCAAAATTATTGTCTTTCAAGTGATAATAATTAAGGAACAATGAAAATAATGCTGTATTCTGAACATGTGTTCAAATACCAGCATCAGCACAGGGACCAGGAAAACTGGGTGCAGATGGTTTGTTTGGTACCAAGAGACTACAAGAAGAATGAAAACACAGGATACAGAGTAATATACACACACAGTGAAGTACACTCAGAAACTGGAAATAAAAGCTTGGCCTCAATAACTATTAGCTCTAGAGCACAGATACCAAGCTGCAACCCACAACATACACAAAAAGCAGAAATACTTGATTAAAAAGGATATTTAATATCTTACTATTTAGAATATAACGTGGTGTTAATTATAAATTAAGCGGCCTAAAACAAGAAGTTGAGTTCTCTTAGCTAACTGAAAAGTGGAAACAGGATAATCATCTAATAACCATGCAAACAGCTACTACTGATACTGGAAGTGATCATGAACACCACTGCCATCTCTCAGAATTTATCAGAGCAGTAAGTATTTAAAGAATCACCCAGTAATCCCTACATTTTAGACACCAGAAGCAGCCTAGATAAACCATGGACTTGAAAGTTACTGCCATCCCAAAAGCAATTTAAAAAAAAAATACATAGTTCATAAGACATGACCTGCTTGAGTACAGGGATTTCAGGCAAACAATGCTCAGATTTAACATTTATTTTATCAGAGATTTAAGCCTATCACACTGGATCTGACATTAGCAGTGCAGACAGCAATCATCCATCCCAGAGCAAGCTGAATGAAAAACATAAGCCAAGAGATGTCACTTGTCTCAAATACATACATGGAGCCTGACAGAGAGGGTCATCACAAGCTGCAGATGGTTTAAATAAAGTGAACCAGGGCTAGGAAGCAGACTCTAGGACAGAGCAAGCACGATCAGGAGTCAACAGTAGAGAGCCACAGGTGTAAAACCAATTCCAGGACACAGGAACCAAGACTGTAAAGCACAGTCTTAGTGAAGACCAAAAGAGCAGTTGAGACACAGCACTCCAAGTCTTTTATAGGTTTCTCTCAAAGGATCTTTTAAGAAAAACATTTTTCCATTACAGAAGGGTCTAGGAAATTAACAAGTAATTATTATAAATACTTGCTGTTTATCTGTGACTCTAAAAGAAATCCATCTGCGAGAGGAAATTTTTATTTGATAGAAGCTACAGACACTTGATGGATCAATGAACCAAGGAAAGTATTAAGAAGTTTTTATTATGACTTTAAGTAGAATTTTTCCTTATAGATGACATTTTAAAAATCTGAGATTCCCCTACTTAACAGACAAGAAAATGGCTTTCAGTCAGAACGTCTGCTCACAAGAAACTGTGACTTCATGAGTCTTCTAGAGCTTCATGCACAAACTCATGAATAAAGTATCAGTAGCTTTGCTCTGGTATAAGTAGTTCATTTAAATAATTTCGTTTCTTAATAGTAACATCTGGCTATACCATATAACAGTGCTTTGCAAAGTAATTTTCTTACTCCACTTTAAGAGTGAAGCACATTTAAATTAAAATCGATTTTAAATGTACATTTCCAATAGAAGCTCTGAAGTTATTAAGAATCATCACCTACAGGAGTAAGACAGCAAGTCTAAATGCATCATTTTTAACCATCCTTTAGAAATATTTTGTTCTCGCATTCGAAGAGGAATGCATTCGCTAAAAACATTATATGTCCAGCATTATTCTGAATTACCATATTTCTCTTAAGCAGAGAATAAGTATGTTTTTCAGGAAAAAAAAAAAAGAATTTTGAAGTGTAAAGTAACCAGAGTCTAGATAGAGGCAGCAAGTATTTCCTGACAGGCCTCCAAGCAGAACCCTCCACCACATCACTGGCCCCACCTTTTACCGCTGAGCTCCTATTTTTAAGAAGTAATTTGCACCCATTTGGAGTAATTTGCAACAAGAGCAATCGTAGAATTTTACTTAAGAGTTCAACGGAGTGGAGATTCACTGAAAGTAGTTTGCTTCTAAATAGAGCCTCCATAGCTTAGTGTTACAGATAGCCCATTGCGACCAACAAGTACCGACTGCAGAAAAGAATCAAATCAAAGCCTTGATAGATTTAAATCTATAGCCTTTCCAATTACAAGACTCAAAGCTATTTAAGACAAGCTTCTTGCATTCTTCCCTACTTGTCACCCGCATAAAACTTGGGTCTGTCTTGCAGTCTCAGCCTCAATTCCTTTTACAACATTGCCCTCCTGTGGTATTTGTGTTATTTATACCTTCTGATCTTTTCTGAAAGTAGCTCAGGTGCCCTGCTTCAGAAACTGGAAAATTCTGGAAAAAATTTTATGTCCTCAGAAGTATTTCAGTACGTGTTAAAAGTTCTACAGCAGGAAAAGGAGCTGAAGGACATACAGGTAAGGCATCACTTCATCGAACTCAACCTGCTGAGCATTTCATTTAGACACAAACAGCGCTGTTGACATGTGGGAAGGACTGTTAACCCCAAACAATAAAATGCCCTTAGAGCTTTACCTCATTTGGACTTATCTACCACACACTGAGATCAAATTAATAGGATACCCAATTAACTTTTAAAGCTACTTTATTTATGAAAAACAGAATTCCAAAATATATTGTTCAGTTATTATGCATATACATATATAGCACTGAATATTTTGTTTGTTATTATGGAACAGTCATTCAGTTCTGTAAATGCATCAGTTACCTAGAGTTACAAACCTCGCTTATGAGAATGAACTTGTACCCTCAAAGATACACAACATTCAAGAGTCTTGGCAGGCAAAAAACTCAGGTTTCATCTTCTCAGAATGAATACACAGAAACAGCCTTCATAATGCCTATTCGATGAGTAAGCTTTAAGAAATGCCAGACTTTTAATAAGTAACAATCAAAAGTTAAGTACAGCAAGAGAAACCTACATGTAGGATTGTGCGCACATCTACTGCAAATAAGAACTAAAGGAACCAAATAAGCTACAACACTTATTAACTTGGGTTAGGTCTTCAAGCACAGAAATTGTTGATTCATATTGATGCAAAAACGTGCAAAGTGGATTATAATTGGGAATTTAAACTGCCAGGTCATTATGATGTGAGGCATTGTAATTGTAGTAAATACAAATGTAAAACTGATCAACTAACTTACATATTTTTGAGACTGTAACTCAATATGTAGTTCAATTTCTATGTACTGAAGTAAATTCACGTTTATTGGACAAGAATTTCAGATTCTTCAACACATAA
>JAOWBP010004096.1:6573803-6600202 GCA_028571105.1 Tragopan temminckii | reverse complement strand
GAAGGGAGCAGGAGAAATGGGCAATGACCAGGTTCTTCAGACACTGCTTCACTGCCTAGTTCTAACCAATGCTTAGGGCACAAAGCTGTTAAAGGAACAACTTGGAGACTCAGGAGGACAGAGCAGGAGCAAAGTCCAAGTTCTTCACCAGTTGCCATGTTACACACTCCAGAATGAATGGAATCTTTTGCTGGAGTTCTTCTGAGATCATCTGGTTCAGTACATTGGGAGCTCAAAGTGTTCAGTTTTTAAAATCTCAGTAATCTAGAGATCATACATAACGGGTTATCTCCTATCTTAGCCTTAATTATTATACTCCTGTCTGATGAATCAAAGTCAATTAAAAGCACTAAGAAACATGCATACAAAATCATTCACTCCTCCCTTTTTGTTAAGAGAATAAACAAGAAAAAAATGGAAGAACATTGAAAACAGTCCAAGATTTTCCCTCTTTTAGTCAGAATATTGCATAGAAGCTCATTACATATTTCAGACAAAAAAATGCAAATCCTCTTTCTCTCGAATGAAGGACAGAATTTTTGTGCTGGAATTTAATGTTTTCCAAGCTACCAGTGAAACAACTGTTTTCTCTAGCAGAAGCATTTGGCAAGCATAAAAGCAGAGCAATTCTTCATCTGCCTGTAGCTGTCTTCACTTGCAAATCTCAGTAGTACTAATTCATTTTGGAGAAACACTAATGATATTTTTTTCCCTCTTGTCATCGATTGGGCTTGGAATATTTCTTTTAATGAATGTGACATAATTCATGCACAGTCACTACTGAACCTAGCAAATTCTTAATTAGTGACAATTTTGCACCTGCTGTTATGGGTAGATGCAGTTCTCTTTAATTTAAACTTGATACCTTGATTATTCATTGGAAACTGCAGGAGACACCGATTATCTTACATGTTTCCTTAAAAGAGCATAGCAGTTCCAGCTAGATAAATACAGAAAAATCATTTTCAAGAATTTTCTAGCAATCAAAGCCTCAACCCAACAAGGTACACATTGTGCCACTGCATTTGTGAACATCACCTCCAGGGTGATAATGGTACTTCAGATGCCAAAAAGTAAACATGGTGGTGAGTTTGACCATATTTTTAAGCTAAACTACTAAGTGAAGTTGGAAGACTTGTGCGTTTTGTACAAGCGATAATCCTGCTGGAACACGTATCTGTCTCCAGTATCAAAGCCTACTGCAGAGATACCTGAAGCATGAAACACAGCTATCATGCAGTAGCTTAGAAGGGACATTGTGATTGGAAGATGGAACATAGAAGAGTTGAGCATAGTGCTGCTGAATATACGCATACTCATAGCTGCACAATTTTCTTCCTTCTATATTCTACACTCAGAATATTAAATACATAGGTGGCCCTGAAAGTAATGCCTCCAATTTATTTATTACAGTCACCATCATTAACTATACACTGTCACTATCAAGAGCTTACATGCCACACTAGTAAAAATCTGCACTAGTAGAGGTAATCAAGTCATTCTCATCACCAGCTAAACGCACCACTGTGCTCACATCCTCTGCTTGGTCCCCATAAATGTTCAGCAAGCATCAATGAATGCCAACAAGTGCCATTTTTTCCACGTGGAAGAATTCAATGACGCATCTTTGCTTGATCCACACTTCCATCTCAGACACCATTTGGTCAGACTGCCCCTCTATCTCACAGCAACATAGTAAAATTGAATATTAGGAGGAAGGTTCAACCTGTACTGCCATACTACCAACATCCACCCCTGATGTTGCGGGCCAGCATGATACACATTTGGAGCATCCCTTGTATATCTGACTTGTGAAACATGTTTTCATTCTCTAAATGCATCTCTCAATAGGCCTCAGCGCTTCCAAAGGATGAGAGGGAAGAATAAATTAATGTCAAAAAAAGTACCAAAACAAATCCTCTGCTACCCACCAGTATTTCACAGATCCAGAAAGTCAGCAAGCTAGCAAAATTTCTGCACTGATACCACAAGAAAGAGTACATTTGGATCAGCAGTGATGGGCCCACGTCATCCTGCAGGATTCTACTCGAGGAAGGCTGGCACATGGTGCTTATAGAGTCAGTCCTGGATTAGCTATTAAATACACAGAATATCACTTGACTCAAAGTATTTTCAATTATTCCTTACACTCCAGCATTCAAGGCACCAGAAAACATAAATAGGCAACTATTAGCTGTGTATGCCACCTATCATCAATAACCAGGGTCAAGAAATTCCTGTTAATTCTTTTGGTTTTAAAATCAGTTCCTTCCTTCTTATTGAGGTAAAAAAAGTATGACAGTATTAAAGAACTGTTTTATTTCCACCCTCTTTTTTGTGAGTGGGTGTGGATTGGGGGAATGTAGAGAAAGAGGGAAAAATCAACAAGGATAGCGGGACAGGGTAGTAGGAGAGTTTGGAAATAATCTAGAGCTTACCATTCAGCAAACTAGCAACCTGGCCAATAGTCCTCAGAAATTTTTCCATTAGCTAAAGAAAAAAAAACTACCACACATTTTTTCAAATTGAGCTCCTCACATTAAGAACCCGCATTTCCCTAGAAAATATTCCGAATAATCAGCACCATCAACTTGAACAGTATAGTGCTGCAAACAAATGAAGTTGTCCCGCTGATGTTCAAGTCTAGTTTCTGCATCCAGAAATACTGCAATACGATCAACAACAGCTAGAAAGAGGTTCTGGATCACTTTGATACAAACTAATCACAAGCTTGTCAGGTTTTTTTTTCCTGAAGTCTGGTATCCCCCAGAGTCCATCGGCAGTCTGCAATTTAGGTGGTTTAACGCATGCCATTTTAGTTACTCACAGAAAATAGTCTAAATATTTCAAATCATGACCCTTTCCCAACTGTAACCAAGCAGGAGGAAAAAAAGTTAAAAAGCATATTCAGCTTATTTGATAGGGCTGATATACATATAATTAAAAAAATGCAAGGAATAAGTTGCTTACTTGGAAAACAGTATGATCTCTGAGTACTAGTTACATACTCCAGTCTTTACTGGTTAGCTTTACTTCTGGGTTTATCTTCTTGTTGCTTTTTTTCTTCGTAATTAAAATTAATACACTAGATCTCAGTTACCCTTCACCTCCCCCCAAATAAAGCAATGACCAACCTGGCTCTACTATGATTCTTTTTCCATCTTAACAAGAAAAATCATACATGTATACTGAAATGGTTTCAGCTGCATTATTTTGCCTTTCCCCCTCTTTGCAGGGATATAAACACATCCATCAAAAATAGGTTAAAAACTCCACAAGTGCATGTAAAACACAGCAGAATCAAAAATACAGGAACAAGTAGGTATTTAAATCTGATTATTTTCCTGACTCAGTCTGTCTACTCACTAAGCTGTTAATTATTCTCTAGATAACTGACATTACAATTCAACTGAATTCACGACTGGAATAATCAGAAAATGCTTTCACTTCATAATTATTCAGATACAAAGAAAATTAGACAATGAAGAGTTACATATCCAGGGATTCCTTTTAATACTAAGGAAATCTATTTAGGTAGATACAGAACTAACTGCATGCACAAGCATTCCATGATCTCTCTTACAAGTTATCAATTCTGTGATCTCTAAGTTGGGAAGATTATGTACTTCTTGAACAGTTCTCGTAGTGTCTGAGGCAAAAAGGGACATAACTTAGGGCTAGTAAGATAATACTGAAAACTGAATGCAGGCCGTTGTAATCCTGTACTACATTAACAAGAATTCCATCTCTCGTATGACAGTACAGTCAAATTACAAACTGAATATGCCCCAAACAACTGAGTTTGTCTTATAAGTAAATAAAGCCTTCAAGTGCCACCAAAATACAGTGTACACTAGAGAGCAGCAGAGAAGTTTATTTACATTGAGTGTATTTGTATAAAGGGGCACCTGTCCTGTGTTTATCTTACAGCCAGAGTAATGTTGAGCTGGACATGCAGACTAGGAGCCTGTCAGCTGCTCCTGACAGCTCACATTCTTCAATAGCCTTTGCATCAACCATATCCTCCTGCTGATAGGGAAGCAAAGCCACAGCATGAGATTTCCTCTTGAACATATTCAAAGATCAAGCTAGGTCAAGAATCTTAGGTTAGCAATCCCCACATACACACTTCTGTCTATAAAGATAGTGGTTTCATCTAAAAGAAAACCATTTCTTTGGCAAGAAAACACAGGTATTACAATCAGGGTTTCCAGATAGTCACAACGTGTTACAATAACTGTGCCTCAAGATTTTCACAAGTTTCCTCAGAAGAGTATTTTGGATCTTAATATATAGCAGAACACTATGAAAAAGGAACTATGCATACTTAACATCAGTTTAAAAACTGCCCTTGATAGCAGGTTGTGCCTGCATGCTAGCTCAGCATTAGGAATTCAAGTGTCACATGGAAAATAAATTTGCATTCTTGAGTATTCAGTTTCAATGGGTGACAATGATGAACACAGACAGTGAATACAAAAGAAAACACCGAAAAATGGGGCGCTTAGTCTTCAAGCTTCTAATAAATCTACTTAAAAGTGTTTTTTGCTGACTCAAGAATTGCTGATGTGGATTAGAATTCAGTTTTAGTATACACCGAAAAAGCAATGAGTGTCAAGATGCCAGGATTTCATCTCACTACTTCTGATCTAGGCCATAAAAGGTCAGAAAGGATTAAGAGACTACTCAAAACATGCAGAAAACACCATCTCAGCTGCTGCAAAGCAGCCATGAAAATGTCCTCACAAGAAATGTTTCTATCCATTTTCAACCATATAAACATGTGTCAGTTGTTCAAACCTATGGGAGAAAAACAAGCTGCTTCTCCCCTTCATCTGTTGTTTAGAAAGTTGCTGCTTTGTCTTTAAAGCTCTGCTGATGCTGCTTTCAGCAAGCCAGTACTCCATTGTTATAGCCTCTCTTTTCATTTGCCTCAGGGGACTGAGAGGATGGTGCAGATGGTAAACAAACATGTTTTATAGTTTTTGAGCTTAGACTGAGAAATTCAGACTAGTTTTTCATTTCTGGTGTGCAACTGAGCAAGGAGATTACTCAAATTTATAATCATCTGGTTCTCTGCTCTGTGCAGCTCTTCCACATTCGCAGTGTCTAGCACAGATTTTTCTCAGTCTCAGAAAGCTGACTGGCAAGTTTTAAAAATTCACCATGTACCTAAAATTCATCAGGCTATTATATACAGTGCATGATATATACATATACCTGAATTAGCATGCACTAGTCCAGTTCATAACTTGAACAAAAGGCAAAACAAACATATGCTTCCTTCATTGCACCCCGTAGCTAGATCTCCATCTGCTGATTCCTGACAAGATGCTATTCTCAGTCTAGATCTTCAAAAGCAATGAAAGACAACTTGTTTCAACTCTACTAAGAATAGCTATCCACATACCTGACCAACACAGATCTAAACAGTAGCATGTAATTAGAAAGGAACAGATTTTAGTGAAGTACATTTTACAGAAAGATATTGCAATGAAACATGAAAGCTCTGAAATTGTTAAAACAATTGTGTAAGTTACTTCTAAAACACATTACATACTTTATATTTGCCATGTGGTGCAATAAGAACCACCAAACTCAGAGTCTGCAGTGGTGGAACTAAATATGACAGCTGCATCCATCAAGTCAGAAGTATTAACTACTCAAGCTACATACAGTTCCTCAGACTGCAAGTCAAAAATTAACTCTGGAGATTAGGTATTTCCTGCAGACATCACCACTTTTAAGCAAAGATGTTAGGAACCATACACAAAAGCGAGGAAACTTGAAAGATCCAATTTCTGCTTGGAGACTAGGCAGCAAGACTGCAAGTCTTAGATTGTGAATTTATACCATACTTAAGAAAGAACCTGGACTTCTTCTCACATTATTCAGAATAATAAACACTAAACCTGTCAAATAGCTCACATTGCAACTTTAAATAATAATTTCATATCTCATGTTGTTGAAGTAGATTGATCCACTGAGAGATCTGAACTAGATCTGCTACCACCATGTAAGTTTTCAGTTCCACCCACCTCATCTGCCTTTCTCACAAGTCTGTCATTGTGATGCAAGGAAAACAATGTGGCATTTCACATTATCATAAAATATATCTTAGAGCAACAGACTGCTAAGATTTTAGCTAACTTTTTTGATCTGGAAGAGTAGAGTAATGAGATCCATTATTGAGAAACACTCAAATGTAATACGGGGCAAGTTAACAACCCTAGATTTTCTATTTTAGAATGGAAAGAGGACACAGCCATAGTATTAATCCAGCCCACAAAAATAAGGGGCACTTACTGAAAAGAGTTAAAAAGTATTTTAGCCATAATATTCATACTCCTGTACAGTGAAATAGGTGGGTCTGGAGTTCAGACTCCCAGGAGCCTACATACCACAGCTGAAGGTAGTTTCTCTAGCATCTGTAGTCAGCAACAGGATGTTTTCTATTTTTCATTGTAGAGTTTCTCTGCAAGCCACTGGAGACTACGATTTTGTACACAGTTGCTCACCATCCAAAGTTGATCATATCACTCAATTTACACAGCTTTTTGCTTATAAAGATGTTCTTATCGAATACCTGGGTATTCGAGGAGTGTTTTCAGATTTCTAAATGTCCAGAACAAACTCCTTTTATTCAGTCTAGGCACTGGAGTACTCTCATGCAAAAAAAATGGTAAGGTTTTTGCTGTACTATTGTTAGCTTTCATCTTATATTTATCAGCATGTCTTCAATTTCATCTCTAAATTACAGAGCTAGGACTTTCTGATAGGTACAATTGCTGCTGCTCAGTTTACTGCCTCCCATCAGTCCTTGATTGCTTCATGACTTTTATTCATCACAGCTTCAATTTATTCCTTGCGCAGAGTGACCAGAACTCAGGAAAAAAAGGGAAAAAAGCAGCAAGAGATTGCTTTAGTTAACTCTTTCAGTAAGTAAAGAATGGAAATGTATACATAAATACGTTTAAATTTTCTGAAGGTGATAACAGCTGAAGAAGTAGTACATAAAAATTGACTGAGTTTCTTTTCTCTGACATTGTTTTGCAAACATTCATCTTCCATTTGGACCTTTCATAAAACTTGCTTTACTTTAAGACCAATCAGAAATCCATTACTTTTCTGCCCATTTATTTATAGAAGGGTAATTCCTGCATCAACATATTTTTATAACACATTTATACGGGCTGAAACCACTCCTCCAACTTCATAGAACTCTGCTGAAAGGCAAGCCACCATGTTAGCAGTACTTGAACATAAGATCCAGGAGAACCCAAGAACAAGGCAGCTATTCTATACCTCTTCACACCCTTTCTTGCATAGTTGTTATGAGTGGAAGAAGCTTTTTTCCAGAACTCTTGTACGGTGTGCACAAGTTGATAAAGTGCATGATTTCACAATGTTGCCAACATGACTGAATGCTCTGGGATGTCCGTAGAGCAGAGTTATCCCCTGTACAGCTACCCATCTCCTCCTACTGTATCCCAAACAAGAAAGGTTTTCCGACTGGTTCTGCAGAACTGGATAAAACAGAAACAGTAGCATTCTCTGGAAGGCAGAAGGATGAAATCTGTCTAAAAGTCTCCATACCAGATGTGACAAAACAGCCTGACAAGTCAACATTTTAAAAGACAGAAGCATCTTTAACAAGGGAGTCACTGTCTTTGTACCTGTCAAAAATAACTGTTTCTGGTCTGGACCTCTTAAGTTCTTGTCTTTAGATCCTGTTAACTATTGCTTACTGAAGTATAGCTCATAACTGCCATGCACAACTAAAAATCGAGTTATGCATTGATGTAACCATACTAAGTACAACATATTACATCACTTCATGCATCTCAAAAGTGATATTTACTTATATCAACCATGATAACTATGCATTAAAAACATTAAACACGGAAGTATGTTTGCCAGAAGTTGGTAAGCTGATTTGAATGTGTAGTGTATATGCAGGGCCTCTTTTTAAGTAATAAAAACTCCAAATGAATATACTTCATTAACCTGAGATAACAGCAATGATGTAGCAGAAGCTGCCCTTTGTTGCATAGTTTCCTACAAAAGATGAATCCTTTAACAGCCATGTAAATAGCTCATAAGCCATGAAAATTACAATGCCAAGCAGATATCACCTGTATAAACATCATAATGAGGAAAAAAAGGAAACTAAAACAAGTTTCACAATTCTACAAACAGTACAGAAATAAGTAGCAACACACTCAGCCACATTACTTATTCCCAAGGAAAAGATAGTTTGCTTTTAAATTGTTTAAAAACTCCATTCAACTCCATTACATCATCAGCAACACATTTGTTTCCAGACCCAGAGGGAGAACTTCTCCTAAGCATTTGAATCTCTACTACTCCAAAGTTAGAACAATCATGTTAGTGTAAACTTAATTAAACTTAAAGGCAATCTTGCAGAGACCTCAGTGTGCTCAGGGCACACAAGTGCATCAAGGGAGCAAACACTGAAGGTCCTGTCCTTCTGGGTAAACCACACAGTCACTGAAGGCTTGCTCAGTCTTGACTGGGCACAAAGAGAAGGCATCTGTTACTTCAATTAGTTCATCTCACACAGACTGGTGCTGCCAGGAGGACTAAAAAGGTGTATATAAGTTAAGCAGGTATGAACCCCACTGCATTCAGAAAGAGCAAAGTGTAAAGTTCTTCTGGTTTGCTGACATATCAAAGCCCTTTTCACCTTTCTTAACAGGGAACCTGCAGACCAGGCATCCACAGAGATGTTATTCAGAAGTATGCTTTCCTAATTAAGGATCCAGCAAGTTAGGAAAACAAGACATGAAAACATAAGGAGACAGACACCTCCCTCATCCTCCCCCTGGGGGAAGCCACTCATGACCAGCCTCCACCTGGACATTTGGCCATCAACAACAAGCCTTTGGCTGTGGCTGCAGAAGATCACCCAAGGTTGTGAAGTACACAGATCTACTGATTGCTTGATAGAAATGTTCTTGGAATGATCAAGAAGTTATTTAGCTTACACTTGAATACCTCAAGGAAAATTAGATACATTAGAATATCTTCACTACCCAGACCAGGAATCCTGTATATATTGTGGGGTGTTTTTTTTTCAGTTTTACTTGTGTTGAAGTGTTCCCAATGCTTGCTCACATTTGCCTGATTTCAGGTAGAAGCTGAATAATGCATCTACAAAATATATTTATTAGTATTTTACACTTATTTGGACTTCTATTAAAAATATTTAAAAGTGTACTGGTTCTACTCCTATATAAGAATTGGTAGCAATTATTTTCTGTCCATCTTTTAGCTCTAATCGGATGTGTGAAAAAGGGACAAAGGTAACAAAGGTAACTAACAGAGGTTATTTTAATAACAGAAAAATCATTTCATGATTGATCATTATACGTATCATATTGCAGCATGAGATCATACATAATACCAGCATGAGAGAATCTGTAATAGCAATATGAGGGCACTGCTCAGGGGTTTAGTATGTGGAGCGAATAATGGTAATGAAAAAGGTGAAAAAATCATGGAAAAAAAGAGCCACAATTAGAGATACCTTTTGAAACGGAAGAATAAAGGCTCAGAAAGTGGTATATTTAAGTACTTTTAAACATGTTTGAAACTTTTATATCCTGATCAAGTCTCAGTTTTTAATGAGACACCACAGATGAAAAGGGGACAGAAATAATTTTGAATGAACAATCAGGGGAGTACTTGAAAATCAGGAACATTTGAGGGGGTTTAGGGAAAAGCATTTAACAGAACTCTTTGCTGCAAAGGTTGAAAATGGCTCTCACATTTAATACCACTGTTCAAATAGCTGTAATTTCATCTATATCTTTTATACAAAACCTGTGCCAAGAAAGCAGTATTGATCTAAAAATCACCATTTAGCTAAAATACATGCATCACTAGAAATACTTGCACAATATTTGCCTTAAATTCATTTAGTATCTTAAGAAAGTGCCACAATTACTTGCAGCAATTATACAACAGATACTACAATTTCAAATTACTGTGAAATGACAGTGCTGTACCTATTTATCAGTTCATCTTCAAGTGTTGTCCTACTTATTTGCTGCATGGAAATTGCAGTTTAGATATAGTATGTGCCCATATTTTTCTATAGGCGTTTCATTTGAAGTATGCCTTGCCTTCATCAGAATACAGCAGAAGCATGAATTGCATAATCTACAATTCATATAAGGCAAAGGGCATCTCAGGAAGGTATTTCAATAGCAAATTGAGCTGGAAGAAAATGTTTCAGTCCAATTCACAAAAATGAAGAGATATCATTTCAACCTGCATATTTCAATGCTCCATGAGCAAGAATGGATGGAACAATTTTACAGCTATAACAATAAAGCTACCAGTAAAAAATAAATACTCAAGCACTAAGAATCCAAAACCACCTCTTTTGCATTATTTATCCGCAAATTTTGAAAGATCTGTGCTCTTTGCTATTTTGCCTTCCTGTAAAGTATAGCATCTTGGAGAAAAGTTCTCCACAAGAACTTAAAGAACTTAATAACAGAGCTGAAAACTTTACTGGAACATAAGTAGCAATGGCAAGTGGTGATATCCAGCACTGCTCACGGTGCCATGAGCAACTAAAAATAAAAAATCATGTGTTATAAGATAAACAGTATAAAAACCATTGCCACATTTAAATCCATAAAACTCCTTTTCCATAAAGAGCTCACCTTGCAAATTCTGAAAAATAACAAAAGCGGTCACGTATGGGAAGTGAAATTCAGTAATGTATCAGAAAATAATTCTGCAAGGAATTGATCGCTTTCTCTCATGAATTACATGCATGTTGATTTGTTAAAGTCTGGCTGGTAAAGGTAACATCCCCAACTTCTTAAAACTACCTCATTGCCAGAAAACTTGATACAAATATGACAACTATTGCAAAACAGGAATCTTCTGCCTCTGACAATGCAGAGCTACTTCAACTTGTCACAGAGATCAACTCCAGTTTGTTTGCCAAATCAACATCTCTGGAACACTTGCTCCTCTCTGAGGTTTAAACATGAATGTCTAGATCTAAGCAGTTTGTTAGCAAGAAAACACTGCTTTTTAGCAGATGATTTACCAATATGAATTCAAAGCATAAAAGAAAATGCATCAGTTGTAAATATCTTTGGCTGTATCTCCTTGAAAACTGATTTACTATATGAATTCTTCAAATATGCTATAATTGTGCCATATTTGAATTAGACATGATCTCCATTCCCAGTAGACTAAATTTAGCCCTACCTACCTTGACAAAATGCACTCAACACCTGTTAGAGGCACAGATTGTGATGTTCAGCCTGCATTTACTACTCTGCTGTCTTCTTGTATCTCCTTCTGTAAGCTAGCAGTTGCCACTTCTCACTGAATAGTGTTAGTTTAATGCATCTCTGGTTTGATCAATTACAAGACACTGAGACAGAAGTCTCACTCCCTACCATAACTGCGCTGCCAAAGGTGCTACTGGTTCATCAGCACAGAAATTAACAACTAATTTATGATATACAACTTCAACTCACTACAAACCTAACATAGAATCCAAAGGGACTCAGAAGGAAGATCCTCTCAAGTTGGATAAGAATTTTATTTTCCAGTGTTCTCTGAATGGAAGGCTATTTTCAGTATCATAATTGGCATATAGCAATAATGCCAATGGAATACAGTATGAAAACATTTAAACATGCATAAGAGTAAAAGATAGTCCTTCTGTGAGCAGCTTTTACATTCATCCTTCAACAGAGAGGTACAACACACGGCTAAAGCATCAGAGCGCTGACGGAAAAGGAGTAAAAGCTCAGAAACAGCATAAGGAAGTGGGGTGGGATACGCATTTAACAACAAAAACACCAAAAACCACAATGAAGTTTAGATACAATATCTTGGCTCAAAACAACTCACAATTGCAGTAACACTAAATGCAGTCTCTTACTGGGTAGCAGCAGTAGATGTAGTTTTCCCAAACCTGTAGTTTTGCCATATCTCATTCAAATGCACATACTTAATTCCAGTCATTTCACATAGCTCATCTCTTAAAGTTAGAATGTAATAATTATAATTATATTGTAAATCTTATTAGTAGGACTAAGTGTAATTCAATTTGGAGGGGGGAAAATCTTTTGAAAATTGCTTCTTATTTAAAGTTCCCTGTGAAATATAGCCTTATAATGAAATCCTTCTTGTTCCCACAAAATAGAATACTGCCAATTGAAATGTTGAGAATGATAGCCCACAGTTCCATTCTGTTTGTAGTACAGTGTTTCTGGCACATTCAGTTTTTATTTTAATTATTTTATTCTTGGGAAAAGAGTAGTCAGATTTATTGTCAAGAAGGACTCCAAAGGCAATATTATTGTAGCTCTAACAGGTAAATAAACCAATACATTTCTTCAAGTCATAAAGCAACTAACTGCATTTGGAGAAAATAGATCTGGAAAACTGAAGCAGAAGAGTTCAGAGGAGAATTACAACCTCAGTGTTAAGAGCTCGTGGGCTGTGTGCTGCTGAAAGAAAACAGCTAACTGTTTCTTATCATTGGCTCAGGTTCTGCAATACACCAGTAATCTGGATTAGTTCTAATTCTATTCTAGTCTTTAAATTATCAAAATCATGAATGACAGGAAACGGTTCCTTCATCAAGTCATTGAGTATTTCTGTAAAACCGAGGGTGAGGAGCAGGGAGCAAATAGATTTATAGGTAACATTTCTTTAGCCTTATCATACATGCATATGATTTACCAGAAATAAGTAAAGGTTATCAGATCACTGAAGACAATACGAAAACAGTGTTTCATATGTTTTGACATCTTAACATTTTTACATCAAATTCAAAGTACACTCAACCACAAAAAAGGTAGATAGGATGCAATTCTACATATCAGAGAAACAGAGCCCTTCCTGGATTGCCACAGAGCAGCAATTCAGCAGCGCACCAGTTTCTAGAATAGGACATTAAAAATTACTGTTATTCATTTCAAATTGCTGTAGACAATTATGGAACTTAATTGCGGAGTTGGAAACACTCCAGCTAAGAAAGGTGCTAATACCTTTCATCTTACAAAGTGACAGGTGCTCTTTAATGCTTTTAGCATACTGTCTTCCAGCACTATGACAAGACTCAAATTTATGACCAATTTGAAGAAAAGAGCAAGACATCTTAAGACAATATCATTATCAACAGTGAGAAGAATTTTTTCTTTAAAGTGTCCCATCTAAGCAGATGAAACTTCTAAACATGCATGGCTAACAAGACTGTAGCACAATTGGAGTTGAGTTGCCATGTTTTTTTGTCAAAGATAAATGGGTAAATACATCCTTACATTGACCCAAGAAAAGTACAATCAACAACATGGAATTGCATACAGCTTCTCAGGTGCTTCTTGTTTTGGTTGTTTTTTGTTGTTGTTTTTTAAACAGATTTCTGCCCAGATTTCTAAATCACTTGGCATATACGTTTAGAGGAGAATGCTAAAACTCAACTCCAAACACTTGCAAAAGCATAGAGCCACACACCTCTCATTGCTTACCTGCTCACCATCTGAGCAATGACCTGCATTACACCAGAACAATGAAGAGCTGTAGTAACTTTCTCCCTTATACAGAGTAAAAACTCCAGTGCAAGGACCTCCTCGGCACTTCTCATATGATTTGTCTTTCTGTATTTCTGCTGTTTTGTTGGCCCATTCTTCCTCATATTGAGTTGCACAAGTCAGATTTGAGGGTTCTTGTATGCCAACAGCATACTGCCTAGAGCATTTCTTGGGTTTTGTAGTTAAATATTGAGATCGACAAGGTTTTTGATCTACTTTTTTCTCCTCAACATACATTGGAGAGAAGTAAAAACAGGATTTAACCACTGATCTATGACCCAGGCAGATCTTCTCTGGATCGATTGTATTCTGCTTAAAGAGCCTTAAATAAACTTGAGTTTTTATAAAACTGAACAAAAAGCTGCAGGAAAAGTCTTTTATTGTGGACAGACACTTCACACATTGTTGCAAAGTTCTAAATCTGAGTCTGAAATTGTTTTATTTGCTCCTGCAGTCCTAGCTGCATAATCCTAGAAAAGCTACTCAGTCTGCATATGGGAGGAGGAAAGGCAACTCAAGCTTTACATCCTCTGTTCACCAATGAAAATCATTAACATGTATTTAGCTGCAGCCTTCCAGTACTTAAAAGGATCTTACGAACAGGAGTGGGACAGACCTTCTGCATATTCTGATACAGGACACGAGGGGACAGTTTTAAATTAAAAGAGAAGATTTAGTCCAGATATTTGTAAGAAATATTTTGCTCAGGGGTGCTGAGGCATTGGCATAGGCTGCTCAGAGAAGTGGGGATGCTCCATCCATGGAGGTGTTCAAGGCCAGGTTGGATGGGGCCCTGGGTAGTCTCATCTAGTGGCTGCTAACCTTGCCTATGGCACAGGATTGGAACTGGGTGAGCTTTAAGATCCCTTCTCACCTAAGCCACTGTATGATATCCAAATAATAATATGCTGATGTTAGGCATTCTTTTTTTATGCTCTTGTGATCTGTAATGACAGTAAATCACTGAATAGATTCTGATCATTACAAAAAAAATCAGAATGTAAAATACCAACACAATGAAACAAAAAAATAACTCTGCATGTAATAAGTTTTGGAAATCTCAACTATTTTATGATTAATAGAGCTTTGTACTTACAGAAGGTTAGTCTCCCACTGAGCTTTCTATGTAGCTATCAGATATATAAAATCCTAACCAAGTTACTCCTCCAGTAACAGAATTTCTTTCAATAAAAGGAATAGTCAAGGAATTAGAGAAAAAACATCCTAACATTTAGAATAGCATAAATACAAAAAAATTAAGAATGCATTAAAAAGAGATAGCTTGCAAAGTCAAACCTTTAAATTAAGAAACCAACGGAGTTAATGAATATCCTGCTTCATTCAGTCCAGAGAATGGCAGTTTGCTTAATGAGCAGCTCTTCACTACTTTGTTTCTTTGTCATTGGACCAAAAATGACTGATTTTATTTATTGCGCACTGTTTAAAATAGTACTCTGGAGTCAGTTAATTTTTCCACATATTTTTTCTTCAGCATTCATCAGTATTCTCTCCTACAATTTCCCAAGTATGGAACGATACTGAATTCTCATATTTCCATGAAGGTCATTATTCCCATGATCTTGTCTTTGACATGAGAATACTGTTTGTTGCCACCTGAACAATTCATTATAGTTTTTAGGTGAGATTTTAAAGACAGAAGTATTTTTAACTACACAGCCCCAAAGGAGATATACGGATATAAAAAATCAGAAGTATAACTGAAATAGTCCTTGATCGAGTCACACAAACACTCAGAGATATCAGTACTGCTGGAATTCTGACTGTAGCTTGATAGCCTAAAAAAACAACAAAAGCAGAGACATTATAGAGTTCAAATGCCCTTCAGAGGACAGCATGAATTTTATTTATTTTTAAATTCTTTCACCATTTTTCTACTACTAACTGCCACAAAATTCACACTTACATCCCAGTTCCTGTATAATCCCTTTATCTCATCCAGTCATTTCTGTTTCCCATTCTACTGCTTCTTCATATCCGCCTTACAATTCAGATCAGCACTGGATTGTTCATCCAAATCCTCAGTCTTGTTAAGCAAGTTTCTGTTCCCCCCTCTCATGGCCTTCTCTTTTCTTCCTCATAATAGTTACCTCTGTCACCATTTTTTGTTGTTCTAATTAGTAGTTTGTCTTCAACTTTTTTTTTAATCTCATTATCTTATCTTAATAACAAGTAGAGCTGATAGCACCAAATAGAATCCACAGGTGATGATGGCTGTAGCTCCTATAGCCTCTCCCAAACTTTAAGATTGAATTATGTTTTCATACATGAGTAAATTCACTTCATAAATCACTGTGCAAGTAGATTATTACAGCAGTAGAATGTGCTTCAATGCTCTCACATTCTTCCCAAATGGTGAAGAGCCAAGTTAACCGAACAGAGAAACAAACTGTTCTCTACTACTGGGATCCTGCAAATTGCCAAACACTGAACAACACAAGCTGCAGACTAAAACAGGAATTAAAAGGTACACACTGCTCCAAGTACAAGAGAGATTTAAAGAGGAGAAACTAAAAACAGACAAAACAAAAGCAATTAGGAGTTTCAGCTTTCAGATAATGGCTGAAATTTAATTATACTGACAGAGTTCTTTCATCAAACATTACTAGAACTCTGCACTTGGACACATGTAATTTTTCTCTTGAAGTCAATGAAAATTACACATGCAGATCTAAGGGCAAACCTAATTTCTTTATAGTGCTAAAAAAAAGTATGCAACCAAATGCCAGAATTAGATTACAAGTTGTAGCTAGATTATATCCTACTAAACAGGTTATTCAACACTCCTTCGACAAGTGACAGATCTTCTAGTATTCTCACATAGACTGCAATTTCACAATAGACAACTATATTCTTATTAATTGCGTAACTTTTTATTAAAAAAGTGACTGGAAGAAATCATTCTTTTTGTTCATTCACCATACAACTTAAAAACAGACTTAATCAACACATCAGGTAGTGACTGAAAATGAATGTAAGGATCCCAGTTCCATTTTCAGTTACAAAACATGGAAATCCATCTCTGACAGACCAGAACAAAATCTAGCTGGGAGAGTAATTTTTCAAGTGTTTAGCTATAAAAATAGAATGATCTCTCATATTTCAAATTCAATTAGTAATAATCTTAGAATAATTGTTCCAAAAAAAAAAAAGCCCAACTTCCAGGTTTTATGAGGCTATTTGAGATTTCACAAAGGAATCTCTACCATTACTTGGGATAGAACTATACTTCTCCCTCTCAGCTTAGTATCTAATTCACATAATATTACATAGAACAGCATTACATATGCATTTCTATGGAGCAGCTGAGTTTACTGCAACATCAAAAGCTTTTTCAGTATTTTCTTGTACACTGTTCTTGCCACTCAGTATTTATATATTCAAACCACAGTTGTTGTTATACCTCAATAAATAGACAGGTAGATAGGTGTAAATTTATAGAAACATTTTAAGAAATGTGGAGCACAATTTTTGGCTGATTATCATTGCAAAGAAGGAAATATACAGCTCTACCATACATCACTAATTATTTGAAGATGTTATTACTAGCTTTTACGCTTGAAGACAAAAAGAATTGTTCATAAAAGCTCTTGGCAAAGCTAAGAAGAAACATTTTCCATGTATCTGTAAAATAGATGTCATTTCTCCTAGTTCTTTGGCAAGTCCTCTCAAGATGACTCAAGCCAATCTGTTGGATCACACAGACTCTATCTGCAGATCCAGTCATGTTCATCCTATAAAGCTCCAGAAAAAAAGATTTTGCAACATGAAGAAGAGTTGTGTCCTTTCTGGCCAGTAGAAATGGAATGATACTGAACAGGTAGAACGTATTTTCAAAAGATACAAGAAATAAAACAATACAAATTCCCAGATGTTTCTAACACTTAAAACTGAACAGTAATAGTGATTTCCAGAAGGTCAAAGTAGGGAAATATTGCTTTGGGATTGATTCTACTACCCCTTTAGGATGAAATAAGTGGTCAATACCCTAGCTTCACTGACATCAGAAGAAAAGTACCTATTGACCTATGCAGAGCATGGATTTTACCCAGTGAGTCAAATTAGGCCCAGTTTGTCTTAAAGAACTTTATTGAAAGAATTATCAAAAACAATTAAAGTTGCCTGAATAAAGCCATGTTAAAGATGCAGCATGGATGGATCTGACACATCCACAAAGCTAGGTAATACCTGGCATTCTGGGAACCAAAACCAGCAGAACTGAGCAAAAAAAACCACAGAGATAAGAGCATAATTTGAGTATCAGCATTTTCAGGAAAGAAGCAATTAAAAGAAATATTGAAGTACATAAACAGTTTTGTCAGTCTTTAGGTCAGACTTCTAAAGAAGAGAAAAAGTGGCTTTTACAGAACACGGGAAAGATCAGCTTAGATAGGAAACCTGCTACTGGGAAGGAAAGAAGCGTACTGATATTATCTCAGACATTTGAGTACTGTGCTGGATAATGTTTCAGAGAATTAAGCCATGCTATGCAGTTACGTATAGAAAACATCAAATTCTCTGAAACTGAAACATATCCCACTCCTTTTAACTGTCATTATATTTTTGTTTGAATGACAATGTGTCAGTTACTTATAGGAAATTATACACTCTTCTCAAAGTGTTTCTCATTAAAGTATGCCTGGCTGAGTACTGGCAACAGAAAAAAAGGATAAAAATTAAGTCAACTGAATTAAAGACTGCAATTTATTCAAAACAGTGCACTACACATCTAAGATTCCTTCCTGCAAAAAAAAAAAAAGAGAAACAACCTTAAAAAAATGAAAACACTGAAAAATTAATTTTTCAATATCGTGTTGGATTTGTGTTTTGCTTTAAATAGATTAGGTATCTTTATAATCCCAAAAAGAGTATGACGATCTCTTCACTACTTAAAAAAAACATTTTTATGTATAGTAATGCATTCTCATGGGATATTGTGTAAGATGTGAAAGATTGTTAATGACTTCAATAGATTGAAGTTATTTGTGCCAGCATAGTGAAAACAGGTTGAGATTTTAACAACTAAAGACGAAATTGAAATTTAACTTTTAACTGAGCTAACTAGCATGCTGTAGCCAAAGCACTGTACATGAAACCTTGGAGAATTCATTACAAGCATACTATCACATCCAACAAGCCTTAAGTAAGCTAATTTCTACTGATGACAGCATGCAGTCACTACAAAATAACAGAATAAAGTAGCTGAATGTTGGCAACAGTTTACCAGAATATACAAAAACAAATTAAACATTGTGTTAGAAAAGCAAGAAAAGGGTTTCACTATGTCATCTATTATGTCATTATTTCATTATGTCATGTCTCTAAATATTTCTTCCACTGCAGTTAGTACTATTTCTTTTGATGATCAGGTTTGCTTTGCCAGTGTTACTACAGAAGCTAGATTTATCACAGACAAACTTTTTTCTTGGTCCCTAAACAAGGTTTTATATATTCTGATGAGCATTACCTTGTTAAAGAAAGGAGACTATTCTTATAAACCATAGCTGCTTATTTAAGTACTCTTTTCTACTTGTTGTCTTTGAGTGTGCTCAAATGAAGATATTATACTAACGCCTGCAACTATGTCATTTACCTACAGCAATTTATTCAAGGTTTCATCATACTGCTTTGAGTTTACATTTAATGAAGACCATCTGAAGTGTCCCCACTGCAGCTGCAGGCTCTGTAGAAATCCTAGCACAAGAGGCAATATGCTGTATTGTGATGCAGATTTGCTTAAGAGTGCATCTGCAGCAACAAGATCATTTCCCATGGTCTTCACTGTATTTCTTCTATTATTCATGGAACACAATGTAAATGAAGCTATAAATTTTACCACATACTAAATGTAGAAAGATAATGGAAATTGTGAATTATGAATGAATCACTGTTATTGTGATTCCTCAAGGATTCTGATGTAGATGATTATACACACACAAAGACACTGTAGCTAAACCTCTTTATATTGATCTTGAAAAATGATCCTTAGGATATTACAATTAATATACAGAATTCATAGATTTGTTTTTCATGACAATGCTAAATACAACTAACCGTCAAAGGCAATTACATATCAATGCATGCTACCTAGGGGCAGGCAAGCATATTTTTATTTAGGATTACTGAATTGGGAAGAGAAAGATAATAGCTTGCAAAAACGTGTTTCCCAGCTACCCACATGTGTTCTTTCACATTTAAATAAGCCACAGGCAAAAGTTTGAGGAGTATTTTGCAGTGAACACATTCATATGGCAAGTAATAAGCAGTAAGATAGGGGTGTTTTTTCTGTAGGATGGCTGGAAATAGAGTCTTTAAATGAAAGTAGTATTCTTTTGCAAATTACACAATCAAAAAAACCTACAAATACCAATCTCTTTGCCCAATTTCACATGATCGCTAGAGGCATTAATTCTTACTCTTTCCCTTTATGAATGGTTCCATTTGAGATATGACCAAATTCAGGAACAGTTCTGGTTTAACCATGTTTGGAAATTAGTAAAATTATACACTAAAACAGCTCTAGCTATAATCAACAACACCTAAGCATTTATTAAACCTTGGGGCAAGTTTGGATCCCCCCCACTTAGGAGCAGAAGCAAATGCATTTTAAAATGGCTCAGATCCTGAATTTCACATCCCATGTGGAACCTCAGGAACCTGGTTCATTGCTCAGAACAACCGTGGCTCTGCAGAGCAATTGACTGATGCTCTTTTAAGTAAACTCTATAGAGTCACAATCATAGAATCACAAGGTTGGAAAGGACCTACAAGATTATCTAGTCCAACCATCACTTGTTGACCTGAATACAAATACTCATCTAGAGAAGAAATAAAACAGACATTTAACAATTTGTTGTGGCATGTGCTTACGACCAATCAGATCACTACAGAAACTAAACCAGAATAAACAACAGTACTCTATTTCCAACATACTTCAAAATTTTGTGATGGACAAAAGAGAACTTTAAAACAACCTCAACAACCTGCCAGTGTTTTTGCTGAAATATTCTTAATTTACATGCAGGAAGCCAACTAACTACCATGATCAGTATTCTGAGGATACAAGAGGATTTTGCTTAGCTCTGATTTCTAACCAGGATGGGTTTTTTTCCCCGCTAGAATACCATGCTACTCAAGTTTGTGGTCCTGTCAAAGTATTATTCTATTTTTAACCACTACAGGTGAACTCCAATTCTGCTGATGTTCTTTACCATAGCACCTTTAGAAAACACATGAGCACACTTGCAATAATGCAAGTTTAAACAAATTTCAGGAAAATTTTAAGATTCCTGTTGTAACAAAGACTACAACCTGTATAATTTAGAAACTTGGTATGATAGAGAAAAATCAAAAAGCTACTTACAAACATTTTTCTTTTAAATCAATCAGAGAAGAAGAGAGTTAATAGTCAACTAAGAAAATAATAGTTCTTCACTATTTTCTCCCTGTTCATTACAGTTATAGAAGAAATGACTACACAGGACATGGATTACGTACCTCCACGTGAACACGCCTTGTGATTTGGTATATGTTACTTTCACATTCCTTAAGTACATTAGCTTTCACAAGTAACATTTAAACAAACCATTTACTTGCAAAGACTCTTCTGAAGTTAAGCTGAGACAAAAATAATTTAAAAGTTCAGAAACATCACATATTAATTAAAAACAAGTAGTTTTTGCACATGGTTAAGTCATTTTCACCATATGAACTTTATAACTGCTGTGCAAAGGAAATAACTCTAAAAGAACCACATTATTTCATCTCTATCAGCTGGAGTTAATGCATACTTGACAACTGACTGTCCTGATGGAACAGATTTTTTTGTTTTTATTCCCATCACTAGATATGACATGATTTAGAGAAACATTTAATCACATTTGAAAATACTACTCTTCTGGAACTTTTCCCTAAGTCCAATATATGACAACACAAGAATGAAATTCAGAAGGATTAAATCAGGGATTTTTAAGCTGAAGCACTGCTGTCAAAAAAACATTCTCTGATATCATGAAGATTGATGATGATAATATAGCATTCATGTTTAAGTCAGATAAATGAAATGCCAAAAAAAGAAATGCAATGGAAAGTTACACACTGCTATTCAGCTCAACAGTCACAAGGACCTAACACAACAGGTAAAGCTCTGGTCATCTAGTTCATTGGTTGTTATCAGTTGATGGATCTACCAAAGCACAGCTACTAAGGGAATCTGATGATACTATTTGATTATTCCATATTTCTGCATAGACATCCTGAAAAAGTCATAACAAAGATAACGCTCTCCAGAAGTCTGTATGTTAGGCACTACCATTTGTGATTGCTTATAGGAAGTCAAATGACATAAAAATTCAGTATGTCAGAAATGACACACCAATGATTACCCTGGGAGCAGAGCATGGGAGCCCTAACTACCTCCTGATTAAACATTACTTTCCAGCTGTAGAGTTCAAGAGTGAAATGAAATAAAATAGCACGTGCTTCAAAACCATACCTCTCCTCCAACAATAGCCCCTATTTTACAAATGTAACTATATTTATTCGCAAAGAATGAGTTGCAAATGGAGAGCTTTGTTTTGCCAAGCTAAATACCCTCCTTGAAGAAAGATGTATTTTGACTAGAATTACAAGACATCTAAAAATGCAGGAAAAGCAAACACAGAGCTGCATTTACCAGAACTTCATTTTCTAATTCTCACAAAATTAAATTACACCACATATTACTCTAAAGATACAGTCCTCTTACAGCCATCTTCTGAGTGTTATTTTATATTTTTCTTCATTTGTCCATAAATGTCTGTTTCGTAAAACATATTGGCAGTTCTTCTAAAATGTGATTTATGGTAACATTTAAACACTTACCGCTTGCTATTCATTCTTCCAGCTATTTGATTCTTTTTAAAATAGAAAACACTGAGCATCTCAGCAAAACAAGACTTTAAAATTTATGGCAGTTTCTTCTTTTTCAGACAACATTTTTTACTGCCCTGTTTATTAATAAAAAGTAGTCACTAATTAATCCATGGATTGCATGGGTAACATTGAGTGAGCAGGAATTATCTTGGGCAACAAATAAAATATATAATATAGTCAATGTATGTAAGCAACAAAAATTATCTATTTTTCATTAAAACATAAAAAACAGCAACAAAAACAAAACTAGTGGGATATTTGACCTTGTTTTTGTGAAACTAATGCATCAGACTGATTTAATGGCAGTTCTTGCCATTCCTTGTGAGTTCTCAAGGTGTTAGTCAGATTTTCAATGAAATATTACTCTTCCTGTGCTTCATCTTTGACAATAATTGTTCACAAGTGTACATACTGCCAAAAAGTGATGACATGAATAAGGCATGACTGCGAGGGATATTCTTCTCTATTAAGACAGGTCTTACGAAAGTCCAAAAAGAAAAATTTGATTACATTTCTTTGAGTCGAATGTCTAATTGCAACTCTACACATTCCATTTGAAAATTCACAGGTAAGGTATTTATGTCAACAGAAAATAGTCACAAATATACTAAAAATATGATTTTTTTTTGAATCTTGAAGCATATTCCAAATTCCTTTATCAAAACATAAAGCATAGCTAGATATTTTTCATTGTTCACAGGACTGTGTTTAGCCAACAATGAATGAGAATACTCGCCATAACATGAGCTTGCCATAATTTCAGTTTCATTTCAAATGCTGTTATTGTCTGAAACATAGCACAGATAAGCTGAGTTTCACCTTGAAGACATGTGTTTAACTCATTTAAATGAGCAGTCAAATCCACAAAAAAGCTAAATTTGTGAGCCATATTTGAACTTCATATTCTGGCTCAAATTTTCCTTCTGATTCCATACAGCTCTACCAGGCCACAGGTTGGACATGTCTGATTCTTTGTAAATCATCAGCATGGCAGAATCATATGCTTTAATCTTGAAAAAAATACAGCCACTTAACTTGTAGCATGATAGTAGACTCAAATTTTCCTTGAAGCCTTATAGGACTGTGAACTAATTCAGTTACTTTTTCTTTCGCTATGAGAAGTGATAGTTGTTTCTATCAACTCGCGCAGTTAGCAAAAGCAGATTTTCTGAACAAAAAGCCTTCCTGAGGCCCCAGTGAAAGCTCTGAATATCAGAAAGCAGTTTTTCTACCCATACCAGATAGCTTAATAACATTCCGTGCCTTTTCAAGCTTACTGTTTTTTATGCATAGGCTGTAGTTAAAAAACAAAATATCTTTCTATCAGATCAACATCAATTCTATGAGCTAACAATGCTAACTAGCACAGTGTCCAGAAGACAGCACACCCCCAGCATAACAACCTAAGATCAAGAAATTATTCCAAAGTAATCACACATGTAAAACTCTGAATGCAATAATAAATGTTGATAAAGTTCAAAATTCCAGCTATTTCTAGATCTACTGACATGTTAAAAAAAAAAATCACTGAACATATTAAAAGCTTCTTGGCTGTTCAATCGCATGTTATAGACAACCCTCTGAAAATACAAACTGTGACCTGCTTTTCCAGCCAGACAACATGAAGGTAGAAAAAAAAAAAGAGGAAGCTTCTTTATGAGAACCCTGTACATTAGAATTAGAGATGACATGAGATTTCTGTTGGAATTATGGGAGTTAATTCAACTAATTGAGCATGATGGTCTGCTATCATTACAAACAAACATCAGTGAGACACCAGAAAACAACCGCATTTGCAAGAAAAACTGTTTGGCTCACGGGAAAATAAACTATTTACTTACAAAAAATGAATGAGATTTCCAGCATCTTTCACTCCCTAAGAAGTTGTTGCCCACATGTCATGCAGACAAAATTCTAGAAAGAAGCATTACAACTACTTGAGGTTGCTGCGTTGCAACATAGGAAATGATCACATCATTTACAAGTCATCTAGTTAAAAGCAAAGCAGTTAGAGACATCTTAAATCACTCACTGTCAACATAAGTGTTACACTTATCAAATGTAAATAAACATACATGTCACAAGAGTTTACAAAGATATAAATGGGAATTAATTCCCATAAAAATATTGCTTGTGACATAAATAGCTAACTAAAATATTGAAGTAGTAATAATGGTCACTGGCCAATGCTTAGTTTTAATAATTTTAACCTGTGACAGCTACTGAAATCCACTATCAATCAAGCACATGTTTTGTACCAGCAGACACTAATCTCTTCTGGGCATAAAATACAAGACAACTATACTTAGAAATACCTTAAATTGCAATATCTTTTCACATAAAAATTGAGTTCTCAAAGATATCAAAGGCTAGAATATCTAGATGAAAAATAGCAAGATATTCCTGAAAAATAATAAGGGAACAAAAAGAAATGACAAGAGAACTACTGAGACAGTATTTCTAACAGCATGCAATAGCAAACAATTTTAAGATCTTCTCTTCCTCTGTGGTAGTCTTCAAAAGCTTGTTGTTTTGAAGCCAAATTAAACTAACTCAGTACTAAATCCAAATAAGTAATTGGAAGGACAACCATCAAAACACACAAGAACAGGTTGGGTTGGATTTTTTTAAGACAGTTTTTTTTTCTTTTAAAGTAAAAAAAGATGAGAAGTCACCCAATTACTTTGTTGTATTGGGCAGAAGTAGAACAGGGCAAGGACTCAAACATACATAGCTATTTTAGCAGGTGAGGAACTGCAGCTGTGTAGATGTTTTAAAAGTCTGTTATGACAAAAAGACATGAAAGAACAACTCCTATATTCCCACATACTTCAGACATCATGTAAAAAAAAGCCAAATACTTGAGGTTACCATATACTGTTCCAGTACTCAGGCTTTACATTTCTGTTTCCTATATTTAAAGCTGGAAGTATTTAGAAGAAACTATGAATCACTGTTCAGAAGCCTGTATCTGAGAATGATGATTTAAATATTAATTCCAAAATGGTTTGCTGCTCTGACATGAGTTATTTTGATTTTTGCATTAAAAACATTAAGTCAGTGAGCTAGGTCACTATTTTCTTGATGATTTTGGAACTTATTACTAAATGAACATACCTCTGCAGATGCATTCAGACTATTGTACAACTTCATTATCCTAATAATTTGATCAATTTTGCTTTTTATAATCACTACATCTTTTTTTTTTTCCTTGAATACTTTATTAGTTTATTTTCAGTGATACTAACTTCACTTTTGCTGTTTTCGTTATTTTTCTGTTTTAATAGAGATCTTGCTACTGCTTGGAGCCTACTTTTTCAGCAGTGTAGATAATTGAGGGTCCTGGTAGATATCAACCAGTCAATCCAAACCCTGACCTGTCCACCTTTATTGACCTTTGGCTTTCAAATAATAGAATCCACTAAGAATTTTAAGCACTGAGAAGATATTTACACTTGGAGTGGAAGAACTTATGAACCATACCTTTCTAGTCAACAGGTATCTGCTGCATGATACTACCTGTATACATATGACAAGAAAAAATTGTCCTTGAAATACAGATTTGTTTTTGGATCTTGTGATCTCAGGACTTCTTTCATGTTTTATACTGATGTTTAAGTAACTGAAAGTTAAACAAATATTCAGAAAAAGGCATCATATGAAAAGTGACATATAAATTCAGAAGTCATGGGAATACTACACTATGAAGGATTTAATTAAAATTTAAATTTGGCTCTATTCTCTGTAAGGACATCTTTCTTTGAGAGGGATGTACCTCAACACAGAGACAGACCCATCCCTCTCTTCTATATACTTCTTTAAGGAACCTTGTTCCTCTGATTTCAGCAATGGGACGTTTGTGTAAAGCCA
>JAOWBP010004096.1:6561139-6573703 GCA_028571105.1 Tragopan temminckii | reverse complement strand
GTCTTTTGTGTCTCCAAATCATCTTTAAACTGATGTTATTATAAATCTTGCTTATTACTGAAAGACTAAGGGTCATTTGACAATGGCGTTAGGCACAGTACAAACAAAATATGTTGGAGAATCCATTGAAAAAATCTTGCAATTTAAATAGAGAAAACAAAGAGGAGATGAAAAGGGCAAATTAAATTCAAATGCAGTTAGAGAGCCAAGGGAATTGTCTGCTTTATCCTGACTTTCACTTTATGCACAGACACAAAAGTTATGTGAAATGCAGGAGTAATATTTTTAAACACAATTGGGATGACAGAATCATGAAACGCTTACAAATAAGGCTCCAGATATTAATACAAAGAAACCTAAACCAGACACCACTATCCAGCACGTAGAGCTCTTAGAACAATAAGGAAAAATACACTGAATTTAATATTTTAAAATTATTTTTAAAAAATAACCAAAAAAACAAAAAACCAAACAACTGAGTGGTTCATTTCTGGTCTTTAAGAAATCAAAGGCCAAAACCCAGGTACAGTAAGCTGGCAATGCTATTTAGATGAGCTGTATTTGCTCCACAGTCAAGCTCCTCCTCTTTGAAAAGTGGAGAATTACTACTCTGATTCAGAACTGAAAGGCTAGTATTACAATACAATCCATATTAAGTACAGTTCCAATACTGTTAATATGTGACATAACTATGGCACTCGTGCCATAGGAAAAGCAATAGTCTCTGTACAGAAACTGAAGCACCCCAGAAGCAAGGACAACATACTTTTAAGGAAAACAATACTTACGCTTGAAAAAACATCAGTCTAAATGATAGAAGAGCAGTTAAAATAAGAATGCAGAAGATAAAAGATCTGAGAAGCATCACAATAAGCTCAGGTCACAGCACACAGCCTGCTTAAGCACTGCAAGCTAATCAAAAGCTTATCCAGTTGTTGCTTAAGATCAACCAAGTTTTATGGCATTATTTTGGCTGCTGGAGGACTCTGTGTTTTCTTGATGGGTATCTTGGTGAAGAATCAACATTGTAAATGTTCTCATTAGAGTTTTCTAAGTTGCTACCATGGCCAGCATGCCTGTGCAATTTTATGCAAATCATATTCAATGTACAATGCTTTTAATTCACCTACAATTAAAAGTTGGAAAAAAAAACAGGAAGAAAAGTAAACAAAACACCTTTTCAGAAACTCTTTACTATGCATTTGTAGCGTTAAGATCTGTACAAAACACAAAAGCAATAAGGTATCAGCACTTGGTATTGTGAGGGCATTATCCAGATTTCCCATCAAGTTTCAGATCCATACAGGCAGTAACAACCATTATTGGGCTTTTTGGTTTTCAGTCACTGCTGCGACTCTCAGTACTGAGAGTCTGAGTGACCTGATGGAGCTGCAGGTATCCCTGCTCATTTCAGGGGAGTTGGACTAGATGGCCTTTAAGGGTCCCTTCCAACTCAAATGATTCTATGATTCTATAACAGAAAACATTTAAAATTACTGATAAAAACCTATTATTTTTCCCCCTTTCAAGAAGTGTTGGGAGAGTGTTCTGACAAAAGAAAGAAGTAAATCCACTGAACGGGATAATCAGCAGTATGTTGAATGAGAAAGAGGATGGAGGGGAGAAAACAACAATAAAGTTAAATTAAATTAAAGAACAAGTTCCAGGAGTGAAGTATATGCTGGATTTTTTTTTTTTCCTTCCTAAATGCAGATAGAAAAAATCAGTGTAGGTTATTGAAAATATAACCATTGGATCATATATTGATCTTATACTCAACAGCTGGGTTCTACTGAATGCTTCTCATAGTTTTCAACAAATCGCTTTCTGTAACGTTGTTGAAGAAACCAGAACTGCAATACCTGGCGGATCTAAAATAGCATCCTCAGACAGGGAAATCACTTATCACAGGTTACAGAAGACAAATGCCAAAATAATAAGAACGCACCCTTATGAGTGACAGCTGTGCTATAATAGGTAATCGAAAGAAGACCCTTCTGGCATCAGAAGCCATTCCAGTCACATACCACATCAGCAGACAGTGATCTCATTCTGACACACCCTTAATTTCATGAAGACCTAAAGGAGAGCAAGGGGAAAGGAGTTAAACACCCAGCAGAACCAAAAGAAATCTTTCTTTGTAGTTGTTCTCTACATTAGAATTGCAATGCCTACTAAAAACGTTCCTAATGCTTTAGCTTCCCAAATGTTCTTAAAACATAGGCCACAGTTATAGCAAGAGGATTTTGTCCTTGGTTCTCTCTCAGTGGCTGACTCTCACCAGGCTTTGACTGTCAGCCTTCTAACAGGTGCTGCCTGGGGCATGAAAGTTCCCTCCCTTATCTCCGCCTGATGATGGAGTGACTGGAGATAACCATGAGAATACCTACATGTAAATTAACAGCAATCGCACAGATAAAACAATAAAGGCCTGTAGAACACACTCTGCATTGTGAATTAGCCACCCACATTGACAGTGCTCACTCAGCACACCCGAGGCTGTAGAAGAAAAACAGGTACAAGTCAGACTTGGTGCCCAGAACTAAGACACAGAAGGAAATGATGACACCTACCAGCTGTGCCTGCTGCCCTGGGGAGCTGCATGGCTTCTGTCTGGCAGTCACTAACAGAGCTGGAAGACAAGACACTTGAGATGCTATTTAGTTTTGAAAAACTTACTGAAGTGAATGCTTTTCAAATATATTACCTTCCATCTTTAAATCAATGTACACACTAAGATCAACAGTTATAAATGAGGATGGAAATCCAAACTGATTATAAGATTAAGGTCTGGTCTTGCTTTATTTTCTTAACATAAGCAAAATTTGCGTCATCTTCATTTCCACAGCAGCTAAAGATACTGAACTTCAAGTGCCAGCACTTAACATACTGAGCTGGTCATACAAAAAAAATATTTAATTTCCTAATTGAGCTTATCTCCTACTGCACTATATTTACAGTGCACTTGTCAAAAAAAATGAGTGTTTTTTAGGACAAGGTTTAATTTGTAGATATATATATAAATATATGTGTCTCACTGTCACTCTTTCACTCATGCAACCAAAGCAGCTCCACCGAGTGCCAGACTATGGTTGAAAATTTCAATCAGTAGTTAATCTGTATTATTTTTTAATAACAACTGCTTTCATTACTTTTCTTTAGGGAAAAAGCATAAAAAACCCACTTACAGAGCGACCTTTGGGAGCATATTACCTGCACATATTGTTAGCAAATAGTTGAAATGCAGCATACTGTCTTGTATAGTTCAGATCTGGGAAAATCTTTTCATATGTATGTACGGCATATATATAAACATCTTTCCAATCATACCCTAGCAGACTGTTTTATAATAATGATAAATAGCACTAACAGTAAAATAGCTTCTGTCTTAAATTTTCGAATTATAAAGTTTGCTTATGCTAAGCATTTTTTTCCTTAAAAAGAATATTGCAAAATTACAAAATTATAAAAGCCTAGCAAATTATAAAGGTCATAAAAATAATTAACCTGAAGAAATTAAAGTATTCAGTACTACAGCATCGAGAAGACATCAAGTACTGGGCCCTGTGCAGGCTGATCTAGTGCAGCCCTGCTGCAGTGACAAGGTCAAGTGGCACATCCTGCTTATTTCTTCCTTTGAAGAAGTTTGGTTCTGTTCTCCAGAGAAGCTGTTCTACCAAAGTGTACAAGAAGTTCATTACTGTGCATTGCATTAAGTATATACACAGCACTGGAGCAACACGGAGCATCATTTTGTGACCCAACAGCAACACAGCTCCCTCTGTGCACCTCACCTTTTAATTAGCACAAGCAGAGCAATTAGCATTTGTAGTTCCCAATAATAATTTGCTTCGTTTTCTTTCCTCTTTTCTTTAATGTGATTTATTGCCTTTTCTGCAAAAGTGCTGATCAATGTTCCTCACTATTAAAAAGTCTCAGTGATGAGGCCCAAAAACTTCTTTTGTCATGGTAACTTGATTGATTATAGCAAGAGAGCTAAGTGCTTACAAACAAAAGCTGAAATTAATAAAAAGGTTAATTTAAGATAACTCTATTTTATATTAAATAGCATTTAACAGTCACTCTTGAAAGCTGTTGCTTTCTACAGCAGATATGTTCTGCTGTTTTACAAGAGATAGGACTGCAAAATCTACTCTCCAAACAAGGAGCTCTCTTATGACAAAGACTGATATTTTAATCAGGACGCAGGCTCTAGGAGTCTTGAGGTTTAAAAGCACTTTTCTTCCCTCAAGTAAAAAAGAAAAAAAAAAGTTATAAGCTGGCTTCCCAAAAGAAAAAGAAACAACCAACAACACACACAAACACACCAACAAGCAGAAGCTTCAGTATCCAGAATTATATTTGTGACATAATAAAATTTTGGTCAAAATTTTGGCACCTTGTTCTATTTCCAACATAAACGCGTGAAGCAAACACGAGTACTGCATTTCAACAGAAATTAAGAGGTAAAGTTAACACAGACAGGACCAACTTGGTGTTCTTCATTCAATTCACTGAAACCACTCCCATTTCACAGGAGTGATGCTACCCTGGGCAACAAAGTACCACAGCCTCACTGGGTAATTGCAGCCTGACCACAGTTTTGAAGACCTCTGAAAATACAGTCTTCAAATGGAATACCTCACGCATTTGTGTTTTAGAAAGGTTCGTTGTTTTGTGTGAGCCAACAGGAATGCCAGGGCTGTTCTGAGCATGCGACTGGGACTCTGAGAAACTCATTTATTCCATACACCAGAGGGGAATGGAGGGGCAGCGCTGAGCTCTGCTCACTGGTGACAGTGGCAGAACATGAGGAAATGGCATGGAGCTGCCTTGGGGAAGGGTCAGGCTGGGGGTTAGGGAAAGGCTCTAAGGCTCCAGAGTGCAGTGTGCTCAGCCCCATCCTGCCAGAGCTCAGGGAGCATTGGGACAGTGCTCTCAGACACCAGGGTTGGGTGGTCCTGTGCAGAGCCAGCGGTTGGACTCAATGACCTGCGTAGGTCCCTTGCAACCTGGGGTATCCTATGACTCTAACATAACAAGCCTATTAACCTGTTAGTTTAGGATTAAACTGCAGTATTTCTTCCTTTATCGTGATGAAATTACCATTATGTATTTCAGAATGGTTCCTTGAAGTAGATTAGTTATACTTAAAATGGCGTGCTCTAGGAAACAGTTTTTGACAGACACGTTAGATTTGATCAAACAGAATTCCTTCTGAATTGGTGGAAATTCAAACATTTAAAGCAGCACATTTTCCAGAGTTACATAAGAATAAATATTATCTCAGAATTCAAGTACAAAATGTCCCTGATTAACTAACCTGGGTATTGTAATTTGTATGAATCTGTAATATTGATAGGTAATGTTCTATTGTTATAAGTGACAAATGACTTTAAACATGCATAGCAATAAGACATTATTAACTATACTGTAACTTTTGTCAGGCAGTAATTTGCATTTAATAATTTCAGTCATTTCATTATTCAGAATTTGTATTTTCCCTTTTGGGCTCTTTGACTGCTCTGTTCCTCTGAGCTTAGGTTACTTTTTCAATGCAGCAAAACGTTGGGATATAATGGTTAAATAATGTGAAATTGCACTGACGCCAGTGAAATAAAAGTGAGTTTTACAAAATCAAGTTCCTTCCCTGAACATAATAACAGTAAATTTCTAGTGTCCTGTAGTGCAATATCCATTAGATTTATTATGTTGCAATTCCCAATCCCACTAGTTCTGCCTGAGGGTGAGTATATTACATTTCATCACAGTTTCATTTTCTCCTACAGATGAGAAATGGGAATGCTATTGCAGTTATGTAGCATGCATGTGTTAAATCTGATCTCTAATAAAATCAAACACATCACAACTCACAGCACTTTAGCACAGCATCGGCAAAATGAAACACCATCTGTCATCATGTAGAGACTGCCTTATTGTAACACAAAATCAAACTGCTCGGTGCGAACATTGTTATTTAATAAATGGGTGAATGGAAACTGATAATTATGATCTTATTTATTTTAAATGACTGGTTAAAGCTGCATTATAACTTATCAATTAGATGTATGGACATTACGCTAACGCCAAGAGCAGGCACCCATACACCGGGTCAGAATCGTAAGTGCATTTAGTTAAAGAGTGAGATAAATGTGATACACATACTTACAAAGACTGCCAAAATGCAGGCTAAGGATAGGAACAGTGAAGTAAAAAACCCATTGTCTGTACTAATGTGACAATTGTAGTTTCTGATAGAAAAACAGCTGCAGGCTGTGTTGTTAAAGGATAGCTGCCTCTAGCAAGCTGGAAGGTTTGAAGATGAAATGAACATCAAGCTATGGCACTAATGGACCGCAATGCTAAAGGTTAGCCATCCTCCTAATATAAGCAGGATTTCTAGGAGCTGCTAGTTTGGCCTTTTTAATTAATATCAGACTAAAAAATAATGTGATATTTTTGCTGTTAGTAAATTAATTACCTTAAAGAAAAATGCTTTTGTTAACTAAACTGTTCCTTTCATTTGGCATCAACAGATAAAACGAGATTTCATGTTTATAGTCAGAAGAATCTGGATCTGACAGCTTTAATGCCAATTTCTAATAGCCTAGGTTATAACAAATTGCTGTTATAACAAAAACTTGAGTCATTTACTCTCAAAAAACATTCTCCATGCCCAGAATATGAAGTTTTCAAACAACTATTACCATTTCTGCAAAAATGATCATGTGTTCTGAGGAAATCTAAGTAGTTCCATATAGCCCTCATCTCATATTTAAAGGTCCCATGAGCCTGGTAGGATGTCAACAGAAGCATCAAATACAGGAGCACTCTCATGGTGTGATGTCTCAGGGAACAAACAGAATTCCAGTGAAGTCTCATAGCTTTATCAGTGCAGAGGCTTTCTCCATCACAATGATACTGTATCTTGTCTTGAACAACCATCGGAGGTCCAGAAAAACTGATCCATATATTTGTGTTTATTAATAGTCTGCTGATTTAGAACTCATAATTACAGAAAAACTTAAATATGTTAAATATTGTATTATTTGCCTATTCCATTTCAGATTGTGTTGCTTTAAGAGTTTTGTTTTATTTTTCTGTGGTGTTTTAACAAACACTTATAAACTGTGCTTGCCTTAAAAACCAATGTATCCTCTTCTGAATGCACTATTTGTGGAGCTTGTATGTAAAGATGGGTACAGAAAGATGATTAACAAATCCATGACTTCTAGAGTAAATATTTTATGCATGGTTAGATTGTCTTCTATTTATTGGACTGCAGATGCATTAAAAAAAAATGGACAGCCCAATGTATATAGTCTTAAAAAGAATTCTCAGCATTTAAGACTGCAAGAATCCAGGCAGTTATTTCTTTGGCTATCCTTGTTCTCAGACCTTGAAGCACCTACATATTTCATACAGAAATACCTACCAGGCAAGACTCCAATAAAACTTAGGCACCAAGTGGTAAAATAAAAGCAGTAAGTGTCCTTTATCCCATGAATTCTCAAGGCACTGTACGATACAGTCATTTACCTACCACTGAAATGCAGCCACTTGCAGTGAGAAACACAGCAGCTGTTTAACAGCCCACATTAACACTACACAGCAGTCTAGGACAGGCAGCAAGGAAGAATACCCTATTGAGAGGAAAGTGGAAAGAGAAATTACAAAACCTAACTATAATTACCAAAGTTGGATTTGGGCCAGGAAACAGTCACTACAGAATCTTGAATAACCACAATAAGTCTGTGGCTTGGTTTTATAGCTCAGCCAGGAGATGGCATCTCAATCACTGCAGAGCTCTCTGCCACCACGCTGGAATGCTGCTTTTAGTGAAGAGCAAAAGGGAAATCAGGGATGGAGTATCAGCTTTATGCATAGTTGTCATGGTTCTTGCTGGCTAAAATTAGATCTTGAACATTAATTTAATGTGGAGATTTTCTGTTGATTATATCAGATTAGGAAATTATACAATCATATATGAGGCTTCTGCGAATACAGAAATATTGTGCATGCAGGGAACACTGATATACTTTGGGTATGTGCTTCATTTATTAAAGCACTTATACAAGGGAGCCCTCAGAGAAGTAACATCTTTCCATTGATACTCTGGAGGGTTGGCTGCCACAAAATTACATATGCTTATGTTTTTAATGAGATTTAAAATATCATACATTATATATTACTTTCTACATTTAAGATGTTCACCATTACTTGGCTTATTTTGTACCTAATTTTGCATTTCTGACATGTAATCTCTCTGCATACAAAACATTCTATAAAGAACTCCCTTAGAAGTTTCATCGAGATTACATCTTGGATTTTTTCCTTCAACCTCCCCCAAAAAAGCTCATAGCATTTTCCTTTACTGACATGCTTGCTGCAGACATTCATTCACTGAGCATTTGTTTCTATCAACTTAAACAATTTACCTTGGCCTGCAAATAGCTGCAGTAACTGGCGAAGTAGATATTGAGTGTCTGCTGTCTGTTCTCACGTCATACATAATTTGAATCCTTCCAGCTTTTTTCTTTATTTTTTTTCCCTTCAGAATTTTTTTTAATACCTGGTTTTATTCCTCTGAATATTATGGAAATACTGATTAAAGAGAATTTTTATAGGGGTAGAATACTCAGCTTCTCTTACTTTAAATGCTAAATAAAGGGCCAGCAATTACACAAAATAAATTTAAGAACTATTTGGTTTTAACTGCTCATGTTAGGAAAGTAAATCATTATGTAAATACACAGAGCCAGCTTCTTACATGGCCTTTCTTCATTTACATAATAAGAGATGCTAATCAAAGGTCAAAAAATGGCAGCAAATATTTCTGTTGAAAGTAGAGACAGATAAGGCAAATTATCGTGGCAGTTTTAGCTCAAGGAACTGTTTTGATCTGCAAAGAGTTTCCAATAATTTTCAGAATTGTGTATTTAAATTAAAACATTGAGAACAGTAGGCTGTGCTTTTCACCAGTTTCCTGCACTAGCATTGCTTTTCTGCTATGCTTAGATTACAAGCAGGAAGTACAGCTATTTCAGTAATTTAACTTTAAACACAATTTGAGAGCTATGCAAAGGATAATGAATCAGTCTGAATATTTGTACAACTTGTTCTATGAGTACAAATCTAGGAGTCGTTCAAATCACTGTAATATAATCTTATTCATAAGTGAAATCTTACTCCTCTAAGGAGTGAAAGAAGCTAAATGAGCGCTCCTTTTACTTTCTCTTCCTCCCTTTTTGGCCCTATAGACTGTTCTAACCAATACAGCCAGCTGTCACAACAGTTTCTCAGTTTGGAACTGCACCAGCTACACAGCTATCAGTTATCCTCTGGTATGTCCCACTGATGGCCGAGCTAACAGCTTAGAAAGATTACTCTGATGCACATTATCATCTCTGGAGTGATGAAAGGGCCATGGTTTTTCAGGATACAATAGGGTAGAATGGTAGCATATAGGATGTACCAGACTATGTCACTGCAAACTTTTCTCAGGAGAATTGAGGTGTTTAACCATAAGTGCAGTCAAACATGAATTCACAGATTTATTAAAAGTATGCTTTATTATTTTACAAAGAGGAACGCATATTTGTACTCAGAATAAAAACTGTTTTGGGAACAGGGAAAAAGAGTAAGAATCGGAAAGTTCAGACCATGCCAAATTTCCATCCTGTGGGTATATTCTACAACACAGTCCAACATCACGTTTTTTTCTGGACACCGAGGATCAGAAATTGCCAAGGAATAGCTCCTCAGTCTGACTCTTGGCTCTCCTCTGTTAAGTACTGTCTGCCATTCACTGAATCAAGGCAAGTGATTCTTGCCAAACCCATTTACCTGGCATCCCTCATTGGCTCTACTGTGCCTGTCTACTTCTACCTGCCTCCTAATCAAATAGCCCACTTCACTTTTGCACCTTCCTCCCCCCCTTTTTGCTTCAGATAGCAACCAGAACTACAGCCTATTCCCCAGCACTGATTTCTTGGTGACAATCATGGTGACAAGTATAAAATGACAGAAAAGCTCCTGACATTTCTGCCTTCCATTCTGCCCCTGCTGATCATCTATCTCACAAACACATGTAAAAAAAATATGCAAATCTGAACTTTACAGCTGCATTTATACCTGGCCTGGGATGTATTCAAATGCTTGCCCTATCTTTTATTTTACAGCAGGTAAGGGCACAGCTTATAGTACCTACATGGCACTATTGTCAAGGTAATAAAATCTCCTGTTAGAAACACCTCACAGGTCATTTGCTTTCTTAATTTCTGGGTACGTGACAGACAGTATTTATCATTTACAGTGAGAAGGAAAAAACCTTCCAAGACTTTTATACTAAAACTTGCTCCTGCTATGACACTGAAAAAAACTGATATGAGGATATAAATAAGTATGTGAAGTGGCTTTTGATTCTCATTCCTGTTTTGTTCTGCGAAACAGAAGCTTAATAAAATTTCATACAAAAAGCTAGCATCAATTTTACATAGTCTCGGATATACAGTCATGTTATGCTTTTGCAAATGAAAATTTAAGTCCTTGCTCAGAAAAGTTCATGGCTATTCCATTAGAGACTGTCAAGAACTAAGTTCAGTCTGTGTGCAGTCCCTACAAACATTTGTAGGTGTTGGAGCCCACGTTCAATTCCTCGTGTTCAGAGTTTATTGGCAATGAAGATTCTGTGAAATCAACAGAGAACAAAGATAAAGAATTGTTATATCTGATTATTTCTTCTGAATTCTCAAAAAATATACCTCTCCACACTATAATAAAGCATAAAATTTTTTTACCTTGTATGTAATAAATAGAAAAGTAGTCACTGCGGATCATGAGTGAAAGAACAACCCAATAGTAAAAACCATGACTACACAAACTTAGCCATTCTAATGGTACTTAAACATCTTGCTTGAGGCTTCCTTTCCCATTATGACTGCTTCTGCCAAAATACTCAAGTGTGCTTAATGCACTCTAAAAGCATTGCATAACACCCTACTCTTAATCCTATGACTATCTACTGTGTTTTCCTCTTTATTTCTAAAATCTTTAAAACGTTTGCTACTACAGCGGACGAGTTTGTTGAGCAGTTTATGCTGTATCAAAGTAATTCCTTCTTTGGTTTGCTTCGGATGAAAGAAATGACTTTTTTTCTATACCAAAATACAGTGCTTTAGTGCATGCTTTCATAGGGTGAACCATAGGCAACAGCCCCACAGGTTTGAGAGTGCTGAAACTTTACTGAAACTTAAAACAGTAACCCTACATTTATAAAGCTCTCCTTATTTGTAGATTCTTATTTAGAACTTCTCAGCAGTAGCAGGAGAATTCAAATTCCATAAGCATTCATAGAAGCACCAACCAACAGTGTATAGAAATTATGCTTATTTGTGCATTCCAGTTTTTTTAATTTCTACTTGTTATTAAAATTACATTTAAATGACAGTATCAACTGCTGTCATTGCTTTACACTCTTTTAGTGTTTTCTAAGTGTGCTCTCAGTAACACTGGCATTCCCTCTGTCACTTATTTCACCTGTCTTCTCCAACAACAAGAAGTATAAACGTCATGCTCCTGACACTCTCTAGCATATGGAAATACCTAATTTTTAAAAACTGGAAACCAACGCAGGAAGACTTGAACTAAGATCATCCTGAAAAATCTACAACATCAGAAATTAAACCCAGTGATCAGAAAACATAGCTATGGAAACCATAGTGGAAAGCAGACAAACAGATAATGCCTTAGACAAAGAACTATCCTAAATGCAGTAGAATATTTACTGTTTGACCTACAGCTCACACACTCCACTGTCATATATAAATCACATTTTTGCAGTACCAAGAGATTTCACTTGCAATTGCAGCAAAACCTCATCATAATAAACCAATCAACAGAACACTTCTACCTCACAAAAAATTGGTGAAAAGACAAGAAAACGTTCATCTATATTTCATATTCAAAAACATCCAAAAAATTTTAGTTGTAATTTTTGTGATACATATAGAAAGATACATATATTCAAGCCGTAGAACACAAAGTCAATATCTTTCACACATACAACAAAATAAGCCATGTCTTCTGTTGCCTGCATGCACTTCTGCACACTGATTTACAGTTAAACTACCACCACAGAAAACTGAAATAATAACTTCTCAAGCACAGCTCACATATTTCCAACCACTTTCTTGAAAGGTGGCTATTAATTCCCCTCAGAGAGTATTTGAGGGCAAGCAAACAGGTTATTTTTATGAGTTGATAAACTCATGACTTTAAACTCTGTTTTCTCAATTACCAGTACTGTACATGTACTGTACATTTAATTTGGTTCTTTGTTTGGAACTGAGTTGAAGAATAGCAACCACATATGCATGATATTTAATCACAACTACCTTCTCATGGGAGTTTATTACTCAGCAAAATGATTCATTTAATTGTATATTAAGAAGTTGATTATTCCCACAAGTAATACCTTTTCAGTTGATGTGTTAAGCTTCAGTCTGTCCCTGTTGATGAGAATCAGAAAATGAATCATAGAATGGCCTTGGTTGAAAAGGACCA
>JAOWBP010004096.1:6533047-6559111 GCA_028571105.1 Tragopan temminckii | reverse complement strand
AGATGGGAGAGTCCAATCACTGAGTCAGTAACAGAAGTTAAAAGTTCAAGAAATGATGGTCTATATCCTCCAGTTGATGAGTTTTAGCTTTCTTCAAAGGGTAACATCATAGAATGGCTTGGGTTGTCTTGCAGATGGATATCAATCACAGATCTGTCTCAAACTGAATGCTGAAAGAACTAACAGCAGACACCTGGTACAAAAACTGAGGGGCAATTGAGCATGCATCAAAAAAAAAAAACAAAACAAAACAAAAACCCTCTCTCTTATCTTACAAACAGCGAACAGCCCAAGAGCCCCTTCAAAGCAGTGTGCTGACAACATCTCCCCTTGAGTAGGGACAGCTCTCAAGGTTACCTCTATGCAGAAGTCCCTCACATCTTGATATCAAGATGCCTTACTGATATTCTCAGTGACTAACAGTATCTTTAAGCTTTGTTAGATTCTAAGATTATACTTTTCATATACAATCACTTCGACATAAACTATTGACCAAGCCTGGGACTAGAAGTGGATTCAGCTGCACCTGGGCTCCTTCCCTCTATGGTTCAAAGAGTTTGGAAAACAAAGGTGTCCATTCTGAACCTCATGACTCAATGGGAGGGTCTCTTGGACACGTGTGTAATCCTATCCGCTATGCAGACAATAATCAAAAGTATCCAGCCATCCGAAACCATTTGTTAAATGACTATCTTATATCAATAAATATAATGCTGCTTCTCTCTTATGACTATGGAGTAGTTTTAACCCATGGCATCTAGTTCCAATCCACTAGACCACATTTCCCAGAGCCCATCCAGCCCACTCTTGAGCACTTCCAGGGATGGGGCATTCACAGCCTCTCTAGGCAACATGTTTCATTGCCTCACCATCCTCATAACAGCAAGGTAATATCTTCTTTTAACTTAATCATCAACCACAGTTGCAATCTCTCGGTTGAGATCCTATGCATAAATTCACAAGCATTTTGGATTACTATCCATAATCATATAATTTAAACAAGCAGGAGATCTGGCCAGGTTTGAATGCATACCCCAAAGGCTGGAGGCAAGCCTTAACTTACCTGTGCTGAGATCCTCTTATAAACCATGCTGCTGGAACAAAAGGAAAGCTAAACTGAGAATTAAGTGCATTTTTATATATTTTTCACTTGTGTGCTGCATTCCTATGCTCCATCTGGTTTCTCTTACAACCTACATCCCTAATGACAATTGACAGTTCAGGAATTTTATGATCTTGATTCTCATTTTTGTAATGGACTTCTTGAGAAAATATGTTGTTTTGGGACACTTTGACTTGCCAAAATATGCCAGACCCAATATCTGAATCAAGCATTCCAACATGTGATTCATGCAATTTTATTGCCTGTCGTGAATATTCTTTCTATTTTCAGGCAAGAAAGCAATTAAAGACTGCCTTCTGTGTTTAGAAACTGTAAAATACCTCTTTTGTGACAATCACCTTTTCTATTGCATTAGCAGCCTAACTCACTAACCATCTAACAGTTTGAATGCAGTGATTATGAATCCCATACCAAGAATCACTCTTGCTACTTCATTATGACATACGTTACAAGAAAAAAAATAAACATTTTCTCATGGCTGTCTTGCTTGGGATTTAGACATTAAGTATTCACACATATTAGAACTGCATATTTCCTGAATCAGCTTTCATCCTGTCTCTACTTATGGCTTCACTTGGACCCAGAAACCATTTTGTTATAGAAAACATTTTGCTCTTTGCAAATCCAGTGCTAAGAACAAGGCAAAAATGTATCCCTTTCACTGCTTCAACTTTTCCTGCGATTCTTCACTTGAGACACCTAGACTCTTAGTAATTCTACCCTCTCCAATTTAGGCCCTTACTTTGGCTTTAAATGATCATAATTGGTTCTTGCCACTAATTGCACATCTATTATTAGAAACTGACGCATTTTGAAGTGCCTCAACATTTATAAAGCTCTAGAGCACAAGGTACCTTGTGCATGGCTTTTGTCTTATGTACAGGCAACGGAAACAAGCAGAGAACAGCCTGAGCTCACTAGTCAACTGACGAGTAATACCTTGTGTTTGTTTGCATTTTATAAAAACAAACAAAGCAAAACCCTATTGCATTATGTTAAATAACGTGAAGGTTTAGCATAAAATGTGACTAGAATGAATATAAAGAAAAAGCTTTCTGTCTCATTAGATGGTGTGAGTTTCAAAATCTGTTCTAGAAGTATTGTAAAGTGTATAGTGTTGTAGATTAATGCACTGAATACATTTCCACAGTGCTTGATGTGTTTCATAAAAGGTCCATTTCAGAAGTGTGCTGTATTATAGGTGAACAGTCGCAGTAAATAATCTTGTTACAGAAACCTAAGCAATTTTTACAAGGCGTATTTCTGGCTGACTGAACAATTTATTCTCCAGATGTCACATTGTATTTTTCCAATATAAAATGAAACAGCTTTTTTTTTTTGCCTTTTTTTTTTTCTTTTAAGGCAGACTCTTTTCTTTGATGAAGCTGCATCAAAGGTACTTCCTTAAAAAGAAAAATCTATTATTAAAACTTGTCGTGGTATAAAATGTACACTATGTGATTACAATACGTAATTTAACATTTAATTTGATTTAGAGTTACAAAAAAAAAAACTGCACCAAAGTGTGAACACTGCTGAGGACATCTGTGTGCATTTAGAAACAAAAAGGAGACGAACATCAGCTCTCAAATCGATCATCTATGCGGATCCTAAAGGTAGCTGACGAACTCCGTGTATAGTTAAAACTGTCACATCAGATATCACCGGCTAATAAACACATATGTTGTGTTACAGACCCTGGAAGATTACATGATAATTTGATATGATAAGAACTGCCTATCCAGAAGGCAAATGCAATTAAAAATATTTTAGCTAAGCAAAATATCAATGGAGAAAAACTTTAAATTGCAGACTCATTTTCCAGCATGCATTTTCTTAGCTTCCGAAAAGAAAGATTTGCAAAAATGGATATCTCACCCAGTAAAATTCAGTGAATATTAGCAATCTGCCTTATTGATGAAATACTGAAAAAATAGTCCTACACGCTAGCAATTATCACACATTTGCATTTTGTTATGCAGTGTTTATTATACAGATAGAATATTGATACCACAGGATAAAGCACTAGATTTTTAAAAATATTCTCCATTTTGCTCTTCACTGTCTTTTACTCATGTTTCTATTACTCTTGCCTTCCACAAACCGTGCATTTATATAAACCCATATAAAAGTGACAGAAATTGAATTCTGGAATGTCTGCTTTAGAAAAAGTGTGTCAGAACCAACAGAAAGTGGATTTAAAGAGTGATGGAGTCCTAAAAGTTTCTTCCTTAAGTGAACATGAATTTTACAGAAGTCAGACTAATGCTGAAAAGATTTATTTTGATTCAGTTCTCTCTTGGATTTCAAATGTCAGCACCCTTTGTGAACTCTACAGACATATTTGGCTTCTACAACATCCAAGTCACACTAGAAAATACTGCCTGGCTCATAACAAATGTTTTTCTGCCCTCTCTCCCCTACCCAAGTCTTGCTGAACAAATCCTAATTCAAAGCCTCTCCGTAGGCAACAACTTCCATAAACAAACAAGTATCCACATGTATGTGTAGGTTCAGTACTTAATTATTGCTTGCAGCATGACTTCAAGTCCAACCAATATCAGAGCTGATCTCTCTGCATAAAATGTTTTGCAGTGGTACAACGTCCTTCAGCCCACATGCATTTGAGTGAGTCAACTAATCATCATGAAGAGGCAGACTGTAACAAAAGTACAGCTAGGAATGAATGAATCGTGGATACAACAAAACTCTCAAACTCTTCTTTCACTATGACATAAATTTGTTGCTAGCTTCTCTGCTAATTCAATCCATTTATGTTGGAAAAAAGTAATGCTACCAACTGGAACACTTCATACAAACATGAGGAAAAACTTCTTTTCTGCGAGGGTGACAGGGCACTGGAACAGACTGTTGAGAGAACTTTGGGAGTCTCCTTCTCTGGAGATATCCAAAACCTGCCTGGATGCTTTCCTGTGTAACCTGCTGCAGAGAGACCCTGCTTTAGCAGTGGTCTCCAGAGGTCCCTTCCAGCCACCACGATTCTGTCACACTGCGACTTGCAAATGGTGCCAAGGAAGTGAATATCTCACTTTCATAGGGAATTTTTCATGCGATAATAGTAGAAATTACCAGCTGTAACTGTGAACAAAGATTTACCTTCTGACAAAAAATAAATTCCTGACTGAAACCGCACGGATATATCTGACTTTTTCTCTCAGAGAGCGGTCAGGCACTGGAATGGCTGCCCAGGGAGGTGGCGGAGTCGCCGTCCCTGGCAGTGTTCAAGAGGCGCCTGGATGAGGAGCTACGAGTTATGGTTTGGTTTGTGGTAGCAATGGTAATGAGTAGATGGTTGGACTGGTTGATCTTACAGCTCGTTTCCAACCTTGTGATTCTATGATTCGAAGATAATCCATGTATGTCTGTAGATTTCTTTGCTACAGTAGCAGAGATAAATTCCAGTGATATATTGAAGCATAATTAAACATATTTTGGAAAATAACTTTCATTTAGAATTTTTTTGTGCTTTAAGTCGCTTAATGAAGTTAAGGTTGAAGAAATAAATAAAAATACCTTGCAGTTTATGTTGTTGTCTGGAGCCAAGTCTGGGCTGTTTTTTTGCTTGTAGATGGTTCACTGCATAATCTGGACAGCTATTGAGAAAATGCTATCTTTTCCAACTGTGTTCTTTAATCTGGATTGTGTTAAAGTTCAACTGTTAAAGAAATATAGTACTGCAGATTTCACCCAAATGATATTTCTGCAATGCAGCTGAAAGGTGACAAAAATGTTAATAGCCAAAGCAATATATTTACACTGCAGGATAGACTGGAATACGGCTGGAATTTCAGCAACGACAGAAAATGTTTCACGAGATGCCATTTGAGGAAGCTTACTGTCAAGACTAAATTATAGATTGAGCTTGTTTGTTCTCATGAACAACTGTGGACTCTCCCAGCAGTTCCTTCTGGCTGAAGACCGCTGCCTCTATTGTACTCAACTTCAGACAGTTACATTTACACATGATCTGATCCCTTTGAAACACTGGATTGTCTGAACTGCACAAATGTAAACAGAGAAGTTGACAGTTGCACGTCAGTTTGACTGCTTTGTTGATGGACTGTTTAAGGCAGCACAGACACAAAATTTGGTGTCAAATAGGTGCTGAAAAGGACCAAATAAAGGACCAAACTCTTGAGGACTCCAAAGTTAAGAAGCCTAGGGGAAATTGTGACCAGATGTTTTAAAGTTCAAAAGAAAGCTTGCCTCACACCCTGCAGAGCCTTATGTCCTACTTGACAGTATCCTCCATGGTTGGCTTCAGTTCTACAATCCAGTCTAAAATAGCATCACGCCAGGCTTGGGTACTTGCTTCAGTTACATCAGATTAACTAGCTTCTCTCTAGGTTGATTCGAAACAACATTCAAAACTAGATGGCAGTAAATCAGCAATGCAACTTCAGTATAGCCTCTGGAGGAAGAAATCTTTTTTGAAACAAACAAACATGGGTGCGTGAGATTATCGCTGTCATTTGAATTCCCACTCCTGCTTTTCATCAGGCAACAGCAGTCAGAAAATTGAGAGTATCTGTGCGATAAGGCAAGGATATTCATTTCAGAACCGGAGTGTTGATCATATTACTCACTGCTGGCTAGCATATACTAAAGCCAACATATAATTGATGATGGTTCACTAAGTCTTCAGCTTCTCACTCACTTCCAATGTCCTCCAGCAGACTCTGAGATTCTGTTCAAGTCCGTTATGTTTTTGAGGCTGAATCAAGATAATTGGTCTGTCTGTCTTCTTGCCTGAGAACTACAAGATCTCTGATCATCAGCTTATTAAGGTGATCACCTGTCAACCACATGAATGTGTTGTAATATTCTCTGTTTTGACAGACAGTCCCCTTTGGCCTACAGTGGGGAATAGTTTCAGAGCTACCCCTTGAAAGTGCAAGGAAATGGAGTTTGGTGCTTTTCTATGCATGACCCTTTACTCATATACAGATACTGGTGAGCACCATTAAAACACTTTAATTGCAGGAAGCCTATGAATGACTACAGAAGCCTTTTGTTTTTCATGTTCGGGCAAGCAGATTTGCATAAGTTTTTCTCACTTAAGACAGACTGTGTTAGTTAATCAGATGAAAATAGAGCAATAGGATCTGTCCTGGTGAGATCTTCAATATGCTGAACATCAGCACCAGGTGTGTTGCCTTATCTTCCCTGCTGCTGGTTTATCCCATAGCTAGTTGCTATCTCAGATAATTTGTCTACTTAGGACAAAAACTTTCCTTTCCAAGGATGATCCCTCTGCACTAAGCACAGCACAGCAAAGGCAGGGAGATGTATCATGCCACATCAGTGGAAGACCTGGGCCCTCTACGTCCTGAAACAAGGCAGAGCTTTGGAAGTCATTAAAAGTGCCAGAAGCACGAAACTTATACAGAAATGCACCAGACACTGTAACAACACTCCACAAGCATAAGACAATGATATTAAATATTTTTATCCTTAAAGTAAGTCCTGTGCATCTACCTTTCCTTCTTGCTTGCTTTGGAAAAGGTGTGGAAAGCACACTGCTCACCAACAGGCAGCAAGGAGGCCCAAACAACCAGCATTAATCAACTAACGGGTTCAGACACAAGCACAGTAGTCCCATTTGGAAATGCTTTTCCCTTTGCTTCCAAGTTTTCAAGCATGAAGATCAACCCGAGGTCCCTTCAATGCTGTTTAAGTCTTAGAAAGTGCCTGAATCGCAAGGAACCAGTTCCACCACCACCACCACATTCCACCAGGGAGACACACGTGCCAATGTGACAGAGATAATGTCAGTAGGAGACTGGAAGCATGAGGATCACAAACATAGGTTTTGGAGATTTTGAAGTAACAAGTGTCCTCTTATCTTAAAAGTTAGCAATTAGTAGTTACCACAGCGAGAATCAAGAGAGCATAACATAACATATAATGGGCAAGATACTGAAACATTCACCAGTAATTAGTATTTCTAAGAGTATTACTTAAAGTACCAGTGAGTTTATAATATAACTGCGAACTTTGCACTGAGGCAAATTGGAATGGAACCCTTACGCAAAACACCTTTAATTGCCCATCATTTCCCATGCTGCCATTTTCTCCAGCTAGAGATAGTTGTGTCTCTGTTAATTACGCCTCCCACAGTCCAGTCTTTCTTATCTCTGATCCTACAAAGAAGTAATAACACTGCTCATCAACTATCCTATTACCATAGAAATGATAGCAATGTCATAAATTCTGCAGCCTGATTTCTCAACAGGGTTGATTAGGAACAGATGATGAGCTGTAGAAAAGCTGAACCCTTGATTAAGCACAAATAGCTCTTATGATGTACAAATATGGGAAGAAAATATATTTAAAATTATGTCAAGAATGAGCATGTTCTTACTGTAGATATTTTTTGCATTGTAGAATTGAGTTTGTTTTCAAGGCTCCCTAATTTATTTTTTAAATCCCACAGACATATATAATTGGTAAAGATATGTGCTCCAGAACCACTGAAAAAAAATTGGTAAAGTACTACACAGAATCTTCAGTTTCTCTCACAATATACTTAGCATTAAAAATTCACTATAGCTATCTCACTTCCGTCACTGATGAGCATACACATCTGCATTATGTGTACACAAATACAGATAAATCATAAGCTTTTAATATTTTCAACTAGATCAACTTGAATTCAAAGGACACTTTATTTAGAGTCATTTCTGGTAAGTTCTGACCAATCCCTTCATGAAACCACTCCTAATGAGCTGCTCTGCATCTTGCCTAAGTTGTCTACTTTTCCCTATTCCCAGTGAAGACCTTGGCTCAGAAGGCTACTGATACATTCCTCTTCAACTATTGCAGGAACTTAATGAATGAATCAATGTTAGATGCTTACTCATCTTCTGATCAGGACATTTGAGTCTACAGCAACTAATAAAGGAAAATTCCTACTTGTATCATTCAAGCAATTCACCCAAATGTAGAAATACAATCTACAAAAATATAAAAAGTGTTCCAATACAGTTCAAGAGACTGTCATTTCATTTTAAATTTTAAGTGCTAAATCCACCATTGGTACTTTACAGACTTGACAACTCCAATTTCAAACACAGTTCTATTTTACCCGTAAAAGTGTGGAGAAGAGTGTGCAAACCCATTCCAGGCCATTTCTGTTCTCAGGCCCGATGCAGTGTTTCTTCTATTTCAGACTATTTAGTCAATGCCATTAATCAAAATCCTATAGCAGAAAATGCATGCATAAGTCCTACACATTTATTGCCATGGCAACAATTCAGGCTCTTGTTCATATGTCAAGCTACATCAGTGGAGATAAATTCTATTGTTTTCACACTGACAGTTCTCTCTGTGCTGGACTTAATCCATGGAAAAATATAGCTTTGCTTCTTATTAAAATAAAACACAGACCACCCAACTCTCCAAATCCTCATTCTTCACCAATATCAACTGAACAGTCTGAATAGTTATACAATTACAGTTTGATATTTAGGTTTATGATAGTAATGAATGTGTAAGAAATGGCTCAGTCCTACAATATTGTTTTAATCTCTGGGATTGGTTAGGAATTTAATTCTTCCTGAAAAGATGAGCTCATTGCTGTGAAACTAAATAGTTACGATACCACAGCATAGTGTTCTTGAATTAGATTGTAGTATTTTTTTAAAAATGCCTTTAAGCTGAGTGAAGTTCATGTAATTCTATTTCCAACTTAGCTTAGATACTGTATTTTTCATAACATAAATATTAATGATTTTTGTATAATCTTGTCCAGAGAGAGATTTTTTATTTCATTGATCTCATAACAAAACACACTCTCATGTGGGTGATTCACAAGTGTGAATGAAAGATAAGCATCATTTTTCGGGCATAAGCCTCTATTTGCATTTGTTTTGCTATGAACAAGTCTTAATGTCTGAGACTATTTTATGTGATTTTACGACATATTAGACCACAGTTTTGCATCCTATTTTTTCCCACAGACAAATCTTCCTCATTATCACAGAGTAACGAGAAAACAGTTTCTTGTTAATAAAATACTTTCAATGTTTCAGCATCTCATTATTTCACATGTACGTGCACGATGCTTCCTAGAAATGCACAAGCCTCATATCACCACTAAAGACATGTCCTTTTCAATCTGACCCTTTTTTCCCTTCTTCATGCAGATTTAAGCTCCTGCTTTTACAGCATGCTTCATATTGACAAAGCCTATTACCATGATATACTATACTGGAGTTCATTTCAACTAATATCCAGCGCTACATCTGTTACTGTCAGTGCCCAATCTGAGTTCCTGTGTCAATGAAGATGAAGACAACCATTATATTTACTTATTGTCACGCCATGTTATGCCAGTATCAGAAACAGCTTCACATACACACAGTGTGTGACTTGCATCAAATATATATATTTTTAAATGGGGGGCTTTGTGTAATTTGTAAATATCCTGTGAACTTCATTCATATTAATGAAGCAGCGTTTGCACTTTACTGGCATTTTGATGCAAATTACAGTAACTCTTTGTGTGCCAGGTCTGCCTCTCTACGTGACACAGGCCATGCTTCCAAAGCAAGGTTGCTAATTCCCTGGATGAGCAGCACAGGCCATGCTCGCAGCTTGCCTTCTCAGTCACCTGGGCTGCTGGGGAGGCTAAACACAGACTGGAAGAACTTGTCAAGTAATTTGTTTTTCAATCTTGACATGTTCTTAAGGAGAAATATTAACAAAAGGTCTTTTGGTGCCTGAGCAATTGACAGCAAATACTTTTTTCTGGACTCCAAAAAGTAATGTTCTACAGTTACTTTTTCCTGGTCCTAATTAAAAACATCATGTTTCTCATCACTTTTAAAACCAGAAATACACAAGTCTTAATTAAAGAAGAAAAAAGCTGTTTTTAAAATAGTAATATCTGAAACAGAACAAAAGCTGCTTTTTTCCACACATGAATTACACATGAAAATAAAATTTTAGTTCCCAGTTTAGTACTGCCCTCTGGTGATATGTATCTTGGATATGTATGTGACCTAGTCCATCGGTGCATCAGCCCTAGACCTGGACAAGACGCAAAATGCAATTTAGGCATTCAAACCTAAGTCAGTAATTCTAAAAATACACTGTTTAAGCCCTCAGCTTAAAGATGCTGTATGTCTGCCCACCAAGTTCCACGGTATGAAGAGTGCTTTGTGCACAGCCAGAACTGCTGCCATCTTGGCTTGCTGTCTTGTAAATCCATCTTGTCTTCTCCTTCAGGAGAATGAAGAACCTCTGGACGTGGATTCTCCACTTTCTAACATACTGACCACCTCAGCTTTATCTTTCACATACTGACGTACCTGCTAACAAGTGTTTAGGGCCACAAATCTGTCTATAGGCAATTGTATCTGAGTTGCAGGGAGTCATTTTAATCCTAGACGGATGAAATCTATGAATCTTCCTTTTAGCAGATGGTTTCCTGCCAATTCTGCTGGCCGTTTGTGAATCTAATTAGGAGGAAACAAATGACCCTACTGTTATTATACAGGTCAATGTTTCTCAACCATTTAAAATCCATTAATCTCTAAGCTTTTTGAAGAAGAATTCTTGGTCCACAATAGCTTTTTACATACAAATGCATAAAACCATAATAATTTTCAATATTCATTTATTACTACTGAAGAAACCTCCTATCTTAACCTAGTATACTGGAAAACACTGACACATTGTTCCTGCCATGAAACTAATGAACAGTGTTCCTCTCACAAATGGAAAAGGTCTGCCACATATTTGTGAGCTGTGTTAAAATTCTTTTCAGAGCTCATTGAGGGAAGCTATCAGGTTCTCGACTCCTTTGAAAATCTTGTCTTTCAAATCAGTGGCACCAATAAGAAACGGTATGAGAAAGTGGTACTCTTGATGGAGTATTCTGGCAAGCACCAGTGAATGTAAGATTCTTAATGAGATCACTTAAAATGTATATTTATTTGTTTGTTTGTTTTTTAACCAGCCAAAAATATTTGTGCATCCTAAGTCTGAGTCATAGCTGTAGTTGAATGCAGAATGCCACAAACACATGAACCTGATTTGTCTCCTTAAATGATAACCAAAACAAAAAGAATGAACTTTTCCTCTGAGTTCACTGTGCAATCCTTACATTATTAATCAGAATTATGTCACAGAATTATTGCTTTGCTTAATAATGTGTTTAATGTAAATTTAATGCAAAAGATCCGTGATAAACGCAGTCAAACCTCTATTAAAATCTTTTTGCAAAGTTCAGCCACTGCATTAGAAGCTTTTGGCTAATAGCCTAATGTTAATTTGGATTCTAATCACTTGATATTTAATGTGGCTTTGTAATTAGATTTTTTTTTTCCCAGACAAAGCAAGAAAAAAAACAAATGGGTCAGAGTGCATGACTGTCATTAACTACAGTGCATTTCTGGTACATGTATAACCATAACACAACTTCTACAATGAAAGTGCAGATTATACCCTAGTCAACAACCTGTGTTTCATTCTGTAAATGAAAAAAAATACATGACAATCAAGTGATAAATACCTGCAGCTGTTCACACATACTGTTCCAATTTAAAAGGTTCCCACCCTCTTAGCTGGTCCAGAATAATAATTTACATATTCCATCTCTAACTCTGGTTCAGTCAAAAATTAGTTACACACTAATATGTCTCTGATAAACTCAGATCACTCCAAATTAAATAGTTTGAGAACAATTACATGATTAACTGTTCTGGAAGAAGTGATGATACAATAACCATGCAGGAAAGAGGGCACAAGTATATCCAGTACAGTATAGGCAAACAGAGCACGTATCCGAAGTTATGGACAGAAAGAGGGGCTGTAACAAACAAATGCATCTCCTTTCTTTAACTTCCATAAAAATTTTCAACAAAACTACAGTAACCTTAAAACTGTGATCTAGAATAACATTCTTTGTTTTCTTAAACTCTTTTAGCTTTAAACTGATTTTCAGTATGCTAAACTACTATGAAGTAGAAAGAAAAGTTTATACTCTAAAATAACTCATTAATTCAGATGGAAACAGTATCCTTACATAAAAGTGAAATAAACTTAAAACCAAGATTTAAAGCATTATTAGTTTGCTCTTAACTAAATGGTGCACATGTACACATCACTCAATTTTTATCTCACCTGTTCAGCTATATGGCCAAATCTCACACTGGCCGGAATATTTTAATGAATTTTAAAACAGATTACCATCAGTGGGCTGTCCTACAAAAAGAACGTGAGTATTGAGCATTTCAGTTAGACTCCCTGGGATGTCACAGCCTAATCTGATATACCTCAACAATTTATGGAGCTAACAGTACAGAAAATAAAAAATTCAACAAGCTCCAAAAGCAGGTTTTGCTTTAATAAGAAAGAAAAAAAAACACAACCCTGTAAGCTGTCTAAAGTTACAGGCGTGTGGCTCTAAAAGTGGTTTTCATCAGAGATGTAATCATTCTCTTTAACACTCACAACACTGTTTCCACTAGAAAATATGATCAAATTTTTTGAAGAAACTAGTCTGGTAAATGTTTCCTGGCAAAATGTACGAGAAGTCAAGGCAACAGTAGATACCAGGAGAATCTACTTCTGCTTTCTTCACTTCTAAAGTACTGAATATTCAGAGTTGGTTTAGGGTTCTTTGTTTTCTTACTACTTGCTTAGAGCTCTGTTTATTTTCTGCCTTCAGGAAGACACTAGACATCTGAAAAATGTATGACACCAACGTGATGCTGGCAGTCTGAGCATATCTGGGAAGAGAACATTGTTGCTGTCATTCAGAAACTAAAAATACTGACGGTACGGTACAGAGTTTTGAGTTAGAAAATTGAGATCCAGAATATCACATATATACACTATTTGCAACCAGTGATATATTTGAGAAAGGTTTTCTATCAATGCACCATGAAGCAGACAGCTGTTGATAAGGAGCCCATATCATTCTCTGATTCATTTCTCAAATAATTCTCCCCTTGCTGGTGTTGGTGGAATAGATAAGGGACATTAATTTCATCTCCCTTCCCCTACAGTACACTAGTGACAATGAAAATATGGGGCATGGCTATACCACCAACACATCAGCGAGTGCACATCTCATAGCTCATCTGTACCATACCTAGATACCTACAAAAATTAGATCTTGTGTCTAAATACATAGGTAGCCTCTCAATTTCTTGGGTTTTGGACAAAGATTACAAAACATGCTCAATGGTATTTATGACATATATTTTTATTGATTCTCTCTGCAAATTATTTAACGTGACTGTAGCATGGTTAGAAATTAACATCCTTTGTCTCGAGGTCTAGTGAATTGGAAACATAGTAAACTAAGTTGTACTGAGTTAAATCACTAATAAGAGGCATTGATACCATCCCCATCCTATCAAAACTCATCTATAGCTGTCAAAAGCTGAGATAATTTCATAAAAAATAAGTTCCATATAAATGCTTGAAAATAAAATAAATGATTATGCAACAACTCATTTTTTTCTCAGGGAGAAGTAAAGCCAGAAGAAATCTAATGTATCCTGATATAATTTTCATAAGAACCCTATGTTCTCCATACATCATAAAACCCAAATGAATGGCTTTTGTGTCAGGAGACTACCAAGAGCATAGGAAAAGAAACAATCTATACCCCTAGGACTAACATTACACCAAACTGAAGTAGAATCCCAGTGCTGTTGAATGTTTGCAGTCAGATTGTCAAAGAACAAACATTACTGACAGTATAAAAACCAATTCTAATGTGAGACTTCGAAAACTACATATTCCACAGGCCACTCCTATAATGAAAACCATGACGTTTTCTCATACATCCTCTTGTCTGACGGCCACACTCACACTCATTTATCAGTGGCTAGAAAGAGAAGGGAAACTTCCGTCCTATTCTGCCTCACTATGCAAATCCTTCCTCTGGTCATTGCTCTATTTCTTCTGCTGATCATGTTTGTGTACTCATCTTTTCATACTTTCCTAGCTCCTGTTACGTGCTTTTTAGCAATACGCTGCTTTAACTCATTTCTACAAATGTCCTCAGACCTAAATTCAATTTTGTTTTTACACACCTACAACAAGGGAAAGAAACATTTCCATCTTCAGCTAACCTGAACCATTTGTCCACCATTTCAATCCATTGTTAGACAATAGAGAATGAGGTAACAAAACAGATGTGTCTGCTATTCACTCCAAGAAGTATAATTTCTGTGGATAGTAAGCAGTAAAGTCACAACCTGCAAAAATATCTTTGAGATGGAACAGCATCCTTAAATCTCATCTCCAATGTCTTACATTCCACAGTTGTGGACCTAGCAAGGACTCTGCCTCCAGAATATCTTCTGGGGTCACTCTTTTTCCTTGCTGCTGCAGCAGTAGGCATAGGTTCCCTCTTGTTCTCAGTATGTGTTCCATGCAATTGCAGCACTTCAGTTGCACTGGGAATCATCTGAAGTATCTAATAACTATTCGCAGTATTTCACCCGTTAGGAATACTTTAAGTTCTCCCTTAAGAGAGCTCACGGGTTTTCTAATAACATTTATCACTTCAAATTAAAATTGCACATTGCGCTTTGTATTGTTCCTATTTAACCACATAACAAACCTGGTGGAAAAAAAATATCATCTAGTAAATGATCTTTCAAATAAATACATATATACAATCTAAACCTGAAAAATGTGCAAAGGCTGGGAGGGGGAAAATATTCCAGAGTCACTGTGCAGTTTTTCATAACACACAGTTAGAACAAATATAATGCAGCTAAGTCAAGTAAGTCATGATTGATTTATTATATTGGAATCCATTAAAAGTATTCCATTGCAGTTTTAAAACCATATAGTCATTAAATATCTTTGAAAATACACATTCTCTACCATCATTATGAGATATTCTTGACAGCACATCATTTTTAATGGCACCATTATAAACAGGATTCATAATGGCTTTGTTTAGTGTGTAACAGAATTGGAAGTCAGTAACATACAGACTTGTGTTCTACAAAATCAGATAAGGCACTGAAGTAAAGACGAGTGCACAATTAATATATGAATAATTATTCTATGTAAAATGAAACATTTTAAATAGTGCATCAAATAGGCATTAAAATGGAACAAATGAAACAGCAGAATAAATTTAGTGTATATCACTTACAAGTGCAGCATGAACTACTGGTGCTGATGTGTGATCTAAATAGGAGAGGAAAGATTATGCCCAAGGCTAATTGAAGCGATAATGCTGGTGTCTAATTGCAGCAAACTGTTATATGCTTAAAACAATTCTCAGATCCACAACGTGCGCTTTAAAACGTGGCTTCAAACTAACACCTGCTTTGTGTTTAGTTCTTTCTAATAAGGTGACATTGGAAGGACAGATCTTCCACACATTTTATCCCTTCAACTACAGTAGGGTGAGGGGTTTGCAACTGTTAAGCTTCACAGGAAAGAAAAAAAACAAAAGCCTCTAAAACCTAAAAGATCTCAAAAACACCAAAGTTTACCTTTAGTTAACATACATAGTTTAGGGATCTGGGCACTCGAAACTGGAACAAGACTTATAAGAGGAAAGAAATAAATGATAACCCAAAGCAGTCCAGTCCCTCCCTAACAATAGCGTCAGGAGAAGAGATATCCTGCCTTTCTCAGCATAAAATGTAATGGCATTGCAGCAACCCTGATCATCAGACCAGGGTGGGCCAGAACAGGCACTTCAGAACAGACCTTCCCCATACAAGGCCAGTAACTTAGTGAAAAGGACTAGTAACTGAAAGCAAGATTCTTCAGTTAAAGTCTCTACTGACTTCTATTGCAACACAGCCACATTAACATAAAGCCATCAGGTATATGTAATTATTTCTTCCAATAGATGAAGACATAAATTGACATTCACAAAAATCCTAACCAGACATGTAACTTGTCATAACTAAATAAATAAATGGATGTAGAAGTTCGTTATTGTTTCAATATACATTCTTGGTTGTAATGCCTTCAGATTTTCTCTGAACTCTACTTTATAAACACTGATTCTATAAGGACTCCATTTATCACCAGTGATATCAAAATATCATTTATCACAGTAATTCAACTCGGTGAGGACCACTCAAACATCATAGCTAACATAGCCAAGAGATAATAACCAACACATATGCTACCATAGCTGAAATCTACCATACAGATGAGAGGTGTAGATCAAGTATAAACAGTCACATATTAGAAAATAAAGGGAATTTCAACAGCAGTGGAAATTGAGAAGGTGGTACAGTAGTGAGTATGCACGAACTGAAGCTACAGGGTAGTTGCTCAAGAACCGTGCTGTCCTGCTTTTGCACAACAGGCCTGTATGTTGCCTCTTGATTAGCAAGCTTCGTTCTGTTTTTTAAGCCTAATTTTCTAGAGTACACTGCTAACTGCATGCTCCACCACCTCAGAAGCTCAGTTTCAGCATAAGCTCAAGCTCTGAGACAGGTCTGCAGGAACAATGCTATTAACATTTTCACATTCAGTCATATATTGTGAGAAATCGGATCACGGAGAGCCTTAATTGAACAATTTACAAGTGTGTAAATCTTACAGCAAAGATCTCAGATCCATAGCTGTCGAATGGACACATTACCACCCAGGCTTGTGAAGAAATGTTTAATCTAGTTTCTAAGCTGCAGTGACAATTTCTACAAACAAACAAAAAAAGCCAACCAGAATTATATACACTCCTCAAAATTAGACCAGATTTGTAATTTTTTTACAGCATTGTTTCTTAAACAGCTTGAAATAAATACTATATAGAAAGCGCACTTATCTGATTTAAGATGGCAACATAGCACAAATGAACAACATAATTTGGATGTTCTACAGTTGTTGAATGAATTGTTGAAAAAACTGTTGAACCTTTTAACCTGCATTTTACTCACCAGGTCCATAACTGTGTTGTTTGTGTAATACGTAGGTTGCTCTGAAAGTAATGCCTACCACTCATTTCCATAGAAGCTACAACAGATACAAAGAGCACAATAACAGTATTTGATAGATCAAATTCTCAACTACAAAACACTTTTTCAACGTGGTCACCACCATCAGCTATGGATTTGAATGACCGATGAGCAAGATTCTGTATGCCACACTTGTAAACATCTGCATTACTGTTATGAATGTGGCTTATCTTTTGCACTGTTGTTGACACTGCTAGAACACATCACCCATCACCCTCACTGTGTTCACATCCACTGTTTGGTCGCCAGAACATTCAGCAAGCTTCAATTCATGTCAACAGGTGTCATTTTTTCCACATGGAGAAAGTCAATGACAAAACTTCGCTTCATACGCACTCCCAAGTCAGACATTTTGGCAGACTGCCCTTCTGCTGTCATTTGTCACATGGCAGCAAAATATAACAGAATACTGGTGGGAAGGTTCAACCTCTACTGCCATACCACCAACATCTGCCTTTGACATTGCAGGTCAACATCATAAAATAGAAGGCATTACTTTCAGAGCAGCCCTTGCATGTAACAGAACGACCTTCAACAGCAGTGTCTTTGAAGGAGAACAGGAACATTTACTATAGATTTTATTATAAATGCCTTAATGAAATTCTAATCAATAATACTTCGGAGAATGGTAAAGGAATGGAACACATTCATAGGTAAAAGGAGACGTTATTATCTCAGTTCAGTAACTATGAAATGGAAAGATGAAAAAAGTCTGTTTTTCATATTAGAGCCGAGCACAGCTGTACAGTTATATAATAAGGTATTGCTTGTATCCATGGCAATAGGGAGTAATTGATGCACCACAGTTATTTTTATAAACCCAAACAAAAAAAAATTCAACTGGAAATTTCTTTTCCAGTTTCTTAGCATTGTATTTTTTTTATCTGTACATAATGTACAAATTTATAGTCTGAATACACTACTGATCTGACTCGTTGAATAAAACATGCTGGATGTTTGCTGCATATTAAAGAAGATGGAATCTCACATCCAACAACTAAGTCTTTCATGAAGGATTACATGAAAAACATTTCTTGGAATAAGATATATTAACTAAAATTCATATTGCTTTGGATTTGGGATATATACACCCTGGGGATTTTATCTTTTAACGATTAGAATGTTTTGCAGATGTCTCAGAGTGGAAAGCGTAGGAAAATTTTAGTGTAAGTCAATGGAAGGCTATATTATGAAAAAAACAGCAGACATCTAAAAGTGTATTATTTATTGTATCTCAGGCTTTGTGACATGGCTCAATCTCTTGGCCCTCCTTGAGTAAAAACATCAGATGTGCTGTTTTAAGGGAAGAACCATACTTTCCAATCGCTCCACTTCTTGAAATTACATCAAAGGATATTGCTTTTTTTTTTTTTTCCCAATTCTAATTATGCATCCAACTAGATCACTGAAAAACTGAAAGAGAATCAGGTGTCCCTCAGCGGTAACAATCCAGTCTACAACAGAAACAAAAGTAGTAGATTTCATTTCCTCTCTTTGCCTTTTTTTTTTCCCCAAATAAAGATCCATTGACTCACCAGAATTTGCATTTGCAATGACTAGCATTTCCGTTATTTTTAAGTAGATAGAGGGTTTCTGCTGTAAAGACAAGTATTTGGTCAATTCAAACCCTTTGCAGATTAGAAATGGGGAGTCTTCTGCAAGTATCTGTTGATATTTTTTAGAGGGGTACTACTAGTCTGGAAAATCTGCATCACTACTCGTTTGGACAATAGTGCTATTTAAAAATTTTTCATGCCTGAGAACCTTTAGACATTTTGAGACTAGAACAAGGATATAGATACTACACACATACCTAAGGTTTTACTTTGTTTCCTCCACCCTGGAATTCAGAGGTTTGTCTGGAAATTTGCAGTAACTGGGCTTGACCTTAATGCAGGACAGAAGCAAATACGAGTAAGCATACAATGCACACACATACAGCATCACTTTTACCTAACATATTTAGTTTTTAGCTTTAACTTCCTTGCTGCAATTGAAAAATTACAGCCATTTTTTCTAATTCATTTCTTCACTGCTCTTGATAGCGTTTATATTTGATGAAAGTAGCTGAAAATAATAACCCTGCATCATTTTCTCTGTTTAGGATATTTCTTCTTCTGCCTTCCACTACTATATCAAAATGTCTTTTTGTTGAGAGATTCTATACAGGGGATTAAAATGCATTAACACAAGAAAGGCTACGGACTGTGAGTCAGCAAGAACAAAAGAACCAAATACATCATGTAAAAGCTAATAATATTTAGATAGGGAGCCCAGAATTTAGCATTTTCATTATATTTTTCAGTTAGCATGAAAGTTTAATCTTCCACTAATCATTTAAAATGTAAAATAAACAGAGCTTTCAGCATGTCACAGTCTATACTCAGATCCCCAGGAGAGTGAAAACCACAAAAGAAACCCAACAATATGATGCTATATATTCTGAGATATTGCCATTCAATCTGATTTGCCACATGCCCATACATTTTAATGCTGGCTTCATTATGTAACCTCTTCTTGATTAATCATTGGTGAACAATGCCTAAATTGCACTCCAGGATCAGCTTGAACCAGGGCATTGTTAGCAGCAACATCCATCCGAAAAGCATACCAGATGGTCTGAGGAAAGGTCAGGATGGTACTACCACAGTGACAATGGACAACGCTCATGAACTGCTGGTAGAAATACTTGGACTGAGATTCCAGTCACTTTGCAGAACATTCTGTGAGACTGTTTAATCTTCTTTCTTTCTTTTAAATTCATGCTAAAGAAATATTTTATCAAACTATTTTATAGCTGTCCTTTGTCTCACCACAGTCCACAAAGAGTAAAAGGTACATAAAGCTACCAAAACTTCTGAACTATAAATAAGCATACATTGACTTTGGTATGGGTGCCTTTAAATTAAGAACTACCAGCACATTTAATTGTTGCTTCTACCACTGTATTTTCCACAGTCTTTGAAGAGCTGCTTAGCATCTGAACCAGTCTCCGGCTGAAATATGCAGCCAGTATCTTAACACACAATTCAAGAAAACAGTTTCTTGGGACACTGAACTCTCTCCAAGGATGATCATAAAAGAGCCATGCTGTACTTACTCAAGATTACAATTGTTGGCTAACACTGCTAGCTGAATAAACAAACCACCCTCAACCACCACTTATAAAAAGAAGAAAGCACTTAGACCCTCCCTACATTTTTACAAATGGACAAACTCTCTTTCCACCAACCCACGCTTTTACGTGTTAGACAAAAGAAATATTGTCCACATCGCGTGGTACTGAAATCACACACACACACACAAAAGAAAATGGAGAACTTTTCCCTGCAAGCTGATAAAGCAATGAACATAACACCACAAAACATTCTTATATCTATTCAAACTAGGGCTGGTTCTCAGATTACTACCACATTTCTGTGAAATTCCATTGTGAATCCTGCACTGTTCATTGCAATTACCCTTTCCAGCTGCATAGTGATTCCCTTTACAAGAGGCGCGGGTTGTTGGGAAGCAAAAGCTAAGACAGACTGCTATCAAGGTCAAAGAACTTCCTTAAATTTGTTTCTCAGAGGAGATCAGAATACACACAGTTCTCAGTGATATCAAACGTAGTCAAATTCCTGTAGCCCAAATTTTGCTCATCTGCTCTCCTTCAGCCCTGAGCCAACAGAGCTCCTTCTGTGCTGGTTGTACAGTGCTGAATGGAACAGATTCTCTTCAAGGGATACCTCTATTTACCCCCGTGTACAAAGCATTCAGTTTCGTGCATTATCTCCCTTCCTGCAGCTTAAATCTGCTTCCAGAAATTGCATCCTTTATGTCAGACAAAAGAGGACTCTGGATGAGGTACAGCAACATCAACTCTTTCCAGAGCTGCCATTGAGGACAGTCAACATTCCATAGTGCTAGAGGCCATAGGGAAGAAAGTACTTCAGTTTTATAGAATTGCTAAATGTTTTTAGGATTTTAATAATTAAAATCACAGAGAATAAAAGGGGAAGATGCTCACGGCACAGAGAGTGTTATTTGGGTAGGAGTCATTTACTTTTAAGGAGGATGAAGAGTATTTTGTGGACAAGTTTGCTGTCTGCAAACAAAGACAAGATTAGTTACTAAAACAGAATTTCTGAGTGCTGTAATCAAATCGAATTAAGAACTTCCAAGTTCAGTATCATCTTTAGAAAACTTAAAGGTCTGACAGGCGACTAGTTGGTGAGGAACATTACCTGTAAAGTGGATATTCCTTGCTTTTATCTACAGCTGATTATTTGCATTAGCTCATTCAAGTGTGTGGTGTGCAGTGATTGTTTAATATCACCAGGGAATTTAGCACAAAAAGTACATAATATGCCAGGAGTTTCCATGGTTTTCTCTTGCTGGCAGAGTGCACTTACTGTGGTCATAGTGAGACATGTCAACCATCTGTGTTATTTTCCCTAGTTCTGGTTTTAGCACAATTCAGTTGGTGAATTTTATACTGCAGGGAATTTATTTCTCATTATGACTTGATCAAGATTGGGCATGATTAAAGCATAGATGAGGATCTTACGGGAAAGCTTCTTTCAAGGCCAAGTCTTGTTCATACAAATTTTAATTGCTTAATGATTTTCCATGTTGATTCCTAAACTGGATGTTATAGTGAGTTGTATATAATCAGTAAAGATTCTTCCTGGATTAAAACAGTTTCTTTCAAAATTACATTTGACTTTCCAAGGAGAATAGCTTTGTTGAATTAATATTAAGATAGGTATAAACTCTATTGATGTCTGATGAATTGATTCTTTATTACAAACATTTCCATGTGTTTGGATTGACTGCTGTTTTTTACAGCAGTTGCTTCTATGTACTGTAACTTGAAGGCTATGGGATTTTTTATTTTTTAGATTTCACAGAGTACTTCAGAGAGAAGTATAGGTACAGAAGTATTTCAGAGAAAATTTGATGGCAGCATGAGGACAATTAAATTTGTTATAAAAAAACAGTGAGTCCAAATTTTCCATGCCAGATAAACATGTAATCAGCATGACCGCATAGGATTTGTATATAAAATTATTTAAAATCTGTTTTTTTTGCAGCAGCTCAGTAAAAGTTTGACTATGCAGGTTTACGTGCTTACAGTTCAGAAGTGTAGATTTTTGGAAGCAATGCTTTTCTATGTAAAGATGAAAGGGTTTAATGCAAAAATATCTCTGGGACAACTTGAAAAATTTAAATGTGAGCTTATGTCAGTAACATACAGGTAAAAAAAAAAAAGTGAAACCATAAAAATAAATTGGTAGTGATATTTTCTGGAAATAGGGGAGCTGGGAATACTTTTCTATGTTAGAAAATTTCAGAATAAATACTACTTAGTTATCAAAAGTAATTAGAAAATTTTTATTCCAGTCAGCTGATGGAAAACTATATCTGCTGAGTATTCTTGGCAATATGATACAGCCTTGTATTTTCCACTGGTACTTCAAATACTACCACAGCATGTCCAAGCAAAATCAGTATCTCCAGAAAGGCACCATTTAAAGAAATTCCCTTAACCTTAAGTACAACTGGTTTAAGTATAATCTTAGGGACAGGTGTCTGTATGGGTTATCAAATGCAAATATGTGTTTGATTCATATCTACCATTAGTCAACAAGAACACCACAGTCACAAGGCAATGTACTATCCAAACTACGTTTACACCTGCTTTCAGGTAGAAAGAATGACTCACATATATAAATCTTTTTCTAGATATCATAATGGAACAAATACACACAGATGTCACTACCCTGTACCATTACGTTCCTCTCACTTAGGATTCCAGCCAGGAAATAGAAACTTCACCGTTGGAGAGACTCATAAATAGCTAAGTACCCTCTATCAACAAGGGATAAAAGGGAAAAATAACCAATAAAACTACATAATGAACAACTACTGAACAAACAGAGCTGTAGCACTCAAACACAGTCAAGTTATTGCCTAGGCTGTTACAAGGATTTTACAGTAATATTTGATTTTCTAGCTTCACAGCAATTATATCAAAGGTCTTTTACTCATTTCAGATGTGCATCATTGTTTTTAAAATAAATTCTATTATGAAGTCCAGAGTGGAAAAGAACAACAAGAAGCCTTTCAAGGTCACAGATAATCATGTTTGATACTATATTTGTAAACTTTATCATCTTCTAAATCCTAAAAGTCAACTGCTCCTAGAATACAGTAAAATACAACATTTTCTGTCTCTATAGATAAGGGAAGCTCAACTTCTTGATTCTAGATACAAATAGGAATGTGCACAGTTCAGGTTAAATTGACTTTGGCTTCATCACCCAACATCTGAAATCATACTGCAGTTCTCCAGTGCTTTTAGGACATAATTAGATAAATTCATAGATTAAGCTACTGGCAGTACTTGCTCTTCTGTGAATAGTGAACCAATTCCACAGCACATTGAAATACAAACTGTAGTTGCAATACCAAGTTGGCAATGCATCTTTGCTGTCGATTGTTGTGTGCCATATGGACCCACTTAAGCCTCTTCTTCTTTTGGCTCTGGAAGAGAAGTCAGCCATTGTGGCCAGTCATGAGGTCAGTTTGGAAACCAAATGGCCCAGGTGCAAAAACTTCAGCAGAGACATCTGCATCCATGACTGGTTTTTTTTTTTTTTGTTTTTGGCTAGCTTTATCTCTACCCATATTTATCTGCCTTGCGTAATGTTACCAATTTCTGCCAAATAGACCCCAATAACTCTGCTCTAATTTGTATATTAAGTGATCACAAAATAAACTCAGTATATGGCTATTTTCTGCATCCTATTCAACTCTTTAAATATGAAAAGAGCTAACATCCTTTTTTCAGACTATTTCTTCTATTACGCACACAAATTCAGGTGAAAGTTTTCACAAACTCAAATGTGGATATTAACTATTTCCTTTTAAAAAGTTTAATCCCAGACTCCAAAGAAAGTTGAGATACTCAAGAGAAAAGATTAAAAATGTAATTATAGTGATATTGATACAGCTACAGCCTCATTCTTTGTACCAAATATGAATGTTTTATTCTTTGATACATAATTCTTAGGAAGGCTAAATAGATGCATATTAATCAAGCTTATTTTGTGCTCAACAATATCAGCTAACAAATATCTACTGGATATTAACATTATACTTACATTTCCTGCCACAATTCTCTCAGATACCCAAATCATCATAATGGTCTCCCTTCTTGCCTAAACAAAAAAAAAGCAAACAAACAAAAAAAAGCTTTATAATATAAAATAGAATAAATTTTAGCGATACTGTTATCATTGCAGAGCAGTCATTCTATTTGAAGAGCAATTAAAATGCATTCTATAATAACTCATGCATTTTATATATTAATATTGCTCTGTTGGTACAAGATTCCCAGTTTGTCACTCTTAAAACAACACATCAAGTCTAACCTTCAGGTTGGACAGAGTACAGGCAAAGAGTGCCTGTACAAAATCTCAATTCTCAGGTTCACCACTATACTGCTCAGACTGGATATTGTTCTAACAGAATGGAATGCAAGAATCAAGGTCAAAAATACAGAGACTTTCTAAAACGATATTTAAAAAAATAAATCTTTCATAAGGTATACAAAATATATATGTGCATGTATGCAACTAAAAAACATAGGTATAGTAGAATTCTTCTAGTCTCTAAACTATCATAATACAGTATACTTCTGGTTTCATATTATACTTTGTTACAGTTTTCTTATTTTTAAAACAGATTAAACCAATCCCCTCTTCATTTTGATCTGGGGAAAAGTATGTAACTCCCTCTAATGTAATTCATTTTTGCCCTGATTTCCCTCTATGTTTCACGTCAAACATACACAAAACGCTTTTGTCTTTGGGTTATTTTTCCCTGAGGTAAATTCTGTCCACTGGACGTAGAATTTACAGAAAAATATTACAAAATGTAGACAAATAGATTACAGGACTAAGCAGCTTTGCACCAGGCTGGAGCAGGCTGCTCTGAAGTGAAGATGTACAGGCAAATAAAAATGGCAATTGAGAGCTGCATCCTGATAGAAGTAGTTCTTAATTTTACTTCACCAAAAACAGAGTCAAACTCCCTGAGTAGGGTTAACACAACAGTCTGAACATCATGCTCAGGCCTTGAGGAAATTACTGCTCAGCAAAAAAAAAAAAGATTTTATAATCTGCTGTCTCCAGAACAAGCCCGCAAGAATGTTTTTTCTCCCAAGAAAGCAGGTGACCATCTGGAACCCAGTCAACTGGCAGTTATTTGACATGAAACCTTTGTCAAAGGACTGACAATGGCTCAGTAGCAGATTAGACACGTGCTTTTGGAGTGCCCTAGAATTTATCAGCTGATATTTTATACCAACAATATGGAATAAATACATACAGGAAATTATTTAGAATTCCAGACACACATGCAACACTGATTGGCATCTCAATAATGCCTAAGAAACATTGAAGTTTCTTGGCTTGATTTTTTTGCATAGATTGTCTCATATTAGTAATGAGCTGTTCCATTCCAGACAGTGAATTTCCAGGTTGCGCTGCCTGCTTTCAATGATCACTGTGTCTCAATTTGAGCTTCATGCTTTAAAATATAAATAGTTTGCAGCTGTTATCTCATTTAGATATTTATATGGACTGTATATAAATATATTCCTGTGTACACCATATGTGTATATGCTACATTGTTTCTTTCCACTTTTGTTCTAATAAATACATAACAGATCTGAACGATCTGAAATTTGAGAGCTTTAAAGAACTGCTAAATGTCTCTGCTGTATTATGTCAAAGATGAGTAATAATTAACAATTTATGTAACACTCTTTAGGTAACAATACAGAAATATTGTGATGCTAATGTTGTATTATGTTGAAATTCTGCTTTTGAAATTCTGCTTTGTTGATGAGTTAATATCAGCTGTAGCAAGCAAACTGGGCATAATTTTTCCAATACAGGATAC
>JAOWBP010004096.1:6515927-6532947 GCA_028571105.1 Tragopan temminckii | reverse complement strand
GGGACTCGGCCGGCTCCTGGTGCAGGCGATGGCCGCCGACCTCGTGGAGCGCGGCCACACCGCGATCGAGGCCTACGGCGACACGCGCGGGCGGCCCGACGGCTGCGTCCTGCCCGCGGAGTTCCTCGGCGCCTCCGGTCTGGTCGCCGCGGTGGTCACCGGGATCGTCACCGGTCACGGCGCACCGCGTCGACTCTCCCCCGCGCACCGGTTCTCCGACGCGCAGAACTGGCGGACGGTGGAACTCGTCCTCGAGGGCGCGGTGTTCCTGACGATGGGCCTGCAGCACCTCGACGTGATCCTCGGGCTGCTGGTCGTAGGCCTCTTGCCGGACATCCGCAACGTGCTCGCCAAGGCGCCGCTGCTCGCCGGGCTCGGGCGGCCCATGGCTGCCCCCGCTCCTCGGAGGGCGCAGGTGAGGAACTTTCCCCGCGGCCCGACTCGCTGCCCTCGTTTGGTCTCCGTGCGGTGCACTTTATCGATCGGTACCGCTGCCTCGCGAGGAGGGGGCGGTCGCAGGGGGAGGCTTTCCTAACGCGCCGCCGGGAGCGGGACTTTAACGCTGCTGCCTTGCAGAAACCTTCCTGACCTCCCGAAGTCAGGGCAGGTCTATCCAAAAACATCCCCTCACAATCCACGTTTGTTCAACCGGAGATGCTGCGTACCGCAGCTGTACCCACCGCGGTGTGTGGGGCTTCCAAGTCCCAGCATCTTGCTCCAGAACTCTTGAAGGAAACGTGGAAGCAGTAGGAAAGGCCATATAGCTGTAACTTGTGCCCTGAAAGCCAGGTGCAAGGAAGAAAAGGATGGAAACGTGCCCTGCTCTCAAGGCTTCAAAAGTTCTGTGATGGGGAAAGAATGGCCCTTTGGCTCCAGGGCAGGTCCTGTGCAGTTATAACCCAGCTGAAAATGTACCCACAGCTGTGTTTTTACTCCAAAATGGCCATATGCCACCACCACCACACGAGGTTCAGCTGCACAGCATCCCAACGCCTCCCCTAAAGACCGCGCTGTTGCATTGCTACAGCTCCAGCAGAGGATGGCTGTCCTGGGCAGCGCTGCTGTCCCAACGCTGACCACAACCAGGTCTGCACTGTGCAGACACATGGGAACAAATGGCAAACCAGGCAACAAGGATAACATGGGAAAGGGAACGTCTTCCTGATTCGATTCTGAGAAATGTTGCTTGCAAGATTTATTGCAGCACAAACGTTGTGGCAAGCTCCTGCTAGCATCGGGAATGCCAGATCAGAGAATCAGGGATGCTTATTTTGGGGTGTGGATTTGGAAATGTCATAATCTGAAGCCAAGAAAGATCTCTAAAGTGATGTTTTGCTCCACGAGCAAAATTAAACATAGCATGGATATACATCTGTATTTACATGGAGTATTTATAATCTAGCTTTATAGAAAAATGTGCGTGAACTGGTAAGTGCCTAAGCAGAAAAGAAAGCAGAAACATGCAGCCAAATACTTAATCCAATTGCATATTCATTCAGCATCAACCATTCCTAACCAAAGGGAAAAACTGCACAAATCTGCTCTGTTGCTACAAGGGGAATGATGGAGGAACGCACAGTTGAGTGTTCTCACAGGCAAACCCCACACCTGTGGCAAAAATTATTTATGCTCCTCAGAGAAAGCAATTGGTTAGAAATAAAGAAAGCCAAGTACTGAGTCTGCTTCAGAATGCACCACTGCATCAGAGCGGTGCTCCAGTAGCAGAAAAGTGGTCACGCGTGGGCACAACAAACTCTTCTCAGCGTTGAGCTTGGGCTAATAAAGCAATCCCTGCTTTGCTTTATTCGTTAGGTGGCAAACGTTTCTGCAAAACAAGTGGACGTGCTGGATAAGCAACTTTCAGGTAGCAAGGGCAGAGGTGCCTTGCTATATAAATGCAAGGGCATTTCCAGACCCCCTTACTCTGACTCTCTAAACTCTTAATGCAGTCTGAAAGCATGCTCCCATGGAATTCAGAGGGAAAGTGCTTAAGCAAGGAATAACAGGCAAATGATTATGAGTTTAGGATTTGATCCTGCGGTTGTACTGTAAGGAGATCCTAAGTGTAGCAGATCCATGCAGCATATGGCTGTGGGCTACACACAATCTGCAGAACACTGCTGCTGGGCAGGCAGGCCTGGGGCAGTGTCCTGACAGCTCTCCCCCTGGGCCAGACCAGCTCCAAGCACGGGGCAGGGCCTGCAGGGCAGGATACGGGGCAGGATACAGGGCAGCTGCTGCCTTGGAAGCAAGTGATGGGACAGTGTTGCAATGGAACATGCTGCTTCCAACCCTGTTTCTTCTGAAAAGAACAAGTACAATTGGAAAATCCCAGCATACTCCACCTTGTCCTCAGTGTGGAAGGGAGTCAGTATGAAATTGAAATGGAAAAAAATAGATATTAGTTTGTCTTTAATTCCAGAAAGGTAAGATGCTTATCCCCAAAATATTACTTGGAGAAAGGCTTTGAAATAGTGCATATTTTTACACTTAAAAAACTAAAACACAGAAATACAGTGGTTTTTGGAAGAAAAAAGAAATCCAGTTCCTGACCATGATAAACTGGGATCTCTGCCAATGCCAAAATTCAGCATTTTGCAGAACTGGTAGGACTGCAGCGAAATTAATGGGTGATTTGAAGAACAGAAGAGAAACTGGGATAGATGTGCTAATTTGTTTTTTCTCTTTAAACCAAATATTATGTTTTATGTGATAATGCACCAGAGGGAATTTTACAATCTAAAAAATTAACAAGTGTGTGTTTTCCTTTCTTGACACCTCTTCAGTGTAGTTTATTAAATAAGTAAACTTGAGTAATCTCTGCTAGGCTTTAAATCCATATACGTGAAGTCGGAGCTGGCTGTTAGGAACAAAGTATTTATCTCTGGAGTACATTAAAGATAGAATAGGAGCCAAAGAACGTTTATCTTTCTGTACATATCACTTGAAAGGAGTCCAACAAATTCTCTCAAATCATTCAATTTGAGATCCCTCAATAAAACTCCGCTTTTAGAATTCTACATTTTCTTTCAGAGCAGTTGGAAGTATCAAGTATTTGCAACTTGAAGCACTGCCCATCTTTTCTGCTGATTGAATGACAGTAAGCATCTATCTGCTCTAAGCAGGACACTCCAGTTTCTCTGGTACTGGGCAGCCTCGGTTTCAAAGAAACTTTCTGAGAAATTGAATAGAACTAGAGCGAACTTGAATAAAACTGGACGGTATGCCTTCTAATGCCAACAGTGATGATTCAGGCAGTCACACACAAACTGTGACTTTGTTCTATCTTCAGCTATACTTTCTTCTGAGTCATCATCACAACTCAATTTTAAAAGCCATTAAGGATGCTCAGACTGCTTTTCTGATGGAAGGGCAGAAATTGGACTGGAGTGAATCAGTCACATACAGAGTTGAAAGTACGTGTGCACAAATTCTCACTGCTGCCCAGTGCAGCACTTCCCTGCTTGCATAGGCAAATACCACTGTTCCAGGTGCCGCTGATTTCCACACCAGCCTGGCAAGCCCTTTTCTCTGTGCTAGGACACAGCAAGGCAGGACAACACATTCCATGGTTATGGCTTATCTGCTTTATCCAGCGATCCTCGCTGCTACCTTTATGGAGCTCCCAAACCACATTATTGTAAGCCCTGCCTCAGGCTCCCAGTCTGTAACACAAACCCCATGCCACAGGTTCAGGCTCATTCTTTTGAAGCCAAAAGCACCTGGTCCACATCTGGTGCCTCCTGTACGGCCTGGGTGGAGCAAGAGGAGGGGGAAGAACACAGCATCCTCATGTCATCTGCTGAGGAGCAGTGCCTGGCCCTTCCCATCAGAGCAGCCATAGAGAATGAAGGGGCATAAAACGTAATGAAAGGAAAACAGGTGGAGAGAAGATAGAGCACCAACCAGGTTTGGTTTAGAAAGCAATCTATACCCTTTTAGAATCAATAGGAAATCCCTTTAATTGATTGCAATGGGTTGTGGACCCATTCTACTTGTATAGATATAGATATAATATAGGACCTATATTCTACTTATCAAGTACAACTACAGAGAATCAATGATATTTTGACTTGTTCCTCAAAGCAACAAGTGCAGTGGTAACTTTTGTCTAAGAAAAAGCGCAATTAACAGCATATTAATTCATTAATTCATTCCACTGACAATCCCCTTCTCCCCAGCATGTAGGGTCAACTGGCATTCACAAGTGATCTTATAGGCAGGAGTACTCTACATAAACAAGGCAACAGAGCAAAAACTTGTTTTGTTTGCATTAATTCAGCTCAAACGTTCATTGATACCTCTGTTTCTCAGCAAGTATCTCAAGCAGAGATTAATAAACACTTATTAGTCACTGACCATGTTTCCTGCAGTAAAGGAGGGATGGGAGCAGCCATGTCACCTGGAGACCTGGAGTTTGGTGCCCGTCTGCCAGCTGGTTCTTTGCCTCCTCTGTCTCCATTGCTTTGTGTAGAAAACTACAAATCAAATTATATATTAAAAAATTATTTTTTTTGTAGTCATTCCTTAAAAATACTAATCATTATTTAAATATATGCAAATGTAGAGTGATTTGAGAATAAGCAAAAAATATAAGTTATTGGTTTGTTAAAATTCTGTTTCTTCTGGGCTGAAGTTGGGAAATGCAGGATTTCATGACAGTGGGAAAAACAAAATGCTGAAGCTTTTCAAACATTTACATGCACCTGATTTGATGCTTCTGTGCATTACTGAAATCTCATTTTACCTTAAGTGTTTCACGACCTCAACCCGCGTTGGGCAATTTCAACCTTATTCTAACAGAAGAACAAAAAAAAGCATTCAGATTTATTGGCTGTTTACAAAGCACAGACAGCCACGAAGTTGAAGCATTATTTCTGTCTTAAAGCAAAAAAGGTTTTTGTCGCTTTAAAGAAAGTATTCCACCGCACTCCAAAATAACCTGTGTGTAATGGATAATATAGGATTACTTTTTGACAGCGTGAATATCCTGTTGCTATTGACTGCAGTGCTACAGTATCCTGACACAGTAGTATACAGCTATTGTGAGATAAAGACCGCGTTGAAAAACAAACTGACTGCAGTACTGAAAACAGAAAAGGAACTGTCCGGTAATATAAAAATTAAATTCTTTAAGAGAACAATGAATGGAAGAGTGTCATTTCTAGAAGAAGCATTAAAGAATAAAAGCTTTAGATGAAACTAAGAGAACGGTGCGAGGTATTCCTTTCTTCTGCAGCTGCCATTTTAAAGCAAGATGGAAAGGCCTGGTTGGAGACGACTGTAGATACATTTTGTTTATGTTACGTGTTGATATAAAGCCATCACTATGTTTTTGGATGTTCTTTTGGTTGGTTGGTTTGGTGTATTTTCCCCTCTGGCCCTCTTCGCATTCATATACTTACAGAATTTAAACACCTAGATTAATTAAAAGAGGGGCATCTACTGTTTAAAAAATGCCTGCAACCTTTCAGCAGAAAAATGCTTATCGAAAGCAACCCAAATTCTTCTCTACGTTTCTGCGTTAGTCTTAAGGAACTTGTCGGGAAGAAACTTTCATTTTGCAGTAGAATCAAATCTAATTACTAAAAGAATTATTTTAATGAAACTTATCTGAAAGGTCTTAGTGAGATACGGTGAACAGTATTTCCTGATGAGAAAGGTTACATTTAATCCTCGTCACTGCACCAGATTCACTCAGACATGTTTTTCAGTTTTCATTTCACCCAGTGTTCTATCAGGCAATTAGTTGAAAAATACAGTAACGTACTATAGGGGGGCTGCCATCCTCATGAAAATGAGGTGCAAGGAGATGCTGGGCCCCAACACTGCTGGGAAAGAAAGGGATGACCTGTGTAGGATGTCTCCCTGACTTTTGCCAGCAGGGATGGCCATCTGCTCTCGTCTTCTTCTCCCAATTACCACTTCCCACCCCACAGTTGTGCTGTGGGAAGAAGCAACACATGCAAAGCTGCTGTTCTCATGTTCCTTGCTAATGAGGCAGTGCCCCATCATGGTACAAATGTCACCATCTATCTACCAGCACAGGTACAGGATGTGGTTTAGTGGGGAAATATTGCTGGTAGGTGGACAGTTGGACTAAACGATCTTGGATGTCTTTTCCAGCCTTAATGGTTCTATGATTTTATAAGGTAATAAGTGATCAATGCTAGAGAACATATGAAGATAAACAAAAATTTATCGATCCACCTTTGATAGAGCTGTTAACATACAACCTTACTGGAATAGATCAGATCCGTGCAATAATTGAGAACGATCATTCAAAGGACTTGCTGGTTATTCCTTGTGTCTAATTAATGCAGTACTCTGCAAGTCTATTATTAAATCTGGTATTAACAGCAGGAAGATTCTAGCTGAGAATCAGAAAACAAGCCATTTTTTGGTAAGTTCTGGAACGAAAGACTTCGGGATTTAGTAATACACACATACATAAATTCATCAGATTAAAAATTAACAAACAGATTTCTAGAAGTATGATCTAGGGTCTGCAACTTCTCCAAACAGAACTGCTATGCTTTCATTCAGGAGACTTAAGCTTGGTTTACAGACTTGAGCTCTTTTTCTGATGCTTCAGTGGACTGAGTTTTCAGCATTCAAAAGCTAAAGACAGATTTCACCCATTCTCTAGACTATTCCCCCAAGCTTATAAATAGTATGTACCAAGCTTATTCTTACAGAATCAGCCCTCGTTTCCACGAATGGCTAATATTTAATAAAACATCTGATCACAAAACCAAATCTAAAAAGCAGTAGTAAAATAACACTCCAAGCTGCTGCTAAATACAATGTGTTTTGATATAAGTCCATTTCAACTCCATTTATTTCAGGGTTCTACAGCAGTCAGAATAATCAATGTGGAATTTTCCATGCGATTTACACATTGCTTTTTAAAATGAATTGACTGAAACCAAAAATGTTTATTTCTGCTGCCTCGCTCGTTTTCTAAAACATATTCTCTTTCTTTTAAAGTGAGAGAACGACCTCTCCTTCAGGAACAATTTTCTGAGACAGTGTGTTTATCAAATGGCTTCTCTGCTTTCATGAAAACAATTTATTTTCACTGAACTCTTCAAGATAAGCATCGAAGCCAGGAAGAATGTACAATGACATTTATAATTACATTTAAAAAACAAATATTTTGCTCAAAGAGAGGTTTTGGATTTTTATCTTCTTTTAGCGATACAAAATATTTTTCTTCCCCCAACACGCCAGCTAGAGATATTTTCTTCCTGAAATTACAAAGTGTATTTTCATATGCATGGAAAGAGAAGCCTGGGACAGTAATCTTCTCATAGAAAGGCTACAGTATGCATCCTAAACAATGAAAGCTGTAGCATAATCCTTACAACCAATTTGCCTTCCCTGCCCCACTCTTCGGAAATAATCTGCAGACAAACGACAGGGAGAGCAGGGGGATTCGTGACCCTGCACAGCCTCCTCCAAACACACACCCATATGCCCAGTCCTGCAAAATGGACAAAACAATTGTCTCGTGGAGTGGCACGTCCACCTCAACGGCTTTGCTCCCACAGTCTCCCCTTGCTCAGAGGGTTTCGTAAGCCCTAGAGCTCTCTGCAGAGCCTATGGACACTGGCATGGTGTCCCACCCCTCCCCCTGTCTTTGGGGAAATAGATCTTGCTTAAAAAACTCCCCGTTTCCCTTGCAGATTCAGCTCCAGTTCCATTTTCAACTACCAACAACAAAAGCTCAGTCATGCCAGACAATTACTGCTTCCTGCTATATTCTCAGCTGCCACTGAAATCAAGGTAGTCCATAATATAGCTCATCTTTCAGGACAAAGCAGCCATAAATTTATCCCTACCCTGCCTGTATTTTCTAATGTAAATTCAAAAACTACCTATGCAAAAGCTGCCCATGTATATATTTAGGGCTTCTGTTTGAGCTGCATGGAAACACGAGTGTTACTGGGTTAAAAAGAAAGACACCAGTAGAATGCTCTTTAATTTGTGGGAATTCATTTTAGAAGTAAAAATTTAAGATCCGGTTCATTCCTTGTCAGTCAGACATTCCAGCTTTCATTATTCCATTTTTCAGTGCATGGAGTTGGTTCTCATCATAAAGATTCTCTGATAAAGTTCTCCTCTGGAGACACACTCTTTTTGTAGACTCAGCTAGTGAAGAAATATCATCCATTTGTAATACTCATCAAAGAGAAGTGGAAAAAAAATCAAAAGCAGCTGAAAAGAGATTGTGTTTCACTAATATACACCGAGGCTTTATTTAAAATAGAAAATGTTAAATTTGATCAAATATCAGCCCACCATTCAGAGTGAAATAATCTCTTTTAATTTGCATGTATCTGTGTGTGCCAAAGAGAAGCGTGTTTGCTTTCAAGCAGGTGCACATCCTGCTATGACTAAATCTCTAACTCATCAAATTGCTTTACCAGTGTGGGACATGCCCTTTTTTCTGGAACAGCTTCAAGCATTTTCCCCAGCATTTCAGCCACCTGTTTACTGAGTTCATACTCCAAAGGAGATGCATGCAATTAGAAACAAGGAAATGAAAATAAATGACCTTGTTTGTTATAAATAACAAAGAGAGTCAGCAAAATTAATGCAGTGAAGCCTGACCTTGTGACCTGAAAGAAAGAATCACCTCATTCCTTTGTAGCAGGCTCACAATGCGCCAGCACCAAGCATTGTTATGCAGCTTTGCTTCTTTTGATGGATCTTAAAGGAGTATATTCTAAATATTAAATGTTTTACAAGTTAGATTAGGAAATTTGCATTAAAAAGCATGATGAAACAAAGTCAAAAGAGCAATGCTTATCACTGTTCTTTTCAAAGAGCACAGGTAAGTTGTGAGTGGGTTAGTTCCCTATATTACAGTGTTTTTTTTTTTCATTGGAAAAAAAAAATAAGGAATTCTAGGTACTAAAGAGAGATGGAAAATGTCTCCTTTGGTATTTGGTGAACTGATCAGGAAGAAAGTTTTTAATTACCCAACTCCAAGACAAGGAAACATTTTTCTTTTGTAAATTCTTTGTGCGATGATGATCTGATCTGTAAGAAAAAAGCAATGCATTTCCATAGCTACTACAGAAAAGCCACAATTTTTTTTCATTATCCTTTGATTAGGCGAGCAGAAATATCTCCTTTTGTACAAAGTCTACTGAATAACGTTTCTACGGGGTACATTTTCACTTTTGAATGATTCATGTCATTGTGGAACAGTGTCCAGCTGTAATGGAGGGCAAGGTGTTAGAAATTTGTTTCGCTGCTTGTCTTTGGAGGTAATGAGAACATACAGTTGTTTTTGTGGCAAAAAGAACAGTGTGTAATTACAGTGCTTGTTCCCATCCTGTCACTCTCTAAAACAAGTCCCTTATTAATGATGCAACTCGGAACTGCTGCAGAAATGAAAGGATAACACATTTGCATCTCACTGAAGGCAGAGCCCACAGCAGGTATTGTTTGACAGGGTTTTTTTCCAAAACTTGTTTTCCTTCTTTTTCCTTCTCTCACTTTCCAGGACACCCACCCAGGAGGCTGCAAGGCCCTTGGTGCCATCCAGGGCCCGAGCTCTGCAGGCTGCCCTTTTAGGTTGGGGCAGGGCAGCTCCTCCTGCAGCACCCACAGGGTGAGGGGTATCTCATCTCCTCCCACCCCTCTCATCATTCCCCTGAGTAACAAAGCAGGAGGTCTACATGCCATGGAACAACTTCACTCTATGACAGGTTCAGTGTGACTCACCTGCTCCCCTGCTTTTCCAGTAAAAGGTAGACCTGAGCAAGTAATTTCTAGCAGAAAAAATAGTTGCTGAACACTGCCTCCCACTATGTTTGTGAAGTCAAACAACATCCCAAGTGAGAAGGGAAATTGTGGCTGGCTGGTCAGTAAATTCCGATTCTGTGGCATAGAGTCCCCATAGTAGGAGACCATGCCAGCCTATAAATTGTATTTATGTGAGTATCTGTTGAGAAAAGCCTAGACTGAGTTTCTTTTGTTGGTTCCTAATGACATCAGCAGTCACCTTTGTGAGGGCTAAGTAGAAACAATTGATCATCTCTTACAAAATCTCATGTATAGCCATTCAGAATAAACTCTAGATGAACATTCTCCAACAAGCAACTAAAAATGTACACATTTAATATCTGTCCTGAAACTTACTCATTGAAGCAAATGGGGAAATTCAGCTTAAAAAGCATTTTATTCTGGGCAGAACAAGCTCAGGGCTCTCAGGAAAAGTTAGCTCCCCCACGTTTTCTTTATTTCAATTTCAATATATGATGGCTTAAAGGAGAAAAAGTAATATTGTAAATACTACATTGTTATGTATTTATTCAGGAAAGATCTCCCCCATAGCTGTGAGCTGCCTGAACAATCAATGACTAGAAAAATTAGAAAAACAACCAAATAAAACCAATCAAGAAGGAAAACTGTCAATTCCACTTTGTTTTAATTTGCATTTAAGCAATTACCAGAAAACTCATACTGCACTAATTAATAATTCTCCAGACCACAGCAGCTATAAGAAGCTGTTTTCATCATGCCAGGTAGATCTCCAAAGTTAAATCCAATAACTTCAGTCCCCCCTCAGTATCATTTACGGATAGAAGAATACCAATATTGGTCCTGCTAAATAAATTTCTGCATCTAAAGGAAAACTTGCACAGCCTCTTTAGAGATGGCAGACAGTAGAAAAGAGCAGAATTCTTTTCCATGCCACAAATGAGCAGCGTGATCTGGCTCAGCAATTCTGGCCCCTTCTGGACTGGGCTGTGCTCCAGCATGTGCTTTGGAGCCAAGCTTCACCTGAGACAGCTGAATACAGGCATTTTTTTCTCTCTTGCAATCTTCCCAGACTCATGCTGCCTCCTTCAGCTGATCACCTGAATTCAGAGCAATTACTGCCATTTTAAGCCCTCTGACAAGCTTACTGCAAATTGCGCAGATATCACAACCATGTTAAATGTGCAGTTTAGACTGTGCAAGCTGGTTGTGCAAGCTCAACCTTTAGCTCTGCGCCACACACTTGAATGCTCTTGCACTGCACTGGTGGGACACACCAAAGTGGTCTGGCCTTTCTGAACAGTAACCTAACCAGGATATTAAGGCAGGCAAAAGACACAGTGGTGTTACATCCAAGAATCAATGCTAGTCACGATCAGCATGCACTCAGAGATATGCAAATAAAAACAGTATTCCAAATGGTTGGAGATGATTAGTGTCCAAAATGAATGATATTACAAACTTGATTTAAAAAGAAACAATTTTCAAGAGCATTATTTATCCAAATTAGATGCATCAGTGCCTTTCAAATTCACCTGAAGTCAGGTATAGCAGGAGAACAAATTGTGTACTTTAATACTTGGTTTCTTCAGCTCTCAGGAAGGTAGCATCCTGCAGGGGAACAGCAAAGCATACATTTCTTGTACAAGCACACAGCAGGCACACGCTGGCACAGAAAACAGTCCTGGAGAACAAAGTTCCTGCACACTAACTGAGGCTCAACCAGTTGCTGGCCTTACATATTGCAGGTGTCAAACTTACCATCACTTGCATTAGGGAAAAGCTAACAGTTTCCTTCTTTCCTCCTCTGGTTCCCATCTGAGGAGAGGGTAAGCAATAACACAAATGGTTCAAGAGAACAAAAGGGTTGCCCCTTTTATTCTCTTGAACCATTGTCCCTCCATTGCTCAGCAGGACAGCCCACACTGGCCACAGCCCTTTACTGACGGCTAGTCTGAGCACCCACAGCTCTTACACTCCTTCACTAAATGTTCCGCCACTCCCTGAGAACAAGAGGTTTTATAGAAAATCACATTGTCAAGTATTCCATCGGTAAACAATATCTTATATATATTAAACTGGTTTATAGTAGTCATCTATTCTTTTCAAAATGTGACAGGACTTTGAATTATTTGCTCTATCAGCTGTAGTAAATTCCCCGGTTCTGCTGTGCATGGCAGGCCTGCAGAAACACCCCTGACAATGAAGTGAGCAGAGAACTCATACATGACAGAATCCACTAAGCAGACTATTTTGGGGGACAGTCGGGCTTCAACAAACAATCCTTTCTTCTCATTCTATAGAGGAGCTGCACTGGGGCCTACTTTGGCCATTAGTCTAAGGAAAGCCTTTGTTGAACATATAGCTGCTTCTCACATTGAAAGAATAAATCACATTCTTATTCCGAGTATGTCTTCACTGCATTCACTGATGTGAATGTTGTTCCATGGCTGAAAAACTGGGTAAACAGCTTGCCCTGTGTCGGCTCTGTGCTACTGTGTCTGCATCGCTGGCTGAGCAACCCAATTTAAAGTGGGCCTGGATGTGCCTCTAAGAGCCACAGCCACAAGCAGTGCACCCTTTCTTTAGAGTTATTTAGTTAGTTCATCAGGCTGCATTCACAAAATCACAGAACTGGAGGGCTTGGAAGGGACCTCTGGAGATCATCTAGTCCAAGCCTTTTGCTAAAGCAGATCCCTGCAGCAGGTTACACAGGAAAGCATCCAGGCAGGTTTTGGATATCTCCAGAGAAGGACACTCCACAACTTCTCTCGACAGCCTGTTCCAGCGTTCTGTCACCCTCAAAGTAAAGTTCTCCCTCATGTTCATATGGAACTTCCCATGTTTCAGTTCTGTGCTCCAAACTGGGTCACAGTAAAGCAATTCAGTAGTCAGTCACCTTTACAATAATATGCTACTCTCTACCCTTCAGCATGTCTCATCATTTGGTATCAACTTACACTTTTTGCCCATCTTCATATACTCAAACATAAGAAAAATGGAAGACTCAGGTTTTGGTAGACCATAGGGACCTCTGCTGACAGCTTCTATGCAGACAGTCATCTTTGAGTGAGCAGACTTGAGCTCCAGTCATTCAAGTCCACAATTTATAAAGCTGGATTTGATGTTCCATCACCACTCTGGTGGGAAGGCTCCCATTACCATGCATGGCACTGCAGCCACTGCTGAGCTTCTGAGCATCTCCGAAGCATTACAACAAGCACAACTCATGCCAGCCTGTGGCACCTACAGATAGAATCCTCCATTTTATCATTTAAAACTGGAGTTTGCCTGTTATAATATTAACATTTCTCCCTTTCTGCTTCCCATCTCAGTTAGCACTCTGTGCTGCCAAACAGAACAAGGGCTGCAGGGAAGAGGAACTGCTGTTTCAGCAGGGAGCTCTCAGGGAGCACCCAGCTCTGAAGTGCTTTCACAATTTTCCATCTGAGCTACAAAAGGCACAAATTCCTATGCTGTGTTTCAGTGGGCGTGTGCATTTGCGTACTTGTCTGCACAGATGTGTAACTTAAAATTTTAAAAGAGCACATAAATACTCTGATGACCCAGACAACATATAATCCCTTCTGCTACAGCTGTTTTCAAACAGGGTAAATGGTAGACACATAAATATATTCAATGAAATAATTTTTATTCTCTACCCACACAACACAATTGTGATGCTGGGGAATTTGTTGCAGGAAACATCCAGTGACAACGTCCAGAATTATGAATGCCTTTGAATTAAAATCTCTATTCCAAAGCTTTTCCCTCTTCTTTTTTTTTTTATTCTTTAAATATAGCACTGCAGCAAAATGAATTTTAAAAACAACGTTTACAATTATTTGCAAAGATAACAGCTGGGTTTCTTAGTTCATGCTCCCTTGTTCTTGCATCTCAGAAGAGTTCGATTAGCCTAGTAGCATTTATCCTGCCTATTCCTTTCAGAATTATCTCTGACCCTATGAGACGACCTTTCATCTCCCTCTTCTACAGACCAGCTTCCTCTAACTTTAACAAATAACTAAGGTCTCTCTGCCCTTGTACCATACTAGTTTGGAACCTTGTCTGTTCATACAAAACCTTGTTTTGTTTTTTTTTTTTCTTTAAAATTGCAGACTGGTCTCTCGAGCATTACTGAAACACTGTCGTCTCTCACTGACACCAACCTATGTGAAGCCTCTATATTTGCATTTCACAATTTGCCCTGATTCTATATTCCTTCATTTCACTGTGGTTGAGAACTATTCAGCCTTCTGCCCATTGGTTTGTCTGGTCACTGAGAACCATATATTATTCGATACTTTCTTTACTTGGTTGTGAGCTTATGGTCTTTTCTGTTCTAAGTACTGTTCAATGTGTTTTTTCAGATTTTGAAGTCAGCTTCTGAAAATCACTCATCTGAAAAAAGTCACTGGGGATTTACACATACCTGCTATATGGAAGACCACATGTATATTAGTTAGCAGCTTATAGAATCCAAAACTGCTTGTACAGAAACTCTGTATGTCTGATTTATCTTTCTGTATTTACAATAGAAGAATTTGGGCTAGATTGCATATTATATTATGAAAGCAAGCACTAGCAAAGCACTGAAAGGTCTTGCTTTGACATGTTATTTCTCCTTTTGGACTGTTCTACATGTTAAACTTGCCACTAGATATTCCACTGGGATGGAATGAGTGTGCCCTCTCTATCAATACTCCTCTGCACCTACCTCAACCCAGCTGCCACATGGTGCCCTTCTCTCTCCACAGCAAAGTAAGAAAAAGCACACCATACATGAGGGCAATGAAAACTGCTATGTGCAAAACTAAGGAGGCGTAACTATTTTCTTGTAACTACAGACTATCTGAAACATCTGCCGTGACGTAAAATCTGCCAGGAATTAAAAGTCTTCAACCATACTTCAAATCATCAGGCTTTTCCAGCCAGCCACGATTTCCCATGACCTGTTCAGCATCTCTGCTTCCCCCTACATGTTATAACTTTCCCCAGAAATCTCTCTTGATCTTTAAAGTCCTGGATTTTGTCAGTATACTGAAACTATATTAATTCCTTATTCTTTTTCTATGTCTCCTTTATTTGTATTATCCTTATCTTCATTGTGAAAACTGAGTCAGAATGTTTAACACCTGAAAAACACATTTCTGTGAGTAGGTTACCTTTGCTATGTCTAAAACTCTACTGCTTTATCCGGAAACCTCATTTCTTTTGTATTCAGAAAGTCTTTTATCTTAGCCCTTTGCACAAACTTATTTTGTACCTTTTGCTTACACTCGTCACTTTGTTCTCTAATCTTACAATCTTCCCTACCAGTTTTATCTTAGAGATGATTGACATATGGACTTCAACAGTCTCAACTGCTCTTTTATTTCTCCCAAATAAATGTCTTTGCTGGATAGCAGGTGTAATTCTCTAGCTACAAAACTTTAGCTTTGAATATCTCCAATTTTATTTTTCCATACATACCCTTCCGTGATCCCTGTACTTTTCTTTCTTCGTGCAATTTTTGATGTCAGTATAAATCTAACTTGGTTATAACACCTCATATCAAGATATTCTTCCGTTCTTACATCTCCAGTCATGCTGTATTTATTATGCACACCTATGAAGAGGATTGTTCCTTTTAGTCTATTCTTTTAAATTTTGTAAAGAAGCAATATTGCAGTATTCAGTCTGTGATTTAGGCTATGCACCCAGACTGAATTAAAGCTAGATGGAATGACAATTCAGGTACGTTGTGTGTTTAAAGGCCTCTGTGTGAAAGAAAAAGAAATCTATAATGTTACCCTCGGGATTTCAGGCAGTGATATTCCAAGTCTGAAAGAGAGGGAATAAAGAAACTGAAAAAAGATACACACCACTGACCAATCAATTGAAAAGTACAATAAATGGAAAACAGAAGACTCCCTGGATTTTCCTTGTGGGCTGATAGCAGTGGCTTTAGATAAAAAGAAAGAGCACTTATGAACCACTTTCTACTTGAGACATAGAAACTAGTTTTTCTGAAGGCATATCCCACAGCAGCAAATTCTTAGGTGGTGAGGAAAACCCTGCCACACCTCAGGCTGCAGGCTGAATGATGGATGGCCAATCTTCCAACTATCCCACAGCCTCTCACTCCATCTCTGAGAAACTCACAGGTGACTTCTGCCCTGCTTCTAATTTCCTCTCAGCTCTGGGTGGAATCTCTCCTCACCCAATGGGCTTTCTAATAATGTTAATCATCAGCAAAATGAAAAAGAGTGCCACCAGTGAATCAAAACAAATGTGAAAAGCCAAGCCTGTCAGCCACATTCCCTGCCCATGCAGGCAGCCTGGGCCACTGGAAGTGTTCTCCAGTCAGACCAATGCACATATTTAACCTCAGCACAACTTCTCCCAAATACTTACAGTGGTACTTTTAAAGTAAAATTCCTTGCAAAAGAAAGATCAGAGCGGGCTTCGCAAGTTCAGTCCTAAAGGACAGTAAAATGCTCTCCTCTACAATGCTTTTCTCAAACAAGTTGAATTCATTTTGCAGAACCACAGCTCACCTTTTTAGTGCAGGGATACTTTGGGCCACAAAAGCAAATGGGCAAATATTAAGTGAGGTGACTCAAACATTTCCACAAGCAAAAATCACTCTTATTTTGTCAGAAAACAAAGTTCACTGTTGACAGAGTTTTATAAGCCATCTCACTTCACTTTGTTTTTCCACTTCTTTTTTCACAGCCCAAACTTGAAGGGCGATGTAACCTTGGTGGCTGCCAAAGGCACACACAGCTGCTCAGGATTGTCCCTCAGCTCCCAGGACTTCCTTTGGCCAGGACACATGGAAGCTAATTCCACTACAAATGCTGGTGGCAGTAGGAAGCGGTGCATGGTGCATGTAAGGCACGTGCTTGGGATAAAGGGAAGGCCAAACGAAATCCCAGCCTTCCCTTTTTTTCTACGTGGAACATGCACAAATGATAGTCGCTGCTTCTTAAATGACTCCAATGTATTTTAAAATACCAAAAAAGAAAACCTAAGAGCCTGCAAAAATTTTGAAAAGTCCTGCCTTGGTAGCTGAGTCACATCATTTTTCACTATTTTAATATCAACTGCTACCAAGTTTCAGCAACTGAAAAGGGAGAATAGAAGTTTCAGCAACTGAAAAGGGAGAATGGAAAATTCTAACGAACCGGACAAAAACCTTCCCTTAAAATAATGCAAGGATTGTAGAGGAGCTATACAAAAACTATTTTATTGTAATGAA
>JAOWBP010004096.1:6487236-6508900 GCA_028571105.1 Tragopan temminckii | reverse complement strand
AAGTAATACAGCAGAAAACAAAATCCTTTATCTATATATTTGAAGTTCCTTTATTTACTTACTTATTGTAAAAATACTGGACATTCACTTACGTTCTTTTTCTGCAAGTTATTCTTTGAGTTAGAAACCTTTGGGTAAAATAAGAACTATAAAGCCATCAACCTTGTTTTCTGTTTGACAAAAACTCCAGTTACCAGCTCCCTCTCCCATAAATATAATTAGCATCCACTGGATTCAGTTCTCTAACCTTAATTTGTGTTTACTTTTGATAAACAAAAACATCAATGCAAACAAAGAGGTGAATCAGTCCGCACAGTAGGAATTTAAAGATTTTATAAGGGTCTTTCTCCGAAATCAATTCATACCAAGGACCCAGCCCTCAGATTTTATTTTTTTCAGAAATCGTCTTGTTTCTGAATTTTTCAGAAGTAGTACATTATCTATGGAGTATTTTTTAATGTAAGGAAAATTGAGAGATTGGAAGAGAAAGTCCACAAGCCCCACCCCTACGTTAACATTTTACTATTCCTTCTCTACCAAAAATGTATAGTTTCATCCGAGAAGGAAAAATAACACAATGTATTTTCTATCAATGTGGGTAGGTTCTTCTCTAACATAGAAAGACAAGCGGTGGGTTTCAAGAACACTTTCATCAAGCTGAGAAATGTCCTCCAAAGGAACATAAAGACTCACTAGCTGTACTATAAAGAAAAATACCTCATACTAATCCAGCAAAAAAATTAGAAATGGTAGAGAAGAAGGAATTCGTGGTAATTTTCCAGTCCTGTTGCTGAATCCACGGAACACACCCCAGATACACTTAGCAGTTAAATTATTTTGTTCTATTAAATACGTTTTGAAAAATCATTTGGCCTCATTACTTGCTAGAGAACAATGAGACTTGCTCAATCTTGCTCTTAATAGTATGAGTGACTCATAAAAATTCCATGCCTTTTTTTCTCTAAAATATTAAGTATGAAAACTTCAGCATGCCTTCTGCCACTCCACTACTCATCTGCCTGCTATTGACAATAAAGGTGTGTCATTTCCCATAAAACTTTATTCCAGCATTCAAGCTTTTCTTGGAAACACAAGCAGGTGAATCCTTGATCTGCAAAAGATAAATGCTATTCTGTTCTAGTCCATCTGACCAGTCTGTCAATGACAGTCATTCATCTACTGTGGAACAGTGAACAGTGCACCATGAATTTGCTAACACTGCATCTGCCAGTACATTTTTCTTTGATAGTAAGTGAGGCATAATAAACCTTGATCTTTTTTATATGCTGTTTTTTGTTTGGGAAGTATGATGTATTGGCTATTTACTACCTGACTTTTTTCCTCTATAGAATCACATTCTATGCTCTCAACAAATTTCTTTCTTTGATTCAACACAAATGACTACTTATTACTCTTAAAAAAATAATAATTTAGCAGTAAGACCTCCATGATAAAATTTTAGTCCCTCATTTAAAGCGCTGACACCCGCTGAGTGATGCATCAAAGAGAGAGGGCCTATTATCGCCATAAGAACTCAAGAAAATTCTTTCTGAATTCCAGTAAATAACTTCCTTTTCAACAGCTTATTCAAGATATATGAATGTGATGAAATTCTCTGTTCTGTGCGAGTGAAAATGTTTTCATTTTCATTCAGCAAGTAGCAATCTGCAGCCCACGAAGGCATTAGAAAGAATGTTCGTCTTTACAGTGCTCCGTGGAAGTTGTTAGAACACCTCTGCCAAAACTTTCCAGGCGAAAAGCCCTACCTCGCCGACCAATTAAACACACACACAATTGATCATTTAGGGGCTGGAAAAGTATTCACAGATCTTTCATTGCCTGTGTGATGGTATTTTGCTAGCAGTACATTTTTCAGTAAGTCAGCTTCTAAAAGAGAGCACACTGCTGAGCTGCTTTTTTCCTGTAACAGTAATGACTCACGTTCTCCTATCATGCTCCTTCCAGAAGAACAGTCAGTTTGTGTTTCACCCAATGTGACTGAAAAACTATTAACTATATCACAGATTTCTTTTCAGCTAAGTTTGTTTATACACAATTTGAGTATCTCTGTTTTTTAAGAAATAGAAAACATGCGAAAGAGGAGAGGGACCAAGCTAAGGTAAGTATAAATTAGCTTATGCATGGGCATCCTTGGATTAAAGAACAGGTTTCCACTCATGCACACTGCTTTATCTCACCTGAAGTTAATGGACTCACAATAATTGACACCTACTATGAACCCAACTAATGTCATCTGCACACAGATGAAATAGCATTAATGAAAGGAAATGATGACAGAAAATAACAGTAGTGCTCTCTGTTAAATATACTGTGTCTGTATGTAAGAAAGCCAGTATGAAGATTGTTTTGACCCCATTGATCTTTCTGATGTTGAGACGCACGTGCAAGGTTTTAAAACAACATGAGATAGGCTTCTTTCGCTCCAACGCTGAGACTCCTTTGAAAAATAAATGATCGTATTTCTGTATGAGTAAAAATTACTTTTGTTTTAGAATATTACCACAATCCCTCTTTTCCAGCTTGACTGGTGGAAAATTATTATCTATTATATAGAAGCGCAATCCATTAGAAAAAAATAAAACAAGAAGGTACATGTCATTCTCAGTAAGGTAATATATAATTACTGGATAAGATACAAATTAATACTTCTTGCGTTTACTGTGGGAAACAATTTTTCAACACTGTGCTAGCAATTTCCAGACCTCTAGTTCTATTTTTCCCATTCTTACAAGCAAATTTCTCTTTGAATGTAGACACTCTCTAGAGGGAGACTGCAACTGCGTTTATAAGTGCACAAACAGTGATTCTCACTGACACCATACTCTTAATTGACTTGAGTCAGGAAGATTTGGAACAGCTTAGCTCATACAGTAGGTGCGTTGTGGAGCAACTTGCACTTATTTCAAGACAGAAAGATAATTACCATTTCTACAGTAGCAGAAACACTCTCCCATGAGCTTTACTTTCTCAGTTAATATTAGAATTCTTTCACATATTCACCATATTTCAGATTCTCCTTTTTACGCACTGAAAACTGGTTAACTTTTTCCCCTACTGTAATTTTCCATGTTCCAAACAGCAATGAGAACAAGATAGAAAATTGTCTGTAGGAAATAAAACAATCATCTAATTGACATATGTTTTCAGATTAGTATAAATATTGTTGTTCAGCTTATATTTTATGGCAGCACCCACGAAGGAAATCAAGCACTGAATCAGTACTCACACAGTGACTTGTACCAACAGCGGCTAAGCAATCCTTGCTCCAAGTACATCACATGTAATCAATTCATAAAAAATAGTGATACTGGCTATTATCGTCTGTAAGACTGCATTGAAATTAATCAGCAGAAACCATATCAAGCACCACATGATCACAAATTGTTATATAATCTATTCAAGGACACAAGATCAACACTTCTGATCCATAACGATGGGCTGACTTCACTGACTTATAGCACTTGAGAAAAGGGAATTTAGAGAGTGAGCCCAACTCCTCTTCTTTTGGAGTAAAGGCAAAACATAAATATTATCTACAGAAAGTATTAAAACAGCCTTTAAGTGTAAGGTACTCATACCTTTACCAAGTTTCAGCATTCTTTCTTTTTGTGCAGAGAACTACTCAAGTTTTTGTAACTGATAAATAACATCTCCTTCAACAATACTTACTTTACTATGCTTTTCATGTATACAGGCTCAGCTATTAGCTGTTCTCACTTCAACAGTTAGCGAGATGCATGTCATCTGCTGATAAAACCAATTACTTGCGTTAGCAAAGTACTCCGTAATACATTCAGCATCCATCACCTTTGAAAATCCCAACTTACACAACAGTTTGCTGTACATTTAAAAGCTGAACTGACTGAGAACTCTTTCTAACCCTAGGGAGGTAAGCTGAGTGGCTTTATGGCCAAAAGCTGTATCAATATCTGTACTTAACATCCTTATCAAGGAAAGGTCAAATAATCCTTTCTTGGAATTACACAGTGATTAATTCAAATAAACAAACTAGACCATGTAATTCATAATCTTAAATGGAAACAACTGATTTTCAGAATCTGCCTCCTGCGAAAAAAAGCACTGCTGTTTCAAAACCATGATCATTTCATCTGATTTACTTGTCCCACAACACGTATTAGCCTATTTCTGAATAAGTCTGGAAAACTAAGTAGCTGGGCCTACAAAACTGTACTCTGTGGATTTCATAGGATTCCAAATGTAAACAACAGAACTTACAGTTAATTGTCTTTTAGATAAAGCTGACTTAAGCAATTAAGATAACAATTCTACAATATTCCAGATGAAACATACTAAAAAATGTTCATTAATAACTGAGCTGATACAGAGCTCCAGATGTTTCTTACTCTGGCAAGGTTCCTTAAGCGATGATAAGCAGATTTACATACTTAACTAATATGTTTAGTTAAAGAAAATTTCCAAATCCAGACTAACATCCAGATTTCTTATTTGGCTTCAGATCAAAAGGCATACTATCAATAAGGATGGAATCCAGGAAAAACCCTTTAAACATCTGCTGAGAAGTAACCAACAGATACTTGATTTTCCCCAAATTCAATTTCAGGCAAAATTTTACTTCATCCAATAATTTTTTTTATATCCTCAAGACAGTTTGACCCCATCTTTTGCATATTCAAATCTCAGAACACAGCTCTTGCGCTGGCAGAGACAGCAGTTGCTAAGGAAAAACTGTTAGTTTGTAGTTCACATTTGAAATGCTATCAACAATTTCTCTCATAGTGAGAACAAAGGCTTTTTGGAAGCAAAGCCCTCACCACAACAACAGCACCAGTGATTTAAACAAGCAGGTTCAAAAATTTTATTTTGAAAAAAACACTTTCAGTTATTCATAAAAACAAACTATAGAAGCTCTACTCTTTCATAGAGGCAAAGGATGGAAAATAAAGTTAGTATTATTGTGTCATAGCTGGTATTCTTTGGCACGTTTACTTGTAAGTGTTCATTGTTACATTTAAGAAAAATACTTTATAGAAAATACGTGAACCAATTGATGCTGCTTTGACTTCCTTCCAAAATGCAGAAGGGAAAATACAAATACATTGTCCACTGGAAGGGCAAGTGTGGAATGCACAAGGGAGTGACCAGAAAATACGGGCTTCATTTTCAAAATTATTTGAAATGAAGATAACTATTTCCAAACAAGCTGAGCACTCACATACATTTCTACTGAAAGCCAAGAGAACAACTAATAAACATAAGAGAGGTAAATGTACAACATGGTGTTACCCCAGTAGGTACATGGGAATGATGCTAAGGATTAGGAGAAACTACCAAGTGGGGTTTTTTTTTGTTCCTTGGCATACCTGAGAGAACAGAAAATATGCTACCAGGAATTTGGGACAGATCTGGATAACACTAAAATACGACTGGCCTCTAGTACTTCCCACCCAAAGCTTTCAGCCTAGTTTGCAAAGCATTTAAATATGGGAAATATGCTAACACAAACCATCCTGGAAGGCTGCAGCAGAGTCAGAAACAAAACTATAACAAGAACACCTTACCCAGAGCAGCTTCAGCTGGTTCCCAATCTAACAGCCATGTCTCACAGCAGCTCTTCCCCTATAACATGTTCCCAACTCCTCTTCTATGTACTGTCCATCTTTTGTCCATCTATTTGTTCTTTTTTGCACTGTGTTCCATATGTAAATAAATTAGTCCCTATCTCTTTCACACTAACCTTTTTCCAGCAATGGCTCACATCAGTTATATTAAGCACAAGTACAAAGTGTCTTGAAACATCAATTCTGTTTGTTTCTCTGGGATTTTTAGTATACCAACAGAGTCACAATTTATTTCCTTTTCCTGTGGATGTAGCTTTCCCGAGTTTTGTGTAATTATGTTCCTCAAATACCTGAACCCTCCAGACTGCTCTTTTTAGGTCCTTTTTCAGTGCTCTTCTAACTGTGGTAAAACTTGTGGAGAATGAAGATTTTGTCATTTAAAAAATGTGAATGCATACAATAGATTCAAATGAAAAAAATGAGAACTGTGGATAACATTCCCCAAACTATCAAAGTGACATAGAAGCTGCATTCCCACTTTCAAAAACGACTTAAATACGTAAGAGATTTTGAAAAACTGTAATAATCTGACAATAATTATGCATTTGTGCAAATTATACTTTTTATCTTCATTTAATTACTCACTTGTACTCATGTCTGTGATTAATTAGATTGTTTTGAAGCAGCAGTGTACAATTCCTGGAAGCTTACTATAAATGATATGCTAACTACTGACATAACAGTATAATGAGGTTTATACAAAGCTCTCGATGGGGCTCAGAGCAATCCCACCCTGTGACAGAGGCATATCTAGGCAGGAGGGGTGCTTCCAGGGGCAGCCTTTGCCCTGGGGCAAGCAGGATGGCTGTGAATCAGGAGTGGGAAACCTGTACAGGTGTGGCCAGGCAGCTTCTATTTCTGGTCCACTTCCCTATTTCCCAGAGCTCCTTTGAAGTTACAAAACCTGCTCACACCTCAGCATCCCCTGCATCTCTTACTTACTCTACGTGTATTGACCAAACCTCTCGTTCCTCTCTCACTTTGAACACAATTCCCTTATTCTTCCCATTTATTCGTGTTTAGTACCATAAGATGCTTTATGGCTGATAAACTCAGTAAGTTCAGAGTGTTTAAATGGAAATGAAGATATGAATTTAAAGAATTCAGATTATTTTTGCGTCAGCTTGGTTGTTTTCCTACTGTGTCATTCTAATAAATGAGCCATCCTTTAGTGTAAGCTTTAGTATTTTAAGGGAAACAAAATCACTTCTAGACTCACTTGGAGACTTGCAGCTAACAGCACAATTACACGTGAATCCACGCCAGGAAATAGTAAAGCAAATATTAGGAGGGTTTTTACTTATATGTATTCTGTCTATGCAGCAGTATCAGAGCTGACAGCTGAAAAGACTACACTTTCCCAAACTCTTACTTTTTAATAATCAGCAAACATGATTGAAGGAAGCAGTAAGAAATCTAATAGAAATGAATGCAGAAAGGATTAAGGAGACAGCTCTGTGACAATTTACGGTTCTACATAGCAGTCTCTTGCTACGAGTTGCGATAAGATAAATCTTGTTTACAGTGTGCTAATCCCATGTCCCAAATAATGCCAGTAAGCAATGGATTCAAGCCTTAGAAGAATGGAGCTGCTTGTGCATTAAATGAACAGCAGCCTGAATGAGAGAGCAGAAGGTCAAGGGTTATTCTAGATTACAGTCTTCAATGAGTCATTCACATCTCCCTTCTTCAGAAAATGCTGGATGTAAATTATACGTAAATCTTTACTTGAGCTTTTCTAGGTCAATGATTGACTTTTATTGTTCTCTGTAGACAGAAATTTAAAAGTTGGCTTTCAATTTTTTCACATAAGAGAGATTTTATGCATTTTTTATGACTAAAAAGTACTCTCACATTGTGAAATAACCTTACTCATGAAAAGAGTGTGTGTTTATATAATATCAGATTCTCCCTTAGATCAGTGTCATATACAAAGGTAAAACTTTGCATTTCTCCTTGCAGAAAAAGTGAGAGCTCATGGACTATTACTTTTTTTTTTTACATCTCTTTATAGGTGGTAGGCAATTTTTCACTTCTTACCCATGTCCTATTCCTTCAAAATATTAGCTAACTAGATATCATCTGATCTACTGACCCTGAGAGGTAATGGTTTGGCCCAAACCGGACACAAGACTGGAACTCAGAAGCCAGATTATATTGCTAGGTCTGATATTGAATTTGCTGGGCACTTGAGGCAGCTTACTTCACTTTCCACGATCATTTATCTTCAAACTTTCCTATTGTTGACAGTAAGATTTGAAACACTTTTTCTACATTGGTATCTCTCACTTTCTTTTGCATCAATAGCAAAGAATTAGTAATAAAGTTCATCTGAAAAGTTACAGGACCTCTGTACAAGCCTGATATTTTCAGTCGCTGCTTACTGGTAATGATAATCGTTCTGTTGTAGTATTTCACTTATACAACTTCCCTATGTACTGCACTATATATCAAAAGTCAAAAGCTAGTTCTCCACTAGTCAGCTTTTATTTTCTTTCTCCCCAGCTCGTTCTGAGAAATGATAATCCAAATTTCTTCTCCTTCTGCCATTTGAATGCCTACATCTTGTATCGAAAGCTAACCAATCTGAAAGATATGAAACTGTATTCTTCTTAATCACATCTGTCATTACAGGAGATGGTCACCTTAGCAGAAAGATTACTGTAATGGGTTGCTAATGGGCTATTAAGGGGCTTTCAAGTAGCAAGATGATCATCATAAGTAAGAAACGAGAGCCATTCTTTATTTCTCTGTAAGATTAATTTTTTTTCCCCAGTAATTCCACGGATTAATAATGCAAGGTTTGTGCACCTCAGGAACTGCTTCATGGCTTCTTACCATATGCTATGCAAATTCAATAATTAGCTCTTGACTTCAGAATTCAAAAATAAGATACTACTAACTCCATTTATGGATGAGGAAAATACCAAGGTGAGCAAACCTTCTGAAGGAAACAATTAGATGACGTCCTTGAGAGGGTCTTGCTTTGATCAGTTATCAGAATTACCTTAAAACATATTCTGTTGTACTCATAAACATTTTTAAGTGGGCAAAAATGCACAACAGATTTGTAACCTCAGCCCTTGTTTTATTACTTCCTTGTTCTGAGATGAATTTCTGGATACTAACATCTTTGAGAGCTTTGCAGACTAAACAGAAACGCTCTGCATTCTGTCTAAGCTTATGCTCACAGTGCTGGTTTCCTTTCAAAAGAAAGCAGAAAACATGGAAAGTGGCACAAAACATTCAGATATGAAATACTGAACTTGTATTCTTGCTTATATAACAAATGAAAATGAAAAACACAGGTTCTTTCCAATCTCAACTGGTTATACATCTTACAACAAACTGTCAAACCATTTGACTTACGTGTTGCATTTTGCTCCCATACAGGTCTCCATTTCTCCTGAGTTGAACAGGTACCCTTTCACTGGCAGGCAATGGAATAAAGAGGCTCACCTGCACTTGGACCTTTCAGCTTTAAAGGTTACTTTTCCAACACTGTACAAATGTATTTGCACAATATATATGTAATGTATATACAAAACTTTTTTTTGCCAGTAATACCCTTATTCTCAAACACTTCTTTCCAGATAGATACCTTTTTCTGCTTTCTTTTGGATCTGCATCCCGACCAACATGCTCAGCACGCCCTATGGTTAAAACAAGTTGATCTTGTGATTGTGCCTGTATTTTCTGACAACCCAGCCACACCATGTTGCAGCTCATGCTCTTCCCTACTATCCCAACACTATCTTGCAGGATAAGTGTCAGCAGGTGTAAACAGGAAAAAGGAGACAAGTGGCACCATTACAGCCCTGCTTTCACTTGAGAGAGGCTACTTTCAGAACAGAAAGCACTTGCAGCGACTCTTATTTGATTGGCATCATTGTCTAGTGAAGCTGGCACACCATCTTGTGAGCAGGCACAATGCCATCAGAACAGATGGGCATGTGGAGAGGAAGCCAAAAGATAATGTATGAGTACCAAATGTGTGTATTGGAGGGCAAGTTTCCCAGTCAGGAACATCACAGTGGCACTTTATAAGCTCCTGCACCTATGTTTAAGAGAGATAATGTATACACTGTACCTTCACAATAGTTGCATGGGTAACACACTGCAGCAATAGGAAGGGACCTGCAAACACAGCAATTCAGTGACTGCAGGAGGACTGCAGAAACTTTGTGTAAGGAAAAAGGCTAGGTGAAACCCAAAGCCAGTATCTTCATATCTGCAAGCTGGGACACTGTTTACAGTAGATCATATTGTAGGAAGATGAGAAATGCTACACTGAATCAGATCAAAATTCTTGCTCGTGGCAGAAAAAGAGGGGATAACAGATGAGCAGGAACCAGGAGCTGTACTACGGGGCCTCTCCAGGACACACATGTACTCAGTGACAATGCCTTTCTGAGATGGCGTTTCCAAATTTAATAACAGCTGGACTTAAATCTATAAATTTGTGTTGCATCTCTGTGACTCCATCAATACTTTTGACCTCCACAATATCTTATATTAATGAGCACTGCAAGTGAATTATTCAGCATCAAATGAGCGAGCACTTCTCTTGATTTCTGTTAAATATGTCACTTAATCAGTGCCACTGCATACCAGCACAGTTCCTATGTTGTTAGAAATATTTGCTTTTTTCAGATTTCCCAATAAGTCAGAAAGCATATGACATTTTTAAAATTTGGTCTGAAATCTCCTCTTGGCTAGAATTTGGTCTTAGTTTATTTCTGTCCTCCCAACACTACCACAGCTAGTCTGGCCAGCTGCAACATCACATGGAATATGCAGGAAGTTGAATCACTGACATGATAAATATTCATGAGTGATTCCAGTCAATTCAGACTTGGCAATATCGAGCATCATCTTTAACTGGGCTTGAATCACAGGAGAAAACAGATCACAACTATTAATGTCATGTTGTACTTCAGCATGAAACCGCATTCTTTAGTCCCCTATGGCACACAAACTGAATGAAGCCCATGAAAGTAGTAGCGGAATATAAAATAATACAGGATCGGGGAAATAATAGGAGTTACACACGTCCTGAGAAAGTATATATCTCAGCAGAAGACAGAGACAACCTTCATTCCTGTCAGTCCATTACACGCCAACAAAACTACACAGAAGTATCCACTGATACTCCCATTGCTATATACTCTCTTAACCAGAGCCTTTTTCTTTTTTTTTTTTTTTTTTTTTTTTACCTTTTTGGTAACCATAGGCAAGGATGTGATCATAATCTGCTTCCATACTTAATGGGAGTTTTTAATACTTCTGACAGGTATATCCCCAGACAGCTAAGGACACAGCAATGATCTCCTTTATTATCAAGCATAAGAAACAGAAAACTGCTCCTTAAGTCTGCATGCTTCTATTTTATATCAGTAAAACTCCAGCATGCTCACGCAGCACAAATATTTAACACAGTGATAATTGCTTATCTTTACAAAAAGGACATTGCTTTGTCAACAGAGCATCATTGTAGGATAGTGCAACACAATAAATCAAATTGAAAATGTAAACTTCGGGTTTTTAATCTAGTGTAGTGTTTTCTCCAGTAATGCCATTCGATTTAAAGACTCACAGTGTACTCGCTTTACTGCCTTTGTGCTGCTGAACATAGGCATACAAAAACTCTTTGTTTTAACGCTTCTGACTTTTTTCAAACCCCTTTTATTATACCTTGAGATATCTTAAAAGACATCATCAAGCTTCACCTCCCCAGCTTTTTTCCCCTGACAATAGAAACCAGCCTGATCCGTTTCCTTTCTTTTATGCATGTTCCCACACAAATACATTGAAGCTCATTTTATTCCTACTCACAAAAACCTGAAAGAGAAAAATCTTTGATCCTTTTTGGTATGTATATAGCATTTTGCTATCTTCTTTAGTACTCACAGTAGAATAAATGATAATCAATAGCGATATCTACTTGAACATAGATGTCTTGATGGAAATGCTTTGAAACACATCACAGAGCCTGATTTGGTCAGGTGTTACCTCCGCAGCAGCCCTGTATCTAAATTATACCATTTTTTAGCTGAAACTTATTAAAGGTTGCCATGGTCATTTCAAAATACAGTTGTACCAAGCTGGCTTCTCTCTTGTCAGTACTGACCAGCCAGCTTAGCTCTTATAGCTTCTAATTTGAAGCAAACTATCCACAGAGGCCAGAGATAGGTGCCAACACAAATGCAAGCAGTCATTGTTATGTTTTGTTTCTGCTTTTTTATTTCAGCAAGACACTCCTGCTGCTCACAGTCTTTCAAACAGTTACATGATGCAGAGGAGGAAATTACAATTAAGTTGCATTAAATTACTCCAAGGTGCATGGAGTTCCCCTCCAAGCCCAAGACAGGAGCCAGATCTTATGGTCCTCACACCTATTTACCTTGTTTGAATAGCGTATCACTAGGTCTCTTTGTTAGGAGATGCTCTGATCACCAAGTATTTCATCTAAACACAGAAGAACTTACAAACTGACTAGGACTGTATTTAAGTCTCTGGCCTGAAAACACTAATGGTCATTTTGTGTGCAGGCACATTATTTTGCCACTAATTCTCCCAAATCTACTTTAAGAATTTCTGGAAAGAAAAAAAAAAGGAATAAAACCAAGACTAAAAAAAATGTATTGTATTAGTGATTTTACACGACACATGCACAAATGTTCACGTAATACCCTTAGAAACATACCAAATACTGACAACTTCTAAAGCACAATGGCTGAAATGTAAGTATTCAAAACATTATTTACACGTTGTTTGCAAAAGGTTCATTTTTGGCTGAGATATAAAAGCATTCTAAATTTAAAAAAAGAAAAAATAAATAAAAAAGAGAGAAAAAAACCATTCAAAATACTTTCATCAGTATTTCCTCCCAGAAAAGTGCATATGTGAAATAGAAAAACTTATTTCATAGATTTTCCATTTTATTCCAAGCTTAACACGAAACATTCTTCTGCAGTAACTTTTTCTTTTTTTTTTTTCCCTTTGAATGGGTAACATGGTCAAATCAAATTCAAGTTTAACTTAATGTGAATTTGGTTCTGGGTAAAACACAGCTTTCAGAGCACCTGCCAGAGTATAAATTGCTCAATACTGAAATGCCCGCCCTGTAGAGGCAGGTATTTCATAAACAACTGCTGAGGTTACTCAACCTGTTAATTACTGTCGAAAATTCAGCCTGGTATCCAAATTACGTATGTTACAAAAAATGCTTATGCCAGAGTTGTCAGCAGCAAGCTGCCTTCTAGATCCCATCCCCACTGAGCCTCCAAAATGCCCTTGAAGCTAAGGAGGTGGAGTGTCAGTGAGGAATGAAATGAGGAATTTGTGGGAACACAGAAACATTGTGGGTACGCACTCTGCAATGACAGACGACTGCTCTGTAAGCAATTCTTGTACATCAGAAGTTCACAATCAAAGCTGCACACCTAAAATAACTGCTCGTGTCGGGGGTTGTAAAGCAGGAGGAACAAGTACCACTTGCACCCAAGTCTCGAAAACCAAATGGATAAATACACTAGCTTTAATAATTGCAACAAGGACCATTTCAGAGCACAATTGCAATTGATCCACTGACAAGATTGGGTTCAGAAAAGGCTACTGACAAAATTCCACACCTCAGGATAAAGTTAATGAGGCTGTCTAGGGAGCAGCAGGGCCAGATTTAGTGCCAAAAACGCACCAGTCACACTAGAGAGATGAGGAAGGTGAAGACAAAGCAGCATTAAATGATAAGAAAAAGCATAGCTCAATGACAGACAGATTTAGATCCCTTAAAGTCCAATAAACAGAGCAAAAATTGTTAAATCAATTCATAAGAATTATGCTGAATCCTGACTAAAATGTATATCAGACAAATAGCACAGCACTAGAGTTAGGAAATATAAGAAGTCAGGACAGTAGTCTACGTGTCACATGAAATATGAGCAAGGAAAAGGCTCTCTTGGACTCCTTGGATGCAGTTTAGTACTTTCTTGCTGAGCTACAGCAAATTTCTACCATCACAGAGACACAGATGACAAAAACACCCTGGCATCCTTTTCCCAGCATTTCAAAAGCAACTGCAAAGAATGTGGGGCTCAAGCAGAGCCCTTAATCAGCACCCACTCAAAGCTTAACAAAAAAATGTCCAGATCTGCTTCCTAGGGTTTCTGAATAATATTTGTCTGTCAGTCTGCAAAAAAAAAATAAAATAAAAATAAAAAAATGATATGAGAGAACATGAAATAAATCTCTGTTATCATGACTCATTTTTGTTACAGTTCAGAGGTGAAACCCACTCTAAGATCACTTCACTGAAAATCATGGCAGTGGATGAGTGCTGATGAGACCACTCTAAATTAGCCGAACCAGACTGGAAAGTCCATCTTAGGATCTTAAGTATAATGCCAGGAGAAGACCATTCATTTAGTCCCCAGACGCACATGTCCAAATACCACAGTAGATTTTATTCTGTGCTTTGGCAAAACATATATGAAATAATAGATTTTTCTTATAATTCTCTATAATCTTCAAATTTGTTTGGATTTTTTATTCTGACAAAACAGTGATGGTGTCCAAAGATGACAAGATCTCATGCTTGGTATGCTTAATAAATTCAAATTAAATAAGGTACTTAAATTTGCAGAGAATTACAGTTATTAAGGTTTCTTTAGTCCTGAAATAACAATAAGGATCTATCAAACAGCTTAATAATCTAGGTCAAAGCCACTGCAGAAAAAATTCAATATTGATAAATGAAAACGAATGTACATTGTGGAGATAATGGAAATTAGTCATTCATCTTAGCAAGTTCTAAGCTGATATATTACAGAAAAGGCACCTAACCAATGTTGTGGAGAGAACTGAAGGACGGCCTATAGCAGGAACGAGCGCTCACAAAAAGAAAAGAAAAAAAATATGCACTTTAATATAGAAGGAAAATAATGAAATAATGCGAATAAAAATACTATAGATTTTCTGCATCTCAAAGGGGATATTGAAGAAATGAGGTTCACAGAAGCAGATAAATATGATGAAAGCAAAGAATAGCTCTTAGATAAGGATAAATTGCTTTTTAAACTCATATTTTGTTTATTTTCTTGAAAAGAAGACAAATAGGAACAGGCATGACAAAAAATGTATTAAGAAGTAATGAAAGCTATAAAGAAGGTCAACTGGGAGCTTTTCTTCTCCTCTTCCATAACACAATAAAATGAGGTAGTTATTAAATTGAAATGGGGCAAATTAGGAACTGATTAAAGGAAAATAATTTTTCTCACACAACACGTAATTAGATTTTGGAACTCCTTGTCATGGCATTTTGCAAAGGCCATAAATTTAACAAGATTCACAGAGGAATTCGATTCCTCGTAGATAAATTCTTGAGATACACACTGGTTGAAACTAGGAAATTTACTTAATGTTGACAAAGTATTACTTCAAGTGATTTAAATCTTAATGTTTCAGATATTAAGACCAACTAAACGAGTGCTTCACAGATGACCCCAATTAGTCAGAATGTTGGACTAAGCCTCAGTAGAGTAATGCCCAGATACTTACGTCTCAAACATTACTCTTCTTGGCTATAGAGAAGCATGGCTCTACGTGCAGCTTTACAGCACCAGCCAGGGTTAAAACCAAGTTTGAGGTCAGGGAACTGAGTGGCAGAGGATGGCTCCTGTCCAAGGTTCATGGTCACAGACACCACAGCTGAGGAGAGATTCCACATGGAAGATGCGTGCAGAGTTTGTCTCCATCTTTACCAACTAAACTTACTGCCACCAGATCAGTTTTTTTAATGCTGACCATGAAGTATTACAATATAGCATCAGGAACAGTGTTTGGCCATCCTAACCCAACAATATGCATGATTTACATTGGTTAACCTTAATACCATGTCTTTTCTGAGTAGAAAAATAAAACTAATTCATGCAGAAAAGACAGAAGGTAGCCAACTGATGAATGTATCACAAACACAAATGTTTAGAGCACAGTATTTCAGGAACAGAGAAGAAGTCATTTCTGGGAGCAGCAGCATTAGCACAGCACAAGAAATAAGTATGGGAGAACCAGGAGAAGAAAAAGGTTAACAATTGCAAAAACAGAACCAGAACTGGAGAGGAGATCCAGGCTTTGACAGTTTGGCCTATGAGGTTTCAGCAGTTTTACACAAAAGAATAAACGCCTCTTCACAGGTGTGCAGAAGCAATGTGTCAGACAGCCCTTTTTGGCCTATGCACTGCGATCAGATGGATATCAGCTGCTCGGGTCAACAGAATTGCATTTCTTTTTGCTCTTCTAACTTACAATTCCTTATTGAACTTCAGTATTGACTTGCTTCCAAATCACATACTGTACCTTCTTGCACTACTGCTTTTTAGGTAAACACTAACAACACTACAAGATGGAGCTGATCCAAAGCATTTGCTAATTCATCAGTGGTGGGAAACCTACGTGATTTCAAGCAATGCAAATTGGTTTGGCTTCTGCATAGCTCCTACTTTTTTCAAACCCTGATGGCAAAGAATATTTCCCAGGGTTCGTATCAAGTATTCATTTTAACAGCATTAATTTATGATGTGTGTTATTCCACTCTAGCTTGAGCAACGACTTATTCAAAAAGCAAGCAATTTTTCAAAGTAAATACTCATTTTCCATTCTAACAGTGATGCCCTTTGTGGACTCTAAAAAAATGGGCACAGTTTGGAAAATATCTTTTCCACGCTCATTGCTTCAGCATTATTAGGATACTTTCAAAACCTGTCCCTTCCTGCAGCATTTCAAAATTATCTGCCACACAGTATCAATTGCAAAATGGGAATTCTCAAGTAAAACTATGACTTTCTAAAAGGAAGCTCTACGTGTATTTTTACTGCTTTTAATGTTATCTGCTCCTCTGACCTCAAAATATTGTGGATCATTTTAAGACCACTCAGCTTAAAAAAACAGATATATTATTTTTCAATACAACGTCGAATCAATTATCAATAGGTCACAAAACCTCCCTCATGATCTCAGGAAAATGTCAGTGTGAGTATGCCCTTTGTGTTGGATTGAATACGTCTCTTAAATTACCTGCTGGTGATCCTAGTTAACTATACCAGATCATGCATCTGCTGGGACTCCATTTTTTTGACCCATGTACTCCTTTATCTTCATGGTGTTTACAGAGAAGACTGTCAAAACCCAACATCAGTGAATGGTAGAACTGATAAATAATGCAAGAATAAAAAAAAAGCAGGAACAGATGCGTGTTCACAGACTGGCATGTCATGGCTGATATTAACGCTGCAAGCCAGCTCTCCATTGGAACAGAGGGATTTCTGGACAACTGGACTAAGTTAATGTACTTGACTTAAGTTCTGTCATTTAAAACACCATTTAATTAAAATACACATTGTAAATATTTGGACAAAATTGGTAACTCGGGTTCTCAAAGAATGTGGCTTTTGAATGTGACACAGCAAGTCTGAGAAACATTCAGAGAAGTAGGCCTTGACAATGGAAAGCACTGGGGTAGAAAAATATGGCGTCTTATAACAAACACTTGGCATTTAGAGCAAAACATGTTTTGTGAAAGTTTTCACCAATAAATTTCTTACTATTTGATTTCTCAAAAATTGTATCAAAAGTTGGTTATTAACTATCTGCTAAAGAGAATTTAACATACAATAATTCTGGAGTCATGAACACTCATACCACGTTGGGATATCTATTGACCTAAGACCTGCTAACAAAAATACTCTTAAAATAAATTGACTTTTTTTTTCCCTCCAAGTATACTTGAGAAAATTGTGTAGTGCATAGAGGAGATTTGTACTCAACAACAAAAAAAACCTGAGCACCTGCATGACATTGTGTACATACCAGATGACATTTTCTTAAGGAATACAAAAACTACCAATAATTCAAATAGTACAGCACACAAACATCAGTTGTTAAATTATATCTTCCCAGAGAATCAATACATGATATCATTTTCAAATAATAATAGTGCTATTTTAAAGAAGTTTCAGATTTCTAATCAGGAAGAACCATTATGCAAAAATTCTTTTTACAAAATGAACATCAGTTTTAGTCACTTTTAGTAGAAGAAAAAGTAGACGAGGGAGCTTGCAACTTTTTGGTCTCACTATTATTTTTCTGCTTTTAAAAATACTGTTATAATCCTGTAAAACAGAAGTAGGTTTTGTTGGGGAGGGCTCACAAAATGCATCCTGAATGAACTGCTTTAGTCAAGGCTGATGCTTTTCCTCAAAAAACAAATGAGAAATCAGCACCGAGGGCTTTTGTTTCAGATCAAAATTCAAACTATTTAACAAAAAGTATTTTCAGTACAGTGAGTTACGTATACACAGTTATTCAAATCAAAAGACACTGGCTTTTCTACAAAAAAAAAAATCACCTTTTCAAATACTGTGTGAGAAAAATCTTACAAGAGACATTTTTCTCTTTAAATTTAATTCTGACCTTGAAAAAATAACCTGAATAATAGTTTCTAAAATAACCCATTTATAAAGAGGATTCTACATAGCCATAGAAATGTTTATAAATAGATAGTGCACACAGAAATACAAAAACTGATTTTGCAGAAAAAGCATGATTTTAAGAGATCTGCAGCTGTTCTCAACCTTGAGCACTGTCTATACGAGCCAAGAGGTTTTTGTCTAGTTCTGAAGCTAAATTAACTTCATGGCTTGTTTTCTATCCCCTTGGGTAAGCCCCTGACGTATACCATACCAGGCAAAAAGCTTACCCTCAATTCCATTTTCCCCAAATTGAAACGCTTTAAAAAATAAGCATAAATGTATTTCAAAATGCAATTGCTTTGGCCCTAAATCTAGCTTTTCTTGGCAGAGTGCATTTGTTTTTAATCTGAATGCTAATACTTTGCAATGTGGCATCGTATATAAAACTGTAATTTACGTTGTGCCAGAGATCTCTAGTATTGCATACTAGTCAATCAATAGATGATTGGAGTAGTGTTTTTTATTTCAAGTGAATATTAAACTGTAACATAATGCTGCAAATTATGCTATAGATGATATGTACGAAAATAGAGCTGAACAACTCAATTCATTTCAACTGTCTCAAAGAGGAGGAGAACAGGTTAGGAGAAAGAGATTTGTGATTTTATATCAGGTTAAGTAAGTGTATGATACATATCTGCAAAGGCTATACTGTTGAAAGACAGATCTCATGGAATTCTGAAATAAGATTAAGATTTTCATAATGACTTCAATGGGAATTAACTTCAAAAATTGGAAGTATTTGCAGATTTCCAGATCCCCCTCCAACTTTTACTCCTGCCAGCAGACCTTGCTATGACAAGGGAAACAATTTAATTTTTTTTCACAATTATATGAAATACATTATTTCAAAACGTAGTCCATTTTGCTGTTTTTTTGTATGACATAGCCAGAATTCCTGCCTGGATCTCCTCGTGTAGAAGTGCAAAGCAAGCTGCAGAACTAATTCTTGAATTTTTCTTGTTTTTCTTACCATATTATTTTGCATTTGTTTCATCAGAAATAAGTAATCTAATACAGATCAGGCTAATAAGCCTTACACAGTCACACGTCATGCTTCAAGCTGTAAAAACTAGAACATTTGCCCCACATTTATCAAGGAAATGGACAACATCTACCCAGGTGTTTAGCTTCCATATCAGCTGAGAAAATTTAATGAGCATTTCTTCTATAAGAGCAAAACTGTTTTCCACAGACTGACAGAATATTTGCATGTGTCTGAATATCCAGAGATTATTTTGAAAATCATTTTTAGGATCACTTTATAGGAGGAAATCCTTTTCAGTACATTTACTGCAAATTTTTAAGGAGATGGAAATTTCAGCAGAGAAAATTATATACATTTCTGTTTACGTTTTTCAGCCAACACGGTTTCCCTAAGTCCTTTAGGTTTTGAGTCTGGTACAAAAACTTGCTTCTTCATAATGACCTAGATGCATTTTTGCGTGTCTGAACTGATACTTAGTACTTGGAGTAAGCTTTTTTAGAAACACTATACATTTTTCCCTCTTTTGTCAGTGTAAGGGTGATATCACCAGCTACATTCTTTAATGGAACAATCAGTTGGGTTATTCCTCCCTTACTGGTGTCCTCGAACGGTTTACACCAGCACAAAGCCTGAGTTGGTTCGGAGACTCCACGAGATGCTCCATGGATCTGCCACACAGCCCATTGAAGCCACACCACAACAGTGTTTTGAGTTAAGTAAGGACACCCCTTTCTGCTGTTCCAGCCCCTCCCTCAACCCCTTCCGCACAAACATGAGGCTCCACTCACCAATCCAAGGGAGGATGTCTTTGAGAAAAGGCTGAAGGTAATATTGCATGACTCTTCTGTGTCCACCTACGCAGTGAAGTCAAGGCGTCAGCTCAAGTCTGTAACAGGGAAAACACACAATGTAGTTATTGCACAGCAGCATATCTTCTCCCTTTTCAAATACGGAATGCAGCAGAAGAGCTGACTCATGCCTCGTCAAGAGAAAAAGGGCCAGAGGATGGGGTTAGATAGCAGTGTTACAGCATGGGAACATGAGATTAGCATGATCTGCATCTTTCCTTGACAACTTGCAACTACAATTATTTGGCAAATCTACTGAAGGGGATACAAAAAATGGCCACGGTGGCTACAAAGCATTTAAACATTTGACGGCTGTTACTGGAGCTAAAGAGCAAATTCCTCCAGAACTGAGGACTGGCCTCCTGCAAGTGCCATGGAGAGCAGTTGTGCTGTCTTGAGGAATGGTGATTACGTGCAGTTTGGACTCTAGTTCTAATTCCAGAATGTACATATTTTCCTATTTCAAGTTAAACTTTGCATTTTTTCCATTTCTGCAGCCTTTTCATTTTGCTGCATAGTGACTGATTTACTGTTACTATTATATGCTCTACCTTACTGTATGTGTTTTATATGAAGTTCTACAGAGAAGAAGCTTGTTTATTTCATGTCCTTTTATTGGGGATTTTTATTCTAATACTGGAATTTGGTTTAAAAAAAAAAAAAGGCCTTGTAAGTCAAAGTAGCTGACCAAGGCTTACTGAGCAAAGAGAAGAATATTGTAAGTTCAATGCAGGATCAAAATTGAACAGGAAAAATCTCTGGAAGTTTTAAAGGCTGTCAGACACTGTAGCCATGAATCTACAAGCAAATTCATCTTGCTGCACTTCATCTGCAGAACATGTACAGGGAAAATGTTCATTCAGCGGCTCTTTTATACAAAAAGCCTTGACAATTTCAGTGGTATGAGGAGTTAGCTCAACTTCCTTTTGATTCTTATTTCTGATTGTCATATATACGCATACGCAGCAAGGTGTTTTAATTCAGTTTTTAAGGAAACATCAGTAATATCTGAAGTTAGATTTGATTCAGTTCCCTGTTTGCTATACAAATAAGTACATATTGAGTAAAGTAATTGCTTTATTTCATCTTTAATTCTATTTTTTTTTTTTTAGGATATGAATTGTATAAAATATAACATTGTTCATTTCCACTTAAAATTACATGCAGTATATGATAGCATGTGCTTAATTTTCTTGGCTAACAAACTCTAAGTCACTGTGTATATTGCCAATCAAGGATATCAAACAAAATCATAACCAAAATAAAGCATATGAGACAGATAAAGCACCAAGATTACAAAATAGGGTGTAGTACAAAAGCAATCACGCAAATAAAGATGGAAAATAAAAGGAATGTTGTAACAATAGTTGAGATAAATTATGACATCTTTAAGTGCACAAGAAACTAGAGGTTATTACAGAAAGCAGTGTTACTTCTAATGGCATGGGTATTCTGATGACAAAAGAAGTAAACATGCAGTAGACGCTGCTCCTAGAAAACAACATGAATCATTCTGGGAAGAAAGAATAAAATCTGCAGGAAATCAGGAGCCCAGCAAGAACTGAACATCTGAAGACTGACAAAAATGACAACATCAGAAGGCATCTAAAGAAAAATACTTCACAATCTTTAGATGATTTAAGTGGGAAGACACAGAAGAAATATTAGCAAGATCTTTGA
>JAOWBP010004096.1:6475321-6487149 GCA_028571105.1 Tragopan temminckii | reverse complement strand
TGCATGTGGCAGGGGGTTGGAGATTCATGATCCTTGAGGTCCCTTCCAACTCTGGCCATTCTGTGATTCTGTGATTCTGTGACATCCTAATTTAAACAGATAATCCTCTGCAACAGAGAAAAAAAACATCAAACAACCCAAATTTTCAAGAGTGTAGCAGTACAGCTACAAATCAGCTCTCTTCTGACATCCCTTCCTCTCCCACAGCTTTTAAACCTACAGAGAACACATAGCTTTTTTGCATGCGCACTAAACTGGTCCTCTCCAAGAAATTCTTATTGCCTGGAGATCTGGATCTTCAGGTGAGAGGCAAAAAATTGTTACCTCCTGGTTCTTTCTGCTCACCCATGGATATATTGCTCACAGCTTTCAGTGCTCTGCAGTTTTGGGCTGAGCTCACAACCTGAGAAACCTCTAAATTAGCTCCAAGTAAGGAGATGCTCTCATCTCAGGGACATCCTGGGCTAGGTTTGCAAGACACTTTAACACTTACACTGCCTGGTGGGACTATCTGAGAACAGGCACTGAAAAATGATGGTCCGGCCTCAAGTCCAGATGAAAATGAGAGTGCTGAACGAATGAGAATAACCAGAAGTAACATCTGCCCCCAAGAACATAGCCTGCATGCACGTTGCATCCTGCAGGGACTTCACAAGGCTGTCATGTTCATTCTGAGTTGAATTTTATGAGCAACAAATACAATTCTGGAGAAATTTTTTGCTGTACATAAGAGCTCCTCCAGTCCATAATTTGAAAGAAATATCTTTTTTTTTTTTTTCCTGGTACTTCAAAAGAACCTGAAAGCCATTTCTTCTTTGTATGGTTTCTTGGCCCATTCAGCTTTTCCTTGCCTATGTTCTCAATTAAACACTGCCGCATGAAATGTATCTGGTTTGCCAAATTATATGACATTGATGCAGAGTGCTCTGGTACCCTTACATTTCTTCTGCTACCAAACCCTAGCTGGAGATTTGTGCAGGTAAAATCATGCTTCCCCATACAAATGCAAAATCTCTGCTCCACACTGGGCACAAACCGTTCCTTTTTAGGGTTAGTTAACAGTGCAAATTATCCCCAGATAGTGCATGTAGTCTATCCCAAGGCATATAGATGAGAATGTGTGCTCTCCCCTTGTTTCCCCCTGTCCAGCAGCAAAGGCCACCTGCAGGTCATATGCCAACTGGGGAAGGTGACCTTCCTTGCTGTCAGCTATGTGCCACTGCAGCCTGTGTTTGTGCCATCCCCTTGTGCTCCCTGGAACGTCCCTGGAGAGCTGGGTTCTACCACAGAGATAAACTAGACAAGGCCAATGTCATGCCAGCAGGGTAGAAAGGACTCATAATTCACCTTTTCTATTGTTGTATGCAAGATGAAACTCACGTTCAGTTGGAAATACTCCATGTATTTTGCACATTTTACAAATAGGGCACCTCCTATAGTTACCAAGGATCTGCATCGTAGTCCTATAAAATAAAACATAATACAGTGCTCACATTTTCCAATTACATGATAGCAATTGTGAATAATTAAGCAAAATCTCAGGCTTTTTTTATGGCTATTTCTAACACTGAGTTTTTGTGCACTATATAAACACCATCTGCAGAAAATACAAGGCACAGCTACTGTGTGCACATATACAGAACTACCTCAGCAGCTACTAATGAGTATCCAGTTCGAGTTACTGGCTGCATCTTCCTCTAAACTCTTTTAGCTCAACCTGACCCTTCTGTATCTGCAGACGTGCGTTGCTGCACCCAGCTCAGCCCCCAGCTTGCCCACAACCCCATGCATACATCCCATGTCCCTGACCTCCCAAACCCGATCCAATTGGCTCTGCCCCCTCTGCTGGGATCTTACACCCCAGGTCTGGACTGAGCAGAGGTTTCCAAAGTCTCACAATGAAAAGCTTTTGAGGTGTTCCAGCAGAAGGCTGCTGGCAGTGAATACCAAAGCAGGGGCTTTTCCCTCTGCAGAGGCCCCTTCTTAAGTATAAAGTACAAACAATGAAAATGAAAAGCAATAAAAAAGAGAGATCTGGGCTTTGAATGCTTCTTAGGGTCAAGCACTAAAACCTCTTTTGACAGCTACACAACCCACACTTGTTCTCCTCAAGAGAATTTGACCTCGAGTAAGGCATTGAACAAAGTGCATATTTTGTCTACACTGGACGAATGCGTTGTTCTAAAGCAACAAACAAACCTCAGATAAAACACACAGATAACACAGAAAAAAAATATACAGACCCTCCCAGCAATTAAATCCCACTATAATTTATGCAAATTTAAAAAAAGAACAAGATATCTCTGGTTTCACTGACTTTGTGTTGTATGGCAGAAGGTTAATCAAACTAAAGTGTTACATTTCTCCTCTGTTATTGATTAACCAAAGTCAAATAACATTATCATTTTCCTTAATGCATTTAAATCATGACTGTTTCCCCAGATGCTCAGCACAGCCTCACTGCAGATTTAGGGGAAGCTGTTTGCATGCTGGAGCACTGAGCCCGGACAGAAAAACTTTGCTGTGATAGCAACACATACCCAACAGTTTTCATTTTCTCAATTCAAGAGGAAAATTGCAGTCCCTCCCTCTCCTTAGAATTAGCTCTTTTTTGTACAAGACTCATTCCAACGTCATTTGAGGAAATGATAAGCCTGCTTCCAAGGCTGCATTGCTGTGCTTGTCTTCAGCTCAGCTGTGACCCAACATCCCCTCAAATCACTGGGATTATTTCTTCTGACCTCTTATTCAGCCCTCCATATGCTACAAAGCTGGTTTTAATTTTTAGTAGGCCCAGTGCTCAGTGGAGTTTCTCGTGCATTTTGGCCTAACGGCATAGAAGTGAATCCTGCCCTGTTGAAGTGACTGCAGCCAACAGTGATGGGGCTCAGGAGATGCAGCAGTATGAGGTGGGCTGATCTCACCTCAAAATCTCAAAATCATCATCTTGGTTGGATTTTTGACACTTGAAGGAGGAGAACAGAGAAGAGCCCACGTTGATGGCATGGTACCAGCACTCCTCCATGCATTCGACCCTATCAGCAGGTACGGCTGGACGGGCACTGATCCACTCAGTTTTGCTGATCAGCAACTTTGAAGATGGAAAGACAGCATCAGAACAAATTCATCCTGGGTTTGAAGCCAAGGACGGTTCCAACAGACTTCAACAGAACCGAACATGAAAATACTACATTTTTATTACTGTTTTAGTTCAAAGATGTTTAATTTCTCCAACCCTGCTAGAAATGTTTGGCTATTTTCCTGAAGAGAATAAAGATTCTATTTGCATTAGGATAAAACAAAACAAAACAAAACAAATCCCAGCTGGTGATTCCTTATAGAAACACAAGTGCCTGCAAGTTTATACTCAGAATTATACGTATTCCACCAGAGGCCTACGGTCTGCCTCAATACACTATCTGCAGTAAATGGTCAAAACACTTTTAGATTTATCTGATGCAATGTTGTAAGGGATGAAGACTGTTTATAAAAGGATGATACTTACTTAGCATCATCTATATTCTGTCAGTGCCACAGCATGGAAAGAAGTAACCAAACCTGACAGCCCTCACTACCAAGCACCTGGAATATTATTCCCCAAATCCATACCTCATTTTTACACATATATATTATCCATATAAAATTATGCGTACGCATCTGGACATCTTTTAAACACCTATCACATGTTTGGGCTGCCTATTTTTTATTCCTTTTCCCACGACTGTGAGGAATAGGAGGGAGGAGGAGGGCTGAGGAAGAGGAGCAGCCCCTCAGGAGGAGCTGCACATGGACGGAGAGAGGTGGGAGCAGGGGCAGGAGCTAGCGTGGGCAGCAAGCACAGGCTGCTCCTGAGACTGGAAGAGCAGAGGGACAAGGAAGGGCCAGCAGGGGAGATTGCTCTGAGAATGTTTGAGAATACCCCACAATGGTGAAATTGAGTCTGGAACACATTCATGAACTGCTTCGATCAATTTACACATATATGCACACATTCATAAAATGGTGCAGCAGAGAATCCCCTGATGAACAGCTGGCAAGGCAGAATTTTCAAAAGTAACCTTTGATTTTCAGACATTGAATATTCAGGAGGAGCAAGAAAGAAATTAAGCAATGAAACAACTACTTATCAATTTTTAAACATCCATGCCGTGTGGTCGAGTCTTATGATTCATAGAAAAGCAGTTCAAAATTAAACACCTATGAGCACCAGCAAGAAAAGTACAACACAAGGGATTTATCATTTCTTTACTTTGTGTTAATGCAACGTGTACGTTGGTCATCAGTACACTGTGAAGCAGTCTCAAGTAACTACAGCCTTTAGGTTTCACAAATATTGCCATTAGGTTTAATGATGCTCTGTTTGCCTGCATTTAATTCTGTTTTGTAAATGCAAACATTTGGTCAAGGTATCCATTTAGGAACTGTGCTTGCTGATCCAGGTATAGATTTTTAGACCTGTGCACAGTAGAAACACCTCTAAAAGACTGAGTATGCAAATTCCCAATCAAGTGTTTAATTCCTTACACATCTATAATGATGCAGGGTTGCTGAACCAGCACAAAGGTTAGATACCTATATCTGAAAACCAGCCCTGTAACTTGTTCCAAGTAGAATTTAATAAAACAAAATGTGAAAAAAGTAAGCCCAGCTATTTACTTTTAGGTTGAAATTATTGCTACTTGGAATTGTTTGGAAAACAAATGCAATATTTTTGTAATTAGACCCCTGATCTATGAAAGCACTTGAGAAACTGTACAACTGTAAGTATCAGAGCAGTCACTTTAATGAAATTACTACCTATATACTAGAATTATCCACTCATTTTAAGTGATTTGCTGGATCAAAGCCCTTCTTTTTCAATTAGAGCGGCAGAGCCAAATTAATGTAACAACTTCACTTTGGAAAAAAATAAAAGGCCAAAGATATCTGTATCAATGCAGATATTAGAGAAGGGAAAGAAAATAAAAGGTATCTATAGGAACTGCCCATCTTAGTACCACACCACATCAAATACTCTTTTCAGTTCAACATTTTTTTTTTTAATCTAAAAGATTAAAATGCATTTCATTTCAAACCTCATAACAAAACTCTGCTCTGCTTCAGTTTGTGTAGGAGTGGAAGATGTTAACGCTGAGAGAACTTGGACAAAAATGAGATTTAAAATACTACTTCTACTTTTTAGCAGAGGTAAACAGTACATTATAAATCTCCAGCATAGCCTATTGAAGTGTCAGAACAGCTCATTCAAAGCCACACATTCTCTTCTGAAAGATTTTAGTATTATAATCGAAAATACTCTCCCTCAGATGCACCTGAGAAGCATTAGCTTCTTGGTGACTTTAAGAACCAAATCCTTTAATACAAACCTAGCTTTTCCCACAGGCACTTGAAAATATTTAGCATTTTTTCAGCTGAATGCAATTTTCATAATAAAGTAGCTCACTTGGCTACCTGACACCGCAGACAAAGGCAGCGCGCGAGTGGCTCCTGCCAACGTGGGCAGAGGTCGGCCTGAAACACCCAATGGCTGTGACAGTTCCAGCGAGTTATTTGTACAAGCACATATGTATTTTATTCCCTAGCATTCAGCTACAGCTCTCGCACACTGGACGCCTTTCAGTCAGCCTTCATGGAGGATAAAACACACCCTAAATTTCTGCGGCATTTAAGCTCCACTTTGATGGCCGATTTTGGGCACTGAAGAAGCCCTTTGCTGCTCCAAAACAAATTGGAATGCCTCATTTTAATGTCTGTGTTTTAGGGGCTGGTAATCAGAATTTGCTTAATCGAATATCCCTCCTGCTCTGGAGCAGATTCCTGCACACACACACAGTCCTTTCAGAGCTGCACTGACTCATCTCTAACGAGGCTCAACTTCTTAGGGAACTGCTCACTTGCATTTCACTGGCAAACCTCTGAGAAAAGTATGGGAATGAGGTGTTTTGTTTGTTGTTTGTTTTCTCTGTGCCAAAATACCCAGTCCACCCTATCAAATCAGAAACGTTTGTATTTCACTCTATCGCTGGCAGTTTTAAGGGCATCACTTTAGAACTCCGGTCTGTTTTGTTAAATCAAGCTGCACAACGATCCTGCTTTACCTCCATCCACTTAGCCTACTAATGCAGGCTAATACTGCATGTTCTGTGGCAGCAAAACCTAAAGCGTACCAAGAGACTACAGTGATAGATTACATGTACATGCTGTGTCATATCCAATTAACTCAAATTGACTGTGTACTGCATTATGCTGTTAGTGCATGGAAGATCAATAAATATGGAGAAAATCCAACAAGGCTCTCTCCATTCCCATCAAATTCTAGTAGGTCTGAGACAGATCATGCTCCTATGATGTGTGTGCTGCTGCTGAAGAGGGCAGGTGGTGCATAGACACCATTCAAACTTGGCCTATTCAATCTAAACTCCTCTAACTCTCCATTCATGCATAGCAAAACACCATCTGGTCCTATTTTGCCTCCAGCAATCACAGCTGACCAAAAACGATAATAACAGCTGTTGCAAAACAAAAGCCAAACAAAGGGGGAGGGAAAGGTTAGAATGAAGTCCAGTGCTGAAAAATACTCCATGAAGTGAGAAATGGAAAAGGAGCCATTCAAAAGTCCAATCTCCATTGAAAAGAGACAGTGCAAGACTACTGGTTAAACTTGAGATATTTAATCCATCTGTCCCGCAAACCACAATGGTCAGGTGATAAAATAAAATTGAGATTATGTTGCATAGAGGTATTTAAAGCCTTTGTTCTTCAAGTTAGAAACCAATGACCCTGTGTCAGCTAAAAATTAAACCTCCTTATGTTCTTTCATCATGTGTCAACCTGGGTTAATGTGAAAGTAGAATGTGGTTAACTGGGGTGATAAAGCATCCGAAACCTTGGGAAAAGAAGGGAGCAGTTAAGTACTTGTAAACGATATGAAGAAAACAGTCTTTAAAACATGTATGACACTGAAATCATGGATAAGGCATTTTTTCCTGTATAAATTTCATAGTAAGTGATTTAAATTAACAGTTTTATTTGTGACCTATGATAGCGAAGTTATTCACTTAGACGTAGAGAGTATGAACTCCAATTTGCACAGTTTGAAACACAAGATGTTCTGCAATATGCTATTGCGGGTAATGGAAAATATAATTTTGTAGCAAGCAGGGGGATGCTCCAGTTCCATGCTTCCAGCTTCCATGATTGAAATTTTGATATTTAAACTGTTCAGTCCTGCTTGATGATTAATTTTTTTAGCTGTGGCAATTAAAACTTTTTTTTTTTTTTTTTCCTGGAATTGACCATCAGTAGTTCAGCAGCTCTTAATCAAATGTGATAAAACCCAGGATTTATGAAATCATTTAATGAGTATAATAACACCTGCTTCTTACCACAAATAGTTGAAAACAGACTTCAGTTGTAATTAACTCTTATCACTAGTGACATTTTTCCCAACGATACTTCATAGGTCTTCAAAATGACAATTACAGAACTAATACACAATTACTGTCACATGCAGTTTAGCAATTATTTCTGAAGACAGTTGTCTAAAGGTTTCAAAAAGACTATAAAATGGTCCTCTTTGTTATGAAACATTGGTTAAAACTGACACAAAACCATCTTTCACAACCAGCCTCTACTGTGCCGTTTCCAATGCACACAGGCTTCCTTGTGCCTGAAATAAGCCCCCTCCCTCCCAGACACGATTAGATATCATACGAAGGCTATTACGAGCATGGGTAGCCATCAACTAACACCTATTACAAAAAGCTTCAAGTTATACATGATTTTTTCTGCTCCAAGAAATCTATAAATTTCTAATTGGAATCTCTTGCTGTTCAATATTTGTAGATAATAAACAGAGTACCTGAGGACTGTGAAATACTGAAAGCTGAATTCATTATTAATAAACTCGTACAGCACAGTACCTTTTCCCTCAAGTCTGGCTGCAACTTTTGGGGGATCTATATCCCATTATTTTTGGTTGGGGCCTGGTCGGTAGCCATGGACACGGCCTGAAACAGGATTAGGATTCTGCTTGGGTTTGACACTTGCTGTTTTTAATTTTCATTTTATCATAAGCAGTTTAAGATTGTTGCCAGTGGTAATTTGCAATTTTTATCAAGACCTCTTCATTATAGCTCCTGACAGGACAGATGCTGTAATTAATCATGCAAGACAACTGGGGATAGTGGTCAGGCTGCACCCAGCACACAGCAGTAGCAGGCAGGGATGGGAAAGAAGAAAGAAAGGGTTTTTCTCCTCCATCAAGAGTAGAGATGTAGAAAGAGCATTAATATCTTGCCAACACGCTGGACGCAAATGTTTCCAAATATTTCCAATCAAACAGTTTCCTCTACACCCACTGCTCCCTGCTTGTACCATTCAGCACCACTCAGTGCCTGGGATGAGCCAGGGGCTTACAGCAAAAACACAAGGACATGAGGAAAATCCCAAACTGTACTTATTTTCATCCCCGAGTGGCTGAGACAGGTTCCTTACCCCATTCCCACCAATAGACATAACACGGGGTGGATGAGTGCTCTGTGCCATCATCGCTCCACCACCTGCTCTCGCACCTCAAAGCCACAGCCTGCTGAGAGGAGCTGCATGCCACCCTCCAGCCACGCACTTACGGACACCAGAGCTGGCTGCACAGACCAGTACCTATTTACACAGCATGGCTGAGAGAATCAAATCCAGAAAGTGGAATAAAGTGCCAGAGAAAGCGGTTCCGCAAGGAAACATTTCTGTTGGTTTTTTTCTTATCAAAGACTTGTGGCCCATCGGTTTTACTGAAATGTGTTTATTCTATAGCAAGATAAAAGCATTTATTTTAGATAAGCAAAATACAAACAACTTAATTGCTGCTATCGTAACTCATAAAAAAGTATAAAACAGCATAAAAACACAATAAGCAATGTAGCAATTAATAATTCATGTTACCAGTGTTTACATTAAAGCCTCATTTATGAAAACTTTACAACACATGATATGAAAAGTTACAACTTTTAAAGAAAATATTTACATTGATTATTCAGTCGTGGAGTTTCTTTTAAATATTCTACTGGTTTTACAGCGTATTAAAAACTCTTGCATTTTTCATCTTAGCTTTTTGTAATAACAGCCTCAGTTAAGTGCATTTCCCTTTTAAAAATACAGTGTATTAAATCTGAAACTCATCACTTCCACACAGAATATAATATTCACATTTGTTCTGTAATTGGAATTAACGTAATAGGGTAACTGTCAATATATATTTTGTTACAAACTATGGTAAGTTTATCGGGAGGAATGGAGCGAAAGGATGGATCAAACATTGAAGTTCAGTTACTTGCATTTGCTTTTCTGAAGATATTTAGGACAGAAATTTAAGAGCTTTGGCAAAAATCTGTGACTTACTCTATTTTTTTTTTCATGACAAAAAATGCCATCAACGAACTCATGTCATACAAGTATGACTGTATGAAATCCAATCATCATTTTACAGGTAGTTACAACTGTGCTTTAAGGGCTTCATGAGTTCATACTGCCTTGAAGTGCATTATTCACTTTTAGAGAAATCTGTAACTCTGAAAGGCCATGTTGCAGTCATAAGGTCCAGGTATTTATTAGGCCATTTGATTCACATATTGTAGGTAAAGCTTAAATAAATTAAAAAGGCATCACATGAAAGAGAGCACAGCTTTTTTTTTTTTTTTTTTAAACAAAATGATTTATAGTCAGCTAAAAGATGATACACAGCTACATTGTAGTTCTTTATTGCCTATCTAATAGACACTTTAGAGGATCGTTTGATCTGTTATGCATCCCTGCATAACTACCATCAACAATTTACAGTTTTCAGCCAAATATGGTTTACCCCTACCCCCTCCATCAACACAAAGCGATGCTGTGAGATCATTTATCTTCAGAAAATACTGACCTGTGATAATACTTGAGTCTGTGTCTGAGATTGTATTTGTGACTGGTGCTGCTGAGGTGCTGGCTGAGGGCTCCCAATGGCAGGGATGGGAGAAGTGATCTGAGAGGCTACTGGCGAGTGCTGCTGAGGAGAAGGCTGTGACTGGTGTTGCATATGCTGCATCTGCTGCTGCTGCATCTGCTGAAGCTGTATGTGCTGAAGCTGCTGCTGCATTTGCTGTTGATTAATTTGCTGCTGAAGATGCTGCTGCTGCTGCTGCAAATGTTGTTGCATGTGGTGCTGAAAATGCTGTTGTTGCATTTGTTGTTGTATCTGCTGATGCATTTGATGCTGATGTAGCTGCTGTTGTTGCATCTGCTGCATCTGTTGCTGCTGCAGCTGCTGTATCTGGTGCTGCTGGCTTTGCATGGAGGGACTTACTTGAGATGAAGACGGCGTTGCCACCATGTTTGTTCCCATAGAGCTTATCAATGGAGCTGCAATGTTTGTCGGCATGTTTGATGCAATGGTAACAGAAGCTACAATCTGATTCATCGGCAGTCTCATGGTCAGAGGTTTGGGAGCAATTGCTCTGGGAAGGGACTGTTGAAGAGTTTGAGGAGATGCCGATACTGTGGCATGTTGAGAGAGTGAAGTATTCAGAATAAGGGAGGAAGACAAATTTGTGGACGCCAATGTTTGCTGCACAGAACGAATTGTCTGGGCCTCAGCAGACTCTGCAGCAGCCTATGTTTGGAATAGAAATTGAAGAACAGGTATTGGTAAAAGTAGACATAATCCTATATTGAGCTTAAAAAAATCATCAAACCTGTTCCTTCTCCCTCAAATCTCATGAGCTGCTCAGTGGTCCAATTATTATAATAGTCTATTTAGGAAATGCAGTTCAAAATCTCGCTTGAGTAGCCTATTTTCTTCATCCAATCTGAACTTTTACTATCTCGGTTCTTATTTATCCTCTCTCAGTACCTAAATCTAGCTGTTTGATATATATTTAGAAAGGTTATGAACCCTGGTCAGTTTGACCTGATCAACTGAAGTTACCTTGTGTTCTTAATAAAAAAAAAAAAACTTTGTTACTGTTTATATGGAAAGAAAAGTCACAGCTACTCAGAGAGACTTTTTCATCTTCTGTTTTCCATGGGGAAACATCAATCAGCAGTCTGAGAAAGGTCACTGGTCCACTACATTACACCTTTGTCTGTCTCTGTACAAGGTACCTCCAGCTCCTACTTAGATTCCAATTCTTAGACAACAAATTAACTTGTGGCCTGGTTCAACATCAGAAATCTGCAGTACTTCACCTGGCTGAAAGAGCTAAAACAGTCTCTATTTATATATTAAAAAAAACCACCAACAACAAAACAACAAACAACAAAAAAAAAAACTGTTGAGGAGAAGCATATCCCACTACACCAGTTCTGATGGCATAAAAGTATTGTACAAGCACCAAAACTTATCAAACAACTTTTTAAATTAGCTCACTGTAGTTCTTCACTTCTAAGGCATTAAGTCCAATGTATTGTCAGCAAAAAGAAGTCTAAGGGAGCATCGTGAAGGCAGAAGCCCAGAATCACTGGAAGTAGCATGGCTACATCAGCAGGTGCATCCTGCCTAATTCCACTGTCATGGAGCTTTCTGATGAGATACACCTGCAGGAAAACTTCATTCTGAGGCTCACTGATGCCTTTGAAGACATAGTTTTATTAGATATGTTTAAATATACTGGGTATGTTTAAATTAGATACAATTAAGCATCAAAAGTAGGATCAACTTGCATAGTTTTACACATCTGCATTGTGTAAGACATATAATATAGTTGCCTAGAATTCAGCTAAGGTGATGGAGAGAAAAATTCTCATCCAGTACAATAAATAGATATGTTTTAGACATTTACCTTAGAATGCATCAA
>JAOWBP010004096.1:6449127-6475221 GCA_028571105.1 Tragopan temminckii | reverse complement strand
TAAGGTGATGGAGAGAAAAATTCTCATCCAGTACAATAAATAGATATGTTTTAGACATTTACCTTAGAATGCATCAAATCTTGCCTCAGAAGTGCTTATTCTGTATCTACTCTCAACAACAACCTTTGACAAAAAAGCCTCAGCAAGGATATCTTAAGGTAGGGGAGATGAATTCTGGACATGGAGTGTAATTTCTACTCACAGTCTTCTCAGAAGTCACTCAGCAGCACAAGTCACACAGATTAGGGCAGAAAATATGATCTCTGTTGTTTTTGAAAAGGGAATTTAGGCCTGACAAGACACATTCCCTCAAAGCAGCAATGTAGAATTGCTGCTGCCATTGAACTTAGCATCATGATATTAAAGACTGAGAACATTATCTAAGTCCTAGAAGCAACAGAAAAACACAACTTCACAACACAAGGAAACCTTCCAGCTTTCAAGAATGCATGCGTCTAATTTCTGTTGCTGTATTTCTAAGCATTAATTAAAATATGCAGCAACTTTCTGTGCTACTTCCTAATGCTCTGTAGTTGTACATTTAAATAAGCATTCTCAGGAACTAGATATCATCAGTTTAGTCTGTTGCTTTCCTGTGATCAAGGGCATTTTTGTAGTCGGTCTTTAAGAAATGTTATTAGAGAAATGACTGCCTTGATGTCCAGAGGCAGCAAATATACAACCAGCCTCGTGCTATCAGTTAAAAAGGTAAATTCCCAAATCTGAGACCAAAGCTTTGTTTCCTTCACGTGAGTTTCATACTAAGCAGGGATCTGCACTAATACTCAGCATGGCTCACTGCGAGCTAGTCCATCTGTAAGTACTCTCCAAATTCAGAGCCACCATACAAATTTTTTCCCCCTCACCTGCAAGAAATACTTAAGCTTTGCCACACCATAACAGCTCTTCAAGCCCATGCAAAACAAGTCAGTCTTTTGGGCAGAATAACTTGAGGAAAAGGAAAAAAAAACAAAAACCTAACAGCAAAAAACAAAAAACAGTTCTGCAAATAGCTTGTAAATGTTAATGTCAAAAGGTCAGCATATTTTTCATGACTGAATTTTACTTCTGTAGTGAAGTGCATTATTTTGCTTCCCAAGATAATGGAAGATGTACGCGCTTACAAAGTTCTTGTTTGGTAATCATTACAGTGCCATTAAAGAGATGAAATTTCTTTGCAGAGGCCACACAGGGTTCAAGCAGCAGCACATCTTTTAGAACTGCATTACAGAAATCTTAGAATTCTACTTTTGTTTTGCATTAGACCACACTCCTACCCCCATATTTAAGAAAAACATTGCCAAAAACTAACTTGCATTATGCAGAAAGCATTATCAGGCTTACCTTGGAAACAAGGCTTGCTCTATAGGCTGCAAGTGCCTTTAGGTATTCTTTTTTGGCAGCTTCTGTTTTTCTTTTATATACCTATTAAAAGAGACCACAATTTCACCAACTTCAATTATTAAGAAGTTTTTGCCAGAATGCTCTCAGAATCCCTTGCAACAAAACCAAAAGCTCAGATCAAAAATCCGAAAACACTTTTACTTCATGAGGGCTTTTTCTTCTCTGGAAGTTTTAAATATTCCTGCAGGTGGCCACAGACTTTCAGGTCCACTTGCTGGAATGTCACCACAACACAAGTCCATTTGTCATATAGAAAAAAAAAACCTGCTAGAGCAGCCAACTGTTTGACAAGACCAGTTATGCATACTTCATCTTCCTGGGAAATGATATTTTACTGACACTGAGTATTTCAGGTGCTGAAAAGTATCTGAAGTAGTATAAAGCAGCCAAAAAAAAAAAAAAAGGAAAATGTGGTTCACAGAGTTTTGACAATTCGCTTTCCCCACAGTCAGTATTAGAGAATCCCACAGAGCTTCAGTAGAACAGTTAAACAAAAAGTGAATCAATCTGTATTTCTAATCAGCACTACATTTAAAGATCATCCTTAAATCATGATCATCGTCTGCGAGATATCATCATCTGTCAGACTGCTAAGTATGACTGGGAGCTGCACGGAGCATCAACAGGCAAAGAGCCCCAAAGGATTTTTTTTCAATCTATGTGTAGGAGTTACATGTGTATAGCAAGAAGAATAACCCTCAAGGAAGAACAAAACTCATCATTCTGTACCAATTTTGAGTTGGAGATAACATTTCACACACAACATTGTAATGAGGCACAGAGGAACGGCTTCAAAGGTTTAAAATCAACACGCTTTGTAACAAATTCATAAGGCAGATCAAAGGAAATGGTAAATGTGTTGTACCTTCCCCTTTTCTATTCTAACTTCCGATTAATAGGAAATAAGAGCTTTGAAATGGGAATCATCAAAAGATGGTCTTAAACAAGACTCCAGGACAGTACCACTTGAGCTTTTTACAAAGTGCCCTTTAAAATTTAAAGACAGTCACTGAATACGATCTACTGACTCTTATAACAAAATGCCAGATTTTTAGATGCCAGATTTTCAGCAACTACAAAAATCAATGCAGCTCTGCAGAACAAGAGGTCTACATCAGCAAGCAGTGTGCTCAGCTCCAAGATAGGATTTTTTACAAGCAATAACTATTTTACTTCTTGTGAGACATCCCTCCATCCATTTTTTACCTGTTTTTGTTCTTCTCCTAAACTGTCCCACATAGATGCCACTATTTTTGAAACCTCTCCAAACGTAGCATTGGGGTTCTGCCCTTTAATTGCAGCTTGTGTATCCCTGAAGAAAAGGGCATATGCTGACACTGGCTTTTGTGGCTCATTGGGATCTTTCTTTTTCTTCTTCTTTGGAGTTTTCGGCTTCTTGCCAGAATCCGGGGCAGCTCTTTTTTCTCCAGTAGCCTAAGAAACAGTAGTTACACGAACAGTCCACATACACATGAAATGGAAGTCAGTGGAATTCTGAATAATTATTGTCAGTCTGGCTTATTAATAAATGGATAAAAATTTCTGTGTAGGCAGCATTTTGGGCACTCATGTTATGTGGGTCTTTCTCCCACCAAATAGCACTTATTCTCAGTCATTCTCATCAGAACCACTGGAACTGAATACCAAAATTATTACCACTCGCTGTAAGCATGGCTCAGAATCGTTCCCAGAAGTCTGACCTCAAAAACTACACCATAACTAATCTCAACTTAATATATACATATATATGTATTCAATCTATAGTGTACTTTGAGCAGGTGATCTATGTTTTTCCATTAAAATGCAATTTCGGCAGTAAAGACTGAAAAGAGCTTGGAGGCATTCCCTGATTCCCAGACTTAGGCTGTCAGCTTAGAAATGGGTCAGGGCAGCAGCAGTTCTGCAGTATCTATTCAAGCACAGTGGACCACCCTGTGCCCAACACCCTCTTCCAAGGCTTCTCATATGGGGTCAGGTGCCCACACAACAGCATCCCCATACCCACATCTCTTCCCACCTTAAAGGGGAAACCTTTAGAGCAGCACTTCAAGGACTGCCAGTATCTCCAATCCTCATATGCTCCTCATGCTCCATACCTTCTTCTGGACTACACACAGATTCTGGCAGCAAGGGCTGCCACATTGTGTGGCTCTAACTACATCTCTATTCTCATTGTTTAACTTTGATATTTTAAGAATCCCGAATGGAATCTTCTTTCCATATACACAATTTCCATTAAGCTAATGAGGAAATCTTTCATCGAGCAGTCTGAATTAGCCCTGTAGTGCTACAACATTTTCCTTTTGTAACGGTTAATTTAAAGCAAACCGTAAATTAAGTAAGCTTTCAGACAGAAGAAAGTTTATTTTATTTCTGTCTAAATGCATCTATATTTTAAATGACAGAGAATATCAAAATGAAAAAATTCCCAAAGTTGAAGAGTAAAGAGATTCACCAGATCTACAAAATCTAAAATGAACCATGAATGTATTCAACTGAAAATATATGAACAGATATGTATATTTTAACATCTATTATGATGGAGGTATCATGGAAGCCTCCTAAGTCAGAAGCTAAACAGTAAATAAATGACATAGTTCAGCATATGTTAAAGCTTACATATTTTGTATGATCACTTGGCTGCTGAGACAGTACTGCCACATTAATGAAAATACAGTATATAGCCACGTAAAGCTTACTCACTGCAACGCATGGAATAACTTACTCTATTTGATTCATCTGCATCTTCTTCATTTATCGAGCTGGAGGGGGAAGGAGTGGCTGATTTACTGGCAGGAGGGGAGGGAGAAGTGTGTGGCAAGTTGGTGCCTCCCAGATTTAGCCCCAGCTGTGCACTTAGCTGGGACTGGTTAATGGTGGTGAGCTGAGAGGGAGTCATAATTCCCGAGTGAGCAGCATCCGTCATGTGGACAATGGATCTCATAATCAAAGAGTGGTCTTGGCGGTACTGCGAAACTTGGGTGTGACTTTGATCCTAAAAGAGAATGAAACATTATGTGGTTGTTAGCAGTGATCATACAGCATTAGCAAATCATTTTCACTGACTCACAGAACTGACATTGTCAACTTTCATTTTGTTTGGTTTCTTTTCAACAGATCAATAAACCGAACGCAGCAACGGTTACAGTACTTGCCTCAGACTTTGCTTCTCCCTTTGCTGGATTTTCTTGGGTAATAAAAATTTTTATTTCCCTATTTTAAAGTAATTTTTTTTTTCTCTTGATGCTGTGCAAATACCCACATAAACAACCGGCTGACTGATGACACAGGGAAAACATTGCAACAGAGTAGAGACAAACTGCTGTCAAATGCAAAAAGCAAACAAAATGGGGAGGGAACAGAAAGAGAAAAAGCATCTTCCTCTGACATTCAATTATTCATAGCTGTTACTGGTAACAGTAGTAGGTATAAAACAACTCTCTTTAAAATAACTTCTAAATCCCCTTCAGACAAAAAACGTTGCCCTGCCACATCTCAAGTGCAGACACAGCAGCACTCTGGAGAACTGTTCGAGTAATCCTAATCACTCCTAAAAACCCCTTTTTGCCAGCACCACGCAAAAGTATACATTTTTATCTTTAATCCAACAATCAAATACATGTGGAAGTAGCATGCTATGCACCGATCACCCACTTTATTTTCTTGTACTTCATGCCTCAGAAACTCAAGTGCTTGCACGTTTTTGTCTCTGCTGTTTCTTGAGGGCTAAAACTAAGTCATCTTCTCCATCTACACAACACTTATCACAGTTGTAAACAAAACGAAGTCAGACCCCAAAGGTAGAAGTCAACTGGAATCTGACTACGAACAACTCAGTTTTGTTATTTTTAACCACACACAGATCAATAGACACTTAAAGAACATTTAAACAGAAAAGAAGATTTTTAAACCAGCCAGAAAGTGGGGAGAATAATTAGCTCACAAATTGATTGAGCAACTTGGCCAATCTATACCCGTTGTTCAAACAGTCAGAACCATGGGAAATGCAATAGATTTTGAAAACTTTTGTTATTAATAACCCACATTTCAACCAGCATCAGGTACAATGATCCTTAGTGAAATACCGCAGAAGAGAATTGCAATGGTGGAAGTCCAGCATAGGGGCCCACCTGAGCTCCATGAAGCACCGTGACTTTTCCAGTGCGCTCAGATTTTAGTTGGAGTGCTCAAAAACCTGCATCAGCATTGAAGTTTGTCCCGAGTGACTTTCTTCTTGCTCCTGCCCCAGCAGAGGCAGTGGGCTCAGTGCTCCTGAACACCTCCTAGCCCGGCCCAGTGCAGCACACAGAGATGCAATGCACTTGTAAAGGAAGATGCATGCCCTGCCTCATCCACATATTGTCGTCCCTGGGTCCTGTACAGATGAAGTTAACTGTACATGTTCATGCTCCAGGTGCTATACTGGGTCTCATCCTCATTTTCCCCTGCCTACCAAGACGTTGCCAGCACAGTTCATCATCCATACTGCACCACATCACTATTCCTACTTCAGAGGCTTTTAATATTTTCAGCAAAGGAGCATAGTTCCTCAGAGATGAATGCCTGTGCCAAAAGTGGAGCACTGATATAGAAAGATCAAAACATCAGACTTACTGGCTGAAATACCCACTTGCTTCAGGGCACCTTTCTGTGAAAATTTACTACCGTTAACTAGAGGGTCATTTTGATTCAAAATTGTATTGGCAGCAGCATCTGGAAGTCATTCAAAGTCTTTTTAAAAGGATATCACTTTCTGCATATTAGCCCATTCCTTTCTAGTTTACAGACATTGCTTTATTGCATTAAGAAAAAAGTGTTGTTAAAGCAAAGGTCGAGATCATCACAATTACTTTATCTCATAAAAATCAACTTCAATATTTTGCATGCAGCTCTTTCATAGTGGTGTTCTATGCCTAAAAGGCCTTTGCTCTCTATTGTTACACAAAACAGGCCTTTTTGGCCTTTACACCAAGGCAACAAAATATGACGACACGGGTTACAAGCGATTTACTCCAAGTCTTGTCATTTTGGTTGCATCTATGATTTTACTGAGACTAAATTCTCTTGACTTGTACTGACCCAGAATCTAATTTTATACACAAGCCCATGAATTCTTAAATGCCCCTTCTGAGACAATTTGATGCTTCTGTGTTTGTTTTGTTTAATTCCTGTTTTTCTTTTTCCATCTCTTTTCCTAATTTGTAAGCTACTTCTTAAATCTTTAAAAACTTCACTAAAGGTTAGAAATAGAAACAACAATATTTTGTAAATGACTATCTAGTGCAGGCAAAACCTATTATATATATATGAAAAAAATAATAATAATATCATTTCCAATCTCTTCTCATTTACATCTATGTGCATATTATAAATATTAACAATCTATTTTCTGCATTTTGAATTAAAGTTCTTCGGTTAATCACATTTAAAAAAAAAAAACACAATGAAAAGGATAGGAGTTTCCTTTTTATTTTGTGGCCTGGTGGTGTGGGCCTCTATAGTCCCTTGGAACCTGCAGAAGAGCTTTCAGACAAGGAAGCACAAGTCGTTCATGTTTGTACAGAGGTTTGGTGCCTAGCAAGAAGCCAGGGGAGGTAGTCAATAGTAACACTGAGGTTCATAGCATTTGTATAGAAAATCTGAGTAAGCAAAATCTATCTAAAGAGGAATATATAATCAAGTAAACAAGTTTTCCATCAATTTTCTCAACCCTTATTTTTTTTCTTCTATTACAACGACCAGTATTGAACCAAAAGGATCAGCATTTCATTATTCATGAAATGTTTAGCAAATAAATGTTTAACACCAAAAACATACCAAGGGTACGAATGGAAGTACTATTGTACTAAAGCATCTGCAAGACACTCTAATTACATTACCACGTGAAAATTGAAAACTGAAAAGGCAAAGCTTGTGCATTCAAAATAATCCACCAAGAATGTTGTGAACATTTTAGAGAATATCGCGTGCTCATTTCTTACATAAGCTTAACTAGAAGTAGAAGGGATATGTAAGTATTATATGCATTTAGGATTTTCATAGTATAATGCAGAAATGACAGAGCAGTGCTTAAAAAAATTCATGAGCTTCTTGAGTGAACAGAATCAAGTGTTGAGTGAGCTTGATCTGCTTTATTGTTTTAAACTGAAGTTAGGCAAAACTTGGTGGTTTTCACATAAAGCTAGACAATACACAACCTCTTGTTTACTCAGCTTAACAACCAAACAAGGACATAATGAGTGAAAAGGAACACAAAAGAGAAATTACATCTGTGATTCCAATGACAATTTCAGATTTCTGCTGTAATCCTACATGAGTGAGACTATACATAGGTGTATCAATCTTTTCTATCACACCCGCATAGATCCAACAGCAGCCATTGTGAAGACTTGCAGTATTTGATGTGTAGAAAATATCATCAAAGGCATGAGGATATCCACCTACCCTACTCTCAACTTCTCTCATTTATTTAGATAGTCATTCCAAAAGAAGTCCTATTTAGTCATTTTTAGAAGTCATACCAAAGGATATGTCACATGGCACATGCCAAGTACATAGCCTATTTTATTTTGATTCGTAGAAGTACTAAGTTTTCAAAGTCTGATAGAAATCAGTAGCTCAGCAGCCAATGGAAAGCATACAGAATAATGGGATTTAAAAAAAAAAGTGTATAAACTCTAACACTTTAATTTATACTGTGTATACTATTAAAGGTGTTTTGCAACAATCCAGCCAAACAGATGCATACCATTGAGTACTAAGGTAAATTATGGCAATAAAAGATTATTCTTCTGATATGAAGTCATTAGGCACTCAGTATGTAATACAGCTAGTGCTTATTTTGATAAACAAACAGTAGCCAGCCATGACCCCTAGAGATATCCTAACTTCCACCTGGCAATTTGAGCATCATTTGCAGACAATATTGGAACATTTTGAGTAATACTGAAGATTAAAATCAAAGCCTACAATATTCAATCATGTAAACAAGCAACACCTCCACTAAGATTCTTCCTAGCTGCATCAGGAATGACTCCATGGAACGGCCTACAAGAAGACATAAGCTGAGGATCTGACCCTATACTACTGCTTGAACCATTTTTTTAAGGGACATAGTTAAGACTGTGGTAAATCTGCCAACAAAAAGAACTATGCAAAAGCTAACATTTATGTTTATGCTCACCGTGCCCTGGTTTTGGAAGTTGACTTAAAACATTATGTATTCTTTTGCCTCAGGAATTTGTCACTGTCAGTGTAACATAAGCTGATGTAATATTTTAAAGGATAAATTCAAGTTGAAGCAAATGCACTGCAATATGAAGAGTGGAATCCTCAGTTGTCCCTGTCTGAAAATTACTCCTGTTACTTATGGGCAAGTAAGCATATCGCTATAAGAAATCCTCAATACTCTTTTCCTCCGCAAGTAAAATAGAGATAAAAGAACCCATTAATCTAAATTTTTAGAAGATTGGAATTCACTGCCAATCAAAACAAATCAAACTAACAGGATGCTTTTCTCTGTCAGAGATTAAATCCTTACTTAATAGAATATAAAATAGTTGCACTTGGTACTGCCACCGCTGAAGAAGCATCCTACCTCTCCTCTCTTCAGCTGCTGCGATCGGTAATGATCTGTCAAACCACAGTTATCAGGAGATCCTCTACAAGCAGCAGCTTCTTTTCTCTAGCACTGACAAAACCCCCATGTTTTCCTCTATGCCTGTGTAGTAAAGTAAACCTTACCTAATTTAATTCCCAAATAAAGGCTATAACAACAATCAGTACGTGTCAGTTCAGAATAAAATGTCTGCAGATGGATCTAAAAGATTGGTTGGTGACAGAAGGCTTATGCACATTCTGCTGCCTGAAAGACATGAAGAGTAAGCAATCTCCCAGCCTGTGTGCTTCCCTAGTCCCAATACATCAGAAATTTCTGTTTTCTATTTACACAGAAAAAGCACAAAGCCAAGAGAAGGGATGAAGAAAGAAAAAGGAATAACACAAAGGTCCACTGATTTATTCCTCAAAACTGAGCAACTATCTCCTTTTCTCTTGACAGTCTCAGATGTCTGTAGAAATTCATCTTTCCAGAAATTCATCTCTCGCTATAGGACAGAATCAGCTACCACCTCCAAATTAATTTATCATGTGTTCTCTGAATCCTTCAATCTACCATCCCCTAATTTTGCACCCCTCCCAAACTTCTCTTTCAGGTCTGACCTGTGACAAGGTTTGCAGAGACCCATCTCATGGCCGCAATTTGTTCCAGCGAGAGAGATCTGAATCACAAGTTTTCCATTCACAATCACAAGCATCTTCCATTGTCTCCAGAGAGAGATCTGAATCACAAGTTCAAGTCATTTCTTCCATGGACAACACCTGGGGAGCAGCAGTAGGAGCACACTTTGGCCAGCACCACAGAGATGTGGTGGGTGCCCAGGGATCCACCATGTTAACCCTGCCTCTGGGCCTCTGCAGGCACCAGCAGCCAGACCAAGAGATAGAAGAGCTTTCTCTGAAATGCTCCAGCAGGTCATCCAACCAGTCTAGCACTAAGACTTGAGAACCTTGTTCTTAACCATTCACTTTCCTGTCAAACTGCACCTGTCTGAAAGGCTCAGCACATTCCTCTTGCCATCCCCAAGGTGGGTGAAGGTGCCAGGCTTCCTGTTGGCCTCAGCTGCACACTAAGTCTTCTGCTCTGTAACTGCCTCTGCTCATGCAGATGGACACCATCATGGGCTTCCTGTAGCCCAGAACCATCCACAATGTCCACTAGACATTGATGCTTTAGCATCTTCTAATTCACATCTTGTTTACCATTTAAGTTTTACACCATCTTGCACATGCTTTTAAAAACAGATACGCCACTCATTTTTCCCCTAAATACCTACCATGCTTTAAACCATACTGGAACACGCTTCTTTTGGACAAGGAATCCAACAGCATGCTCTCAATATGTGTAACTCAGATCACAGATCTGAGCTCTGATCTGATCAGTATGTTGGCACGAGAAGCTTCTATCCAAATTAGCAGTACAAGCTTAGATCTGCTCTGTTTGCAAACAGAGAAGGCAATTGCAAACAAACACCAGATAGTTCAAATGAAGCTGCACAGTGTCAGATAAGTGCTGTTAGCAGTTTAGTTACAACCTCTGCAACTCCAGGTGCTTCAGCTTCCAAATCAAAGGCAGACTTCAAAGGTCCTTATTATGCAGCATGCAACATGGAGAGAGACTGCAAGAAAGCATGACAACCAACAGACATTACCAGAGGTAACACAAATTGTCTGGGGAACTTGGCAGGGGGGGAACAGAATTGGGTGTAACATGGCATTTGTTTGTCGAACAATTGCTGCAAGCAGTAGTAGCTATGCACTGGGGTTGTTTTGCTTTTGTCTTTGTGAATTTTGTTGATATCTGTTTAGTTTGTTAGTTTTTGCTTTTGTTTTTCTTTTAAAGCAAATCATAAAAGCAGGTCTCATTATCTTTCGTATTACCAGAATCAAACTTTTTTTTCAGCTACCTGGTAACACAGAAAAATTTAAAACTCTACAGATAGTTTGTATTTCTCTACAGCTTGAGAATTTGAGGTGGAAGCTGAGCATTGGTTCAGCTGCCCAAGAGAAAGCACAGGTGGTAAGGGCTGAGATCAGGAGGAATTTCAAAGGAAGTTTTCATCTGACCCAAGCATGAGAGTGGCTGGACCCAACAAAGCTTCTGTCCATGTAAAACACACGCATACCAGCTTCAGTATCTGCCTCATCTGGCTGACATCACAAAGCAGAGATAAGTGTTTGCTCACACCGGATTTTAAATGCAGGAGGCAGAATAGATCAAAGCCATGGTCTAGGCTTAACGTCCAGCTGATGTCCACAGTCATTTGTGTCCACAGACCTTCTGAATCCACTTCTTATCACAGGCTCAGCTTCTGTTCCAGTTCCTGACAGCATCCTGGGGAGCATAGCATCTTCCATGTACTCATATGGTACCTCCCAATACCTTCTGCAGTTGATGGATCTTGATGTAGGCATTATTAATATATAACAGTCACAATCTTTCTTTCCCTGTATTCACGTTTTTTTTCTTTCTCCATGTGGAAGTCCTTTGTATATCTGTGTAGGTAAAAATCTATTTGCAAGATTATTGTTTTCTCCTAGAACCAGCAATACAAGCTATTCAGCTAGGTGTCTTCATCAACAGCTGCCACTGTTTCCTACAGGCAGGTCCTCTCTTGTGGTTACCAGGACATGGAAATACTTCATGCTGACCAATAGACTATGAATAAAGATTCAGTTAAAGATTCTGTTCTGCTCTGAATTACCAACTTCTGAAAAGAGTGCCAGAATACGTTTCCTTCTCCAACCATAACAGCTCATTAACAGATGGCCTATTGTCTCCCTATCAATGAGAAAGGAGAGAAGAGCACGTCTCACAGAGCAGTGACTATATTATCCTCTCTGAGCATTACAATGTCACTGAGGACATAAGAATCTACACACTATTAAAAACTCTATTATTCAGTATACCATCAGGCTATGCTGTCTTCATATCACATTGAAGTAATAGTTTCTGTACAGAAGCCACTGCTGCCTGTGGCCTCTAGGGTTGCCAGCCCACTGCCCATTCTCCCCTGGGACTGTATGAAATGGACGCACACACTCTCTGAAACTAAAAATGTACAACTACACTATTAGATATAAAATATTTAACCATGCATTAAATAAATAAATAAATAAATAAATAAATAAGACTTGAAAGCTCATCAGCAATGCCCACAGCTCAGATCTGCAGCAGAAACAAGCCTGTCCCAGCGCCTGCCTGACAACAGGCACCAGGCTGCAAAATTCTAAATGAGTCCTAAAGGTCCAATTTCACAAAGCATCAGCCACCACTTGAAAGGTTCTGTATTTGACCAAATGTCACCAATTAGAACCATAAGAACATTACTTCATTTGTGTTTACTTAGTTTTGAGATTAGTTTGTTTCCTCTTACCACAAATTATTAACAGCAGCGACGGTAACAGCTGCCATTTGCGATGGAAATGTCCAACACAAACCAGATTAATACTGTTGATATGAAACCTGAGTTTAGCAGTCCACCCTTTTTCAAAGGAAAAATACAGATTAGAAAACTCTGAAGATAATCCCTCTTTGTAGTAAGAATAGCTGCTATTCCTATGAATAATTTTAACATTTCAAAATTAGTTGTATGTTTTGTACTAAAGATGACAATAAACATGTTCATAGCAATAACAAGGGCTTGTTTTAATAGACTGTTCCAGGCGTTAAACACACTAATGACCCATGAAACAACTGCTTCATCAGCAACACATTAAACAACGTTGTTATAACACTGCATTAATTGCAAACCTACTCCATACTCTCTAAGTATAAGATTACAGATGGAATATTAAAAGAGAGATTTACAAAGTAGTTTCTCTGTAAAGGGAAATTAAACATAAATTAGAGGTACGCAGGTGAGTAGAGAAATAGCTGTCTTGTGCCAATTTTAAAGTATCTCCTTTAGCTTTTATTCTCACCATATTCTGTTAAACTGTTCACTGAAAAGTTAAATTAGTAATTAGGGAATAAATTCAGATTTGGACCTTGACATAAAAGGCGCCACTATTTTGAAACGTTGATAGCATTTCTGCTGTATGCAGCCCTCAGTAAGCTAACATTTGCAACTCCAGTCTTTACAGCCACATCATGGAGCTGTTTATTTAAAAAGACTACTTAAAATAAAAACAATAGCCACCATCAGGTCCTCAGCTTAGCACAGTGCCACTCCTCAGTAGTAATGTAATTAACGATGAGCTTATTCCACCATGAATTACCTTTATCTGTGCGGAATGCTGAATGCTCTTAATGCACTGCAACAATTATAAAATATAAACAGGCTCAAATCTTCATCAAATAGGAAACACTTTATCTAGCAGCATAAGTAATGGAGGGAGTAAAATACGTAAAGTTATCGGTCCGTTTTTTTAACATCTGTACTTTTATGAATAAAAGAGAAAAATCAGACTGAAAAGAGACAATTATTTTACTGTCTGTTTCTTAGATATCAGAAAGAGAATTTTGAAATTCATCAAAGCTAACCTTCTGTTATGTACAACAGGCTAAGCTGAAAAGAATGTTAACAAGTTCAATTTTCATTCAATCAGCACTACTGCTCTCTGAAATGTTTCATTGCAGGAAAGAAATAAAAATAATCTATATGGTAATTATGAGGATGAATCCCCCAGTAACTTTCAGCTACATGAAAGGTCAGTTCTATTCAAGATATTTTATCAGTCCCCTGCACATACTCCTGTCCTGTCATTTTAAATCTGAACAGCATTTTATTTTCCCATTTACAGCTACCTGCAGAATTAAGTACTTAAGCCAAATAAGAAAAAAAAAAAAAAGAAAAAAGAAAAAAGAAAAAAAAAGAAATGTTGAATGCTGGCAAAGGCTATAATAGCATGGAGATAAATCGTTCAGCTGCTCTCTCTCAAGCCTCTGGGGCTGCAGATTTTTCTTCTCCTGGTGCACTGTGGGTATTCAAAACTTGTTCAACATGATTTCATTTCATTTCAGGCACTGCCTGAGAAAACTAAATTACAGAATCAATCATACAGAAGGTCAGAGTGAGACTTCATTACAAGTATTGCATGCTTGCATGAATATCTTTCATTTATGACTGACCCAATATGTCACAATAGCTGTCTAGTAAAAATAATCCACTTTCTGAAATTGATGTACTACTGATGTCAATGCTACTCAGCAGGCTGGGCAGATTATAGAGAGGTGTTAAAAAAAGGAACCCTCAGGAGCACAAGTTGTAGTTTTATAGAATTGCCACAGTTTGCAGATTAAAGTTTTTTTTTGTTTTTTTTTTTTCCCATGGTCAGCTCAAGAGAAAACAGAGCATTAATATAAAATACCAGGGGTTGATTTTTGATGAGGATATTGCTTTTGATTTCTACTTTTTATTCAAGTATTTATAGGGATAATATTTGCATCACGTAAATCCATGTGTTCTTTGGAGTCAGATGTACTTCAGCACTTTTCAGTGATTTATTTTGGAGTATAGGGATTTTATTTGTATACTTTTAAAATGCAAAACTTAATCCCCACTGCTTTCATTTTACCTCCCTTTTTTGTTGTTTTTTTTTTCTTCTGTTTTTAAATGTAGAAAAATGCCACTAAGATAAATGTGTTGTGTTTGCTGCCAATAATAATGAAGTTAATCAGCATTATGACAAAATGTCATTCTTTCCTTAATATAAATCAGCTCCTGTGTATCAGAACTTCCTTGTTCTTAATAGCATGAGCAATTGCTAACTCATCAATACAAGCTTTTAGTAATTGCTAAGCCACGTTTTTTCTGTGAACAAATATCTGTCTTGCACTGTGAATGAATTTTTCAATAGAATACTGCACAAAGAATATGATAAAGAGAATTATTTCTTTATGTTTTTTTTTTCCTTTAGTCTGCTTTCCTGTGGGAAATATGTGAGATACTTGCAGAAGTATTATGAAGTAGCTAGCCAACTCCATACCCTAAGGGAGACATAGGAAAACCTTGACATAACCTATTTTTAACCATGCCTCTGGTGATTCTGCATTCAAGTTTATAGGTGAACATGTCAGGTAGTACATAGCAAAAAGCCGAAGACACACAGTATTAATCATAATTCTGTCCGAGCCCATTTTATTTTTTCAACATTTGTGATTTAAAATCTCATGACATTTCTTGAAGGTGAAATTCTTCTACCGGACTTCTCAACAGAGTAGGACTACATTTATCTAAATTAAATATTGCTTACAGTAAAGCTCTCTAATGCTTCACAAGATAACCAATAAACTTGGTGCAGTTCGCATTAAAATAATTCAAGTTTGTATTCAGCTAAAGAAGCTTTAGTGATTAGCAATACATTATTAATACAGGCTTTAAATAAGACTATCCTAGTATCGCTGGAAAAGAACATTGTTCTGCAAGTGTATACGAACATCATAATTATTTTACAGCCCCATCTTTAGTTCTTTCAGATATAGTAAATTCAATTGACCATGAAATGAAATTTCATAGTCAGAATGCCTCCTTTACATTTTTTTTTTATTGCTGTAATAAAGTTTTTATAGCTCCAAGGCAAGGTAATTCATGAAATGTCTAATTTAAAGATGAATTCTAATATTATTAATAAATATTTACCAGTTTAATAAAGTGCACATTTTTCACATTAAATATGATACACAGTTTTCATTTTCTATTTTTGAAATATAGATCAATGGCTGGAAAATCTGAGTACTGAGAAGCATTATGTGAGTTCAGAAGAAAACTACACAAGGACTCTGTCAGTGTTTTTATATTTCCTGATGTTACCCAGCATTTACGAGCAGAGGAGAAAAAAGATTACTGACTACAACGCGGTGGTGGGGGTCACTCCATCTCACAGTATCACACAAATCAAGCAGTTGTCGGGAAGTGCCTGACACACGACCCTCCCCACATTGCTCCTCTGTATCAAATCCCACAATTCTTCATCAGCTCTCTGTGACAAAACTACGCACACATCCCAGAAATAGCAGTCACCCTAGAAAATATCACCAGATTATGGTACATGAGACAGGAGCTCCCCTAGGGTCTTCTCTTTGACCAGTGTGGGAACAAATCCTTACCATTGGAGGCAATGTAAACCTTTACTCAGTGGAAGCATGCAAAACAAAAAGACCACTCTAGGTCAGGTTGCAAACCACTTGATAACACTGAAGGGAATGTAACACAAGACTGATGTAACTTATGACATTTATTACATATTCCTGAGCAAATTTCTTTGGATCTAGTCTACACGCACTCCATTGCTTCAGTTTCCAGGCATAACATGCTTGACTCTAAGCTTTTATTATTTTTTGCTGTCTTTGGCACTCAACAAATCACCCAGCAGGTCCAGGGCATACAAAAGCCCATGCACAAAGAGATCTGAAAAGTACCATATCCTTCATGACCTGTTTCAGGCAGTCCCTGCTTTGTGTCTGCAGACTTACTGGACTCAACTCTATATTTTCTAAATAGTGAGCAGCTTGAGCTTCTTTCTGTATTAGTGCTAGATACTCTTCATTACCTCAAAGGAAACATTAAAATTAGCAATGAAGTTAGAAGCCTGAAGAATTCCAGATAAATTTGCTGTGTGATAATTTGTAACTAATTAATTGTCACTCACCAGAATAATACAAAGAAAAAAAGATTTACATGAAATTACAACATGACAACACAATGACCCTTATTATAGTCCAGCAGCAAATCTGTATTTTCACTTCACCAGGTTTAGGAGAAGGTCTGTGAAACAGCTAATCAGAATAACTATGGTTGATGTAAAATATCTGTTCAAGCTAATCATTCACCCTGGCTTTAATATCCAATACAGAATCTCATTCTAACTGTAACCACTGAGTTTAAAATGCTAAATATGATAAACTGACTCACAGCTATGTCTCATCCCAGGGCGTAAGAGTGTTACTGCTCAAAGCTTAAGAAACCCAGGCAGGGAGACCCTCAAAAGCCAAAAGGGGAATGTACCAATGGAACCTTCCTCCATGATCACAGCGATAGAGGATGGATAGATTCTGGAGAAGTCTTGATACATCTTCACGTTTTATTGTTCTAATGACCAGAACTGAACACCGGAATTAGCTGAGCAGACCCATCTCTCAGCCCTACCCTTCGCAAGACCATTTCACCCCTTTCTAGAGAGTCTTGGCTCTGTATTTCTGAGTGTGATTCGGGCAACGCATCCCTACAGAAGTTGTAAAAAAATAAATTTCCATTTATAACTATTTAGCCCATGGAGTACACAGAAAGTAGGGAAATATACATAGATATTACTGATGGCATACTATGGCTCCCTTTCTAAGCTACTCTCAACAGTGTGCTTTCAGAATATCCTGCAGGCTGTCAAGTGCGAGTCCTACACCCAAAATGTAGAGAAGCAATTCCTTCTTGTGCTGTAGTACATTCTGGCCAAAGCAATGCTCTTTCAACACATTATGCCAATTATCAACTGTATGACAAATTCTTGAAAACTAACAGCAGAGAGGTACACGATGCCAATGGATGTGGGCTTCCAAGTCTGTTCCCAAAATTAAAATTCTATGTTTATAAAGCCTGAGTGCTTTTCTACAAGAGATCTGTTTACACACGGTATAGCATTGTGCTGTACATTAACAACCATGTTTATCTTCCTGAATCCACCAATAGTAAACCTTTAAACATTTGCCAACTGCCTCAGGGAACTGAATAATACCATATCATTGTTCACTGTGCTACACTGACAACATGTGTCATCATTCATACAGAATACGCCTGCACATAATGCAGAACATCAGCAAACGCTTGGTTGGACCACAATACCAAGAAATCACACATATCTTCAGAAAGGTCAATTAAAACTGATACACAACACAAAGCTATATTATTATGCTTAGACAGACAAGATTTTGCAATTGAAATGCAGAACTGAACCTACCATGTGTAATCCATTGCTGTGGACGACACCATCTTGCTCCATGAGATTTCGGGATATAGTAATGGAGGGGAGATCCAAGCTTTGAGGGGGAAACTGGGGTGTAAATTCATTTCCTTGAGCTGGCAGCTGGTCGCCAAGGCCCTGAAAGGGCAGCAGGATGTCTGCCATCCCCAGTGCAGGGTCTGACTCAGGCGGGGGTGTGATAGGTGGGATTTCGAACTCCTCATCCCCCAGGCTCGGCGTGTGGAATGTCTGCTAGAGAAGGACAGGACAAGGCAAACCACATTAGAGCACACTGTTCTCAGCAGCCACATTTGACCAGTCATTCAAGTCTTGTTTTGTACTCAAATGCAAACTCTATACATAATTTAAAAAAAAAAAACAACAAAAAACCTTTCATATACTAACGGGGTTTGTGGATCATTCTGATTAAGGATTTAAGTCTAATTATCATATGGCTTTAATAGAGTATCAGTATTAACAGTTTTTTAATGCGCGCTTAATTAGCAACATCTGTCTTTGTTGTTAGTCTGAGTATCAGCTACACTGGATTTGGCTGTATAACAAATTGCCACTTTATTGATATGTTAGTGAAATAGCACAAACAGCTTATATTGCTCTCATGCTTCATAAAATATCAACAATTTTGTAGCACACACACAACATTAATTCAGAACCGACCATGCCACATCTTTTGTCCCTTTTTACCTTCTTCATAAACATGAAATATAACAATTCTGGTCCTTATTTCTTCCCCATCCCATAAGTGCAATGCATCCTTCTACACACCAGTTTTGTAATTTGGAAGAGAGCAATGTACAAAACAGCGCGGGTGATTACCGCAGCTTTGTAAAGCCAGCCAGCTTTGTTTAAACAGTAGGTTTGTTGCAAACCAAACACCTGTTAAGATGCCTTTAGCAAAACATTTACTGCCAGTTATCTGCAGTGTCTGTGCATGTTCGTACAAGTGCATGTGTGCGTCGTAGACGATCTTTATTCAAGCAGAGCCTGTATCTGGCTTCAACATTGCTGACTTTTATTTGGGAAACAAATGAGCTATGCTTATTCAAATTTCTTGTGAGTTAAATGAACTTTCATATATTATTTCAGGTCCACTGCTACTTAATAATAGAAATCCAGTGCTTGAAATTAGGCCATTTTAAATGGACCCAAATCAGGACTGTCTTGATCAAACTGGGCAGTTGGCAATCCTAAAATAGGCACTCTGTCTTGTTCTGGACATGCAACGCTGCTCTGGGACTTGTTTGTTTGTATTAGTTCAGGATTCTAGATGAGAGGGGGGGAAATTGTTTTATGTATTATTTACATTGTTTGAAAGAGTGACTTAATGCCAGTTAATTTAAAAATGATATGTTCAGTGAAAGATCTCATTAACTGCCGCAAATTGTCATCCTTCAAACTGTTAATGATGATATAAATTAATAACCGCTTGAGAGAAGATGGAAACCGAAACACAAGAAAAACCTTTGCTTGCATATAGAACCTGTCAGCTGTCATTATTGGTCTCGCACCAGAAATGATGAGGTCCCAGACTGCTGCGGTCTGCAGTACCGTCAGCCTGCTGAGATGCGAGCGCAATGCTGTAACTTAATTCTGGACGTGAAGGCTGGGCCTGGATGTTTGACTCCGCCGCATCACAAAAGGTGTGATTTTTTCTCCCTGTAGATCCCTTAGTCCACAAACACAAAGGATGGATTGGCCACGAGAAGTGGTTGGCTAATGAACATAACCCTATGGCTGCATTTGCAGTTATTTTGGCACTAATGTGGTCTAGTAACAGATGCAACTGTAATTTGTGACTCATTTGCTACCCCATTACTGCTTAATGAAATCTAACATATCACATTAACAATACGGATAAACACTCATTCTTGATATGTGGCATTTGGCTGTTTTCATTACCACTGTAATTAACACTTGAAATATTATTTCAATAAATATTTAAGGTGCTTTAAAATGGGTCGTGGTAATCATGACATAGAGACAGAAAACATAAAGCAAATGTGAAGCTTCTTAGCCTGAATGTGCTCTAGGATTACACTCTTAAGGCATTATTTACAGGAATAAAATGGGCTTCTAGCTTTGCAGTGCTCATGCCCAAAATGCTAGCAAGAAATCTACAGTCGTGCTAATGTAAAAACACTATAATTAAACCCATTGTAATACAGTAATTGCAAACTTAGGCTTGTGCTTTAATGCAAGTGCTAACGCTTAATGATATTTTCATTCCTTGTTCAAGCAAAAGGGTTCGGTGAAATCAGTATCATAGTGCATTTGAACCTCCCTTTACCCGTTGTACTTATGAGATAGTAGTAATTATAAGAATTGGATCTTCTTTCCTCATCTAGTAGGATAAATCTAGGACATCTGTGTAAACATGTAACACAGCCAGACAATAATACTCTATTTTACTTAGAGAAACGACATTGATCTTAATAGTCACAGCTTAGTATACATGGGAAAGTGAATTGATGAATGCCGTAACAATTTTTTAATCATAAATTTAATTCTCACAGTATAACTTTTCCAAGTGCGTGTGTATCCTTCTAAAAAACATATCAAGGACCTAAGAATGAAGATGAAATAGATGCACTCTAAGAAGAAAGCAAGCCCCTTAGTGAAGAAGTCTGAAATTCAAATCACTGGGCCATTCAGATCGCAGACGGGCTCTGCATAGCATGCAATCCAGGATTTCAGAAAGGTGCTGTTATGCCCAAAAGAAGGTCTAACATTTGTGAGATTCATCTTACCAATCACTTCTTTTTTTTCTTAAGTTATTAACTTTTCAAATATTTATATCTTACACACTTTATAAAAACACACAGACACAAAAACTGTGTGCATGGTTAAATGCCATCTGCACTGAAATGTTCAAAACATTTGTTCCTTTTGATAAAAATGCAAATCTGGAGAACTGTTGTATCAACATATAACAGCCAATGTCTGACACGGTGAATTATCACAGCTGGAATTAAATTGTCTCTGAACAGCTGCTGGCAGCAGAGCTTTCATCAATGTTTGATTCAAATGTAGGAAAGAAATTCTACAGAAAGAAACATCATGTTGTCATTACAGATGGGGTTTGTGTTCATTATCACAAATAACACTGGAGCTAGTGCCAAACAATATTCCCTTATCTAAGCAGTCTTGCTGGGTAAAAAGAGATGGTGACCATTGTATAAGTGATTCATAAAATAAGACTCTTAATTCCAACCTTCATATTTATTGTTACACTCTTCTACTTATTTTCTCTGAGATCACTTTTTTTTTTTTTTTAATATTCTGAGAATACCTGCAACTGAATTACCACTTACAACATGTGAAGTCATTGCTGCCTGGGTTTTAACCTCTTCTTATGACTGGAAGATCATTTATGGGATACACGCTATATAAACACGGAGTCACACAGACTATGAGGCAGTGCCTCCTGCACCTCCCATCCTTTCACTCTTTGGAATAAAAGATGTTGATTTTCAGCAACGAGCAAAAGGTGTTTCTGTATGGAGCTGGGGTCAATATTAGCATGTTGATGGACTATCAGCTGACTGGAAGGGGCCCCCCGTAACAACAAATGCATGCAGACCATAGCTGCCATGCCTTCCTCCCATCTCCCACCCAAAACCACTGAGCACGCCTCTCAGCTCCCAGCCCAGGCAGCCCCCCAGCCCAGCCCAGGTTTGTTTTCAGCCCTGATCCCTCATGCAGCATGCAGCCTTCAGGAACAAAGTTAGGTTTGTTCCTCTAACTTAGCTGACTATTAAGAACCCAAATTAAAATATTTGTATCAATAGCAGAAATTAGCGCATTAGCTAGGATTGCCTGTTACTAAGCTTGTTTGTTTGTTTCCTTCTGTTTATGATTTTTTTCGTACATAAAGCAGATTTGTTTCTATTGACATGCTATGTAAGTAACAGCCTTATGGACAGCTAAATTGACTAGTAATGGAGAGCTGTCAGGTTATTTTCTTTCTCATTAAAGTCTTTATTTTGTGCTCCATAAAACGCACTGAAATTCAGCCCTTCACTCTTCACCCATTCACAGTCTGTTAAATTATCTAAGCACAGTAGACTATAAGCATAGATAAAACAAAGAAAAGAAAAACATCTACCTCATTTGCAGCAAGAAATGCATTATTTGCCTCTGCCATGTTCATGTAGTTGTTATTGTTTCCAAACTGAAAGAAAAATAAATATTTGAATTTTAATGCATGCCACCATTTTCATTTTCCAGCATGAAAAGAGTTTTAAAATACAAAAACACAAGACAAACAGATAAGATGTAATTTTGCAGATGTCCTCTGAAGTCAGAATCAGATTCCACGTGACAGTGTGATTATTACATTCTCTGCATCCCCAGGCCTGTACACAAAAGATCTCCAAGCGCATTGCTTTGACTTTCTGTATACCAAGGCCACCCCACAGACTAACAAATCAAGTGCTCATTACTAATAGACTATTCCCCATTTAAATATATATATATACACACATATATATAATATATATATATATAAACTGCTACACTTCTCCTGATGCACATAATTGTACTTTGCAGATGATCCTGATCTTGAGGACAGCTGTAGCTAGAAATAGCTGCTGTATTTAAAGAGATGAAGGTAAGAAGGGAAAGAGACAGCATCTGTAACGTTGCTTTTAAAATCCCATTCTATCTACAAAATTAAAAAGCCAAACAATCTCCCTTTGTCCATCACTCATTCCAGTTAAGCTCCCACTCCCAGAGAACCTTGAAGGCCAGGAGACTTCACCCATCAGAGGAACTGCTTTATGCTGAGACCCCGAGATGTGCCCAAGGCAGAGGTGCTGAGTGCCTCACTCATGCAGTGCAGCTCTCATGGGGGTGAGCAGGAAGGACTCAACAGATGCCATCAAGCCATTTCAACCCAACGTTGAAGTACGAACATTTGTGAGTAAACATAAGTACTTTTTCTTCTATAGACTGAGCACAGAAAGGAAGAGACTATCAGCATTTGGTTAATTGACACTGAGCATGCCTTATTCTCATAAAAGGCATTTCCAAAAGGCAGGCAGGTATTTGTTTTGAGGAACAGACAGCATGCATGCCACACAGCTACCATGTAAAACACTAAATCATAAGCTTTCACATGTTCAAGTTTCTAGTCTTGGGCACAGCACACACTACAGAGGTCCCAGTGAAAGTGAAGCATCACCACCACAATGTCCAGCCCTGCTGTGCTGCCCCTGGGTCTGCACACAGCACCTCCTTATTCTCATGTTTGTGACTTCTGCAAAGCAACTTTTTCCACCAGGCTTTTGTTTTACCTTGCCAGACCTTACCAGAGAAAACAAAAGAAAGCAAAAATCACATCTCTCCCCAGCCAAAACCAAACAACAACAATCCATTCTAGCCAATGCCACCAGCACAAGCTCTTCAGGTGCATGACAGAGGGTAGCTGTCAACCTGCAAAGACTGTTTTTCCTTCCAAACAGCAAGCCACATTGCGCTCCCACAGCAGAAGAACCTGTCCTGAAAGGTAACAACTTTACTCCAGCTCAACTCACTACTGCAATTTTTAGTGGGGAAATCCTTCCAGCTCTGACTCCCTGCAGCTCCTGCAGCATTCAGGAACAGAGGGCAACCATAGAGCAACTCTTCCAAGACTGTTTCTTTCCCATAAAAATCCAAATCCATTTCTCAAGACAAAACCAAAAGTCAAATGAACAAAAAAGAAAAAGGAAAAAGAAAAAGAAAAAAAAGATGAGGAAACTATAAGGATAGAGGATGAAAAAGGTGCTCAGAAAAAGGGAGATGGAGACAAAGAGCTGGAGCCTAATGGACCCGGTGAAACTATTGAGTTCTGGTCAACAAAACAGATTGAGATATAAGATATTCCTTACTTCATATTACTTAAAGTGCTGAATCTTTCAACTTGTATCCATTAAGAAACAGAAATGTTTACACATTATGTAAGCTGCTTCATAGCTATTTAAACTCTGCTTTCCTTAGCTACACAGGAACTCAAATAATGTCATCCACTTTTAAATCTCAGACGTCACTGGGGAGGGAATTTAAAAAAATAACACCAAATTAAATTGCACATTCAAGTTACTGTTTTGGCACAGAAAGATGTGTGCATGGATATGGGGCAGCAAGACATAATACTACAGCTCAACACCAGGATCAACAAGATAGACAGGTTTTTTTTCATGCCAGTTAGAGACAAACTAAGAAGGTTTTGCATGAAAAAAAAAAAACCCTCAAATGGTCCCAATAGAGCTGTTGTTTTAACAGCAAAATGATAATAATAACAATAATATACATATCAGTTTTTCAAACTGTACCTAAGTGCACAGGTAAAACAGACATATTTTGATCAACATGCATTCCTCATATCACAGCTACTGCTGGTTTGAATGCCAACCATTATTTCTCCTTTTTTTTTTTTTTAAATAAAAATAATGCATAGGAGAAAGTGAATGCACACTATTCCATTTTATTAAGACTGAGAGAGTAAATGATATAATGAGGACTGTCAAAGCTAGAAGTTGCAGCTACGTGGCCCTGTGGCCCTTATGAGGATACAATATTTAGGATTCTGCAGTATATGGCTCAGGCACTGATGTCAGAACCTGACACATTTAAGCTTTTGCTAATATGGATAAAAAAAAAAACACTGAAATTTATTTTTTTCTCTCTGAATTAGAAATCCATTTAAGGCACACAACAATTATCAGTGAGTATTTCTAAGATTAACATTCCTTATTATCTAATGGTACCTATAACAACAAAAGAAAATAAAATGGTTATTATCTTAAGGACCTAAACAATTCAAAAAACAAATTAAGCTTAGAGTGAAATAAGAACTGGGTTAGAAATCCTCTTCTGAACAGTTAGTCTGCGAATGTAATTACTGAAGAAACTACAGCTAATCAGCTGTGAATTGTATCCATTAATTAGTATTTGCCCTGGAGAAATGAGAAAAATCAGTAACAATGTTAACACTGCAATGCACTGATGAGTACTGAAACACAGGGCCCTCAGCGTTTAGTCAAGCAGGTGGCTCCAATGGTCCAAGTAATTTAAAAAGCTCTCACCTGAAGTGCAGAGCTGGAATTACAAAGCACTTCTTGCATATCTTTGTATCTATATAAGGCTATAATTAATGGCTTTTAATTTAGAAACGCTTTGTGATCAGTGGGGAACAGTTATAAATCATTCTAAATAGAACAAGGGGTTCTTGTCTATTTTAGTAAAATAATTTGGGAAAGATGTTTTCTGTAAAATGACTCTTGTTACAATCGATGCTTTTCTCCTTTAGTTTCCGACGGATCACTTGCCCAGACCCTTCATAAACATGACAGAGCATTCCTCCACTTGACAGAAGGCATTCAAATTAAAGGGTCAGATCTGGCAATTGTGTCTGCCCAGGTAGAGCCCTGTGGGGTTCCACCTCCACCTCCTGTACTTCCCTGGGTGAGAGCAAGACTGAGATGCAGCACCTAGTTCAGCTACCTTTTTGTTTCATGCTGGCTTTGCTATGCTTTGCAAATGAGTTAGCCATAGCTATGAACAAGGTTTTGCATGAACTTTTAGCATCTAAATATCTCAGAGCACTCAGTTCTGTAACCACAAAAGAACAGGAACTTTCCAGCTCCCTTTGTCAACACCAGTGTGTTTTTACAAAAATAGCTGTAGCCTTTCAAGCAGCATCTGCAATGTCAGTCAAAGCAGAGGCAAAGCAGACACTGCTTGTTTCCTTTGATTCTAGAAACTCAACAAACTCTATCTTAAGGTTCAAGAAGCATTAAGCCCGAGTGTCATATCTTATTGCCACAGCAAATCAATGGAAACCATCCATACACATATGCCGATTTTACAGAATGGTCTGCAAACAAACAAAACCTCTTCTGAACTTGCTGTGAAACACAGCTTTCATTCTTCATGCAAATTATTGCATGGAAAGTATGACAGTTCAGTTCTCTACTCTTCTGTTACAAGGGCCCTTGAAGTGGCCCTGCTGAACTCCACAAGCACTGAGAAGAATGCTGTCAGGAGGCTGGGTGTTTGCTTACTAACACCTTGTATAAAGGATGTCAAGAAAACTGACTGTTTCTAAAATAGTTCATTGATGCTCTTCTCTTAGCCGTGACTACTCAACCCAAAGCCCAACATGTAGGCTTA
>JAOWBP010004096.1:6407057-6443243 GCA_028571105.1 Tragopan temminckii | reverse complement strand
TCTATCTCCTGCCCTGCTCAGCAACAGCAGCCCACCAGCACACATGGGCCCAAAATCCACCACGGTTCCATACACCAGGGTCAGCATTAGGGGTTCTTTGAGGTCTCCCAGCATAGGCAAGACAACCCTACGTCATTTGAGTCTCCTTTTGCATCCAACTTGTTTTTAACTGCTGTAGGGGATATTTTTGTACTTTGAGATGGGAGAAAATGCACAAACACAGACCTGTTTTTTGTCAAGATATATTTCTGTTTCATCTTCCTCTTTCAAATATTAAGTTCATGCAGCCAAGGTGCTAATCATGCCTACCCCCATATTTATTTCATATAAGCTGTCTAAGCATTGAATTTGAGCATTTCTTAACATAATGACAGCATTTTATTCTTAGAATCCCAAGAAATAGTTTTATATCACTATATTCAAGATTACTGTAACATTTTCTCACACGAACTTAAAGAGATGTGATTATACTGCAATTGGGACATAAGTAGCTTTCCTTAGAATCTTATATCAAATTTCACTCACTCTAGCGAAAATCATAAATTCCATTCTAGACTGTGATTCAGCTCTACTACACTAGCAAATTATATCAGGTTTTAAATATAAAATTGATAGAGAAAGGGTGAAGCAGATGTAGACATTTTATTATAATCATAATGGAGGATTAGTTGAGACACTTTCAGGCTAAAGTCAATGCATGCATGAATTCTTAAATATCTCAGCTCGCAGCCATGTTGATACCACTGGTTCAAGTGATTTTTTCTGAGATTAAACACTCTCCACTTTAGAAAATATAACCATAATCAAATTAAAAAATGACATTTTTAAAAGACTGAATTAATTCTGCTTCATTATATGGAAATCTGTACAAAGCAATACCATCTAGTTCGAAGACTCTGCTCTGATTACACACATCTGAATAAGGACTGGAGAAAAGTCACCCAGAAACACACCAGCTCCAGGGCTGCAGTCAATGATTGTCACTCCCAGTCAGGATGGGCTTGTGGGCAGCATAGGAGTTACACACTTGGTTTCTTTGTCCCCTCATATGCTTTCTATGGGAAGTTTCTCACTTGATTACTTAATGCTGATTTCCAAAGCGTTCTTCACACAGCAGACATTTCCCAAACATCAAAAAAGTGACGATTCCTGTTTTGTAAACCTCATAAATTAAGAATCACCTCACAAGTAGACACAGGAAAAGGGAGAAGCAACAATAGCAAAAAACACATAATAAAATAATAATTACATAAAGCCTTCTCCATTCACCAGGCAGACCAGTGAGACACCAAATTGTTGTCTCTCATGAAGCTTTGCTCAGCGATAACTCAGCTGCTTGCACCCCCCAGACCAAGCTGTGCTAAAGCTGGTGGGGCTGTTACTGCTCTGAGCTGCAGCACGCAGAAAGAAATGCCCTTCAACAGGAAAGCACAGATGAGGCCCAGGGATTTCCTATGATAATCCCTTAAGAGCAGGCACAAAGCGGTTGTATGAGAAGCTGAATGGCAAGCAAAAGGTTTAGGAATTCTGCTCAGGTGAAGAGGTTTTTCAGTTTTGAATAAATGTCAATATAATATCGAAATAAATAGTTGTTTGAAACAGGCACATAGTATCGCTTTCTCCTATTTCTTTATCTTCCATCAACCTTAAACCTGGTGGATTTCTCTGCTGTTTTCAGCTGGGGTTGGATTACAAATCCCACAGCAGGAAGGCCCCTGGAGAGTCTTCAACAACAACTAACTTTATTTAAACAGGCAAGATTGAATTGGATGCAATATTCTGCAATAGCAGTAGAGGAGAATTAAATTTAAGAGTGGAATAATCCCTCATGCTAGCTTGTATTCCTATTTATGCCACTGAGACTAATCAGGCTTAATTTATCTATTTTTAGCTTCCCATTGCACCGTTCCATCCTAAAGGCAATGTTTTGGGCAGCAGAAACTTATTTTGTAGGTGAGTAACCTACTTTAATTGCATTTTCATCCATTACTGAAGTCTAGCATTTTCCTCTCTTAATTGGGTCACTGTATTTCTTCTTTCAAGTGGGCACAGAAATTACTTTGGATATTGATTGCAGCCCCCAAGGTTTTGCAGAGATGAGGACATAGAACGTGCTGCAAACTCCATTCACGAGTAGCAAAATGATGGAAGGTTCACTCAAAGCCTCCATCCAGGTAACAATAAAAACAGACAAATCAAAAAACACAAACACGAAAATCCCAAAGTTGAAATATTAAAAATATATAGTAAGGAGACTACTGTCAGTTCTGAAAACTCCAGCTGCAGCCAGCCCAATCTCTTCACAAATGCACCCCACAAACTGAGCCTTGCCATGCTTCAGGTGATGTTCAGCACCAGTATTTCAATGTGCTAACCACTAATTAGCATGAGAATTAAAGCGCACATTAAAAATCACACCAGGCATCAGTATAATGTAATTTCTCCTCATCCTTTTCAGATGCCAGAGAAAAAACAGTTTTTTAACATAAAACTAAAAATGGTAATAAAAGCTCTCCCGAATATTTAAATGCTCTCCGTCGTATCTTGACATAAGCAAGCCTGAATTTTGATGTGTGCAATTTCTGAGTTTCTTTTCTTGAAGTGTAAGAGACACCAGACCACGGTGGCAATTCTTCTTCTGAGTTCTTCCACAGCTCACAACTCATGCTCCGAAAATATTCTCCTAGTTTAGCGGACTGAGACATTTCTGTGTCTTATGCTATTCACACTAAAGATGTGAAAGAAGTTGGATATTTCTTAGTTAAATTTAAAAGCATCAGATTTAGATTTAGTTTGAATTCTAACTATATCTCTGAAGTTAGTTGTAATCTCAATCAAGGTCTACTGATTTTCATGTGAACATATATCATCTTCTGGGAAAAGGAAAAATTTCTGCCATGTTGCAATATTTAACCATGCATGTGTGAAAGGGGGAGGAGTGAGTATTCATCTATCAACTACATTCCTTATAGAGACATATCACTAATTGCTTTATATACAGAATGCTAAATTGAAAGACTACTCAGTCTCTGTAATATGGCAAGTCTGACATTTCCTATATAAACCTTCCAGCATTTTCAAATGTTCATTCTCTTTCTACTGTGCTCAGTCTTCCTATGTTCTGTTCCATAAATACAGATCTGGGGAAGACAAGTCCCTTTCTTTTCTTTTTATCCTTTCTGAAGCATGATCCGTGCTGCTGGTTCCAGAACCTCTGACTCCTTCAGAGACATAGAATGGCATTTAGCTTGTTAATCTCACTTCAACCTCATAAATGAATATTTTTTATTATCAGGATCTGAAAAATGACAATTTCACTGTCTTTTCACACCAGCAGAAGTTCCCAAGTCATCTAAACAGTCATCAATATCAACAACTATGAAGGAGATCTACAACCTATCTCCAGCTTCCATAAAACAGTTACATGCAGGGTTCCATGTCAGCTACCAGCAGCAGTGGGGACCAAAGTAAAGGACATTCCAGTGACTACAGGTCAAAGCATCAGCACTGGCACCTGCAGCAGTGTTGTTAAGTGACATCAGGTTCTAAGAAGCATTTACGTTGCATCACGCTTCAAACCTTCATCCACTTGTGTATTTGGTATTCACTCTATAATTCACTATCCATTGCTTATGCCCTTACAACTTCTGTTGAGGTCACACTGCAAAAATGACACACTGGACTCATTGGGATTTGGGGGCAAATGCAATTTAATATAGGATGTGAATAAAGAGCTGAGGAGGGAATTCCTTAAGCTAGCTACAAAGACAAACCTGGCATATTATGAAACCACATATTTGTTCACCCATACAAACGATCAAATTTTTAGCAACAACTTGCTTGGCTACAGTTTGGAGAAGTCAGTTTTTACACAGAAGTTGAATTATGAGAAAACCTGCCTGGAGAGGAGACGCTGGGCACTTGAAAATCTTACTCACTCATTAAAATTTATCAGACATTCTATACACAATTGACTCCTACTAGGGAATGAAATGTATATGGTCTATTGAAAACAATGTTGATTAAATTTTATGTAACCAGTAGATAAAGTTTGCTTTCCTATCAAGCACTTCTGAGAGGCTTATAGGACAGAAGCAGGATTAGTTCAAGACAAGGGAAATTATACATGTAAGAGTTAAAGCTTGAGAAAAGAGATCTGGCTTCCATCAAGTTGACGCTTCAGATAAGAGACTGCCTTATAGCAGGTTATAGTTGCAAAAATAATTTTGATTGGCATTTCATTTATACGTACTAACTACTGCTTGGAATCCATCCAGAATATGCAGCATACTACAAACTGTTAGGAAATATATCTGTGTATTGTTCAATATTTACGGTATGCTTTATTTTGTAAATATAAGACCTGGCAAAAAAAATGTTGACTATTAAAATAGTTCTGTTTAAAATGAATGCCATTTTCCCTATAAAAAGAAGTATTTCACTAACAGCAGTTGATAATTCTGTTCAAAAATGTTCACAGTGGAGCTAAATAAACTTTCAATGGGAAAAATTTGATTGCTTTGTTCAGCTGCTCAAACAGATTTCTATCTCTGCTAATTTGCATATTTCTGAATATTCTCTTTCAGGCCCACTCCATTTTTGCTAGCAAAATCAATTTTCTGTTGGACAATAAGTGAGATTTGGTCTAATGATTTTAAGCTTTTAAATAAACATGAACCAAATGGTGTAAAGAGAGAGCCTTTTAAGAAAAGATCCTTGCTGTTCGGAAAGAAAAGAATTCTTTGCATTCACAGATATCAATTGACAGCAACACATTTTAACATGAAGAGAGAAAAAAAAAATACAAGGGCAAAACAAAAAGAGCTGCTACCTAATTATGTAGCTACAACACAGATTGCCGCTGAGGTTAAATTTTGAGGAACACTGCATATGTACACCCATGGGCAAAGCGTAAGAAATATTAAGCTATGATATGAAAGTGTTATTATTGATTTGCTAAAGCTCAAAGAATACTCATATTTATGATATTTTCTTCTGTGCCCGAAAAGAAAAACTGTTCTGCAACTGCAGAATTCATAATAAACCCTAACCAAACGCAGCTTTTCTAGGTCTGTTCGGCTCTGCTAATAGTTATTGTTTGCACAACTGTAACTAAGTACATTACCAACTAGTTGTTCAATCTATATAAATTTAAGAAACACGCATTGCCAAGGAGTGACTCATATATCAGTCTATTATATGCTACAGAGCTGACTGTATTAAACAAATCACTTTCCCTACAGCTGAAGAATAGAAGCTATATACAGAGCAGAGGTTATTGTCTAATTTAAATCTTGGCTCACTTCCCAGAGCTGTACAAGATTCCAATTTGTGGAAATGTTACTCTCCGCTACTGCCAGAAAGGCTACAGAAAATGGTATTGGGTGCCTTCCAGAAATATGTCTGCAAAATGCCAATCAACAAGTCACTAAAGATTAACAGTATGACTGTACCAAATTAATTTAAATTATAGAAACATATGGCTAGGATGTTTGCACTGCACTTAACACAACACCTGCTTCACAAACAGCTACGTTTCCTTCCACAGTTATAAAATAATACATGTCAAACACCTTGAACCTGATTCCCATAAATGAGAAAAAATCAGTTAATAAACAGTAACCAGGGGTGACCACTATTAGCTAAAAGCCATCATTTTGTAATGGCTAGGTTCTTTCTTTATTTAAAATTTTAACATCCATCCACACTAAGTGGCCTTTTCCCATTATAGTCAAAGTAATTAGTGAAAACAGGGCTAAAGAAAAAAAGATGACAGAAACAGCAACCATCTTTATATTCCATTTAGGCAATCCAGAATGATATGTTGATTTTGCTAAAATGTGCTTCTCTTCTCACAACCGTTCATATATGCTTTTCTCATTATATTACACAAAAAGTTGACATTCTCAGGCAAAAGCCACTCCTGAAAGGCACAAAAAGCTCCCGAAGAGATTAAAAATTACACATCAAAATTCAAGAGTTTTATACTTCCTTGATGATGTTTTTTTCCATTGTATTTAATATATATGATCGAGTCATCAAGAAAAAATATAAAAAATCTGTGACAGTCTTAGAAATATTTACACGTTGGTGTGTGCCATATTTCAGTTGAAGAGGAAGGGAGCTGTTTTATGTTTCTCTCCACTGCTTTTCTATTATTGTCTGGCTAATGGAAATACATCAAACAAATGTTCTACAAGAGCAATAAATATTAAAGTTGACCTATCCATCTGGAAGAAATGAGAACAATACTGCTCACTTTTAGCCCAAATATGACACTGATAAATGAAGCTGAGAGATTCCATCACACTTTCAGCAACCTGGGCTAAGCGCCCACCACGTGATTATTGTACTAGCAATTTTGTCCATTCATCTTCATTAGGCAGTCACTTGACCTGCCTCCTAACATCCCTGTCAAATTTGAACCTTCAGGGGGCTGGCTGTACTTTCTAACAATGTGCTGTGTTCCCCTTTGGAAAAAAAAAAAAAAAAAATGGAAAGGAAAGGAAAAAAAAAGCTCAGATGGGCATGAAAGAACACAAGAGGCATTTCTTCTGGAGAGAGAACCATCAGATGTTAGCTGTGATTATAAAAGGAAATCACTGCACTGCACACGTGACACTGTGCACAGTAGTGTTCTTGTAAGTCCAACATCAACACACAGCCTGGCAGAAAGCACAGATAGGCAAAAGCAATCCTCCCTTTCGACCTCTGAAGGACAATTACGAATTCAAATGATAATAAAGGTAACCCCTTGCCACAAATGGAACACCTATTTCATCACACAGTCACTGTTGGAAGCAAACTGGAAGGAGCAGCCATAGCATCCTTTACCTAGCAAAATAAGAGCGTTTCATTACATTAGCAGTTTTACATTACATTCCCATTATTTTCTTTTCCAACAGTACAATAATAACAGCACTGATTTGATTATTCTGTAATAGTGAAAAGGAACATCAGTTCAATATGAATTTGCTAGTATAATAAAAAGCTCCTAACAGGATTCTTATAGACCTCCTAGAAAGACAGTTTATGACTTTATGATCACTTAGGGAAATCAGAAAGGGTATGGGCACCAAGAGGCATTACGCTTATGACATTAAAACTATCTCAAACATTCATGCAACTGCAAAATCTTGGTTATGGTATCTACAGTGTTTATCCAAAAAACACCTCAAGTATTAACTATGTTTTTTCTACAATGCACAAGCCTCTTCTCTTGCTTTTTTTCAAGAAGTTTTCAGAATCATAAATAGTGCAGACTGTCATGGTAATGCAGCAATTAAAATACACCCACATAGATTTCTTTTAGGCTTTAAGTTCTTCAGCCCTTTTTCAGGTTGATTGGGTCTTACACAAGTACAGCTGCTAAGCGCACCAGGGACTTAGTCATCCAGGAAGAAATTGCTGACTGTAAGTAAAGACCACAGTGAAAAAGAAAATATGAAATTATGATAGAGAGAGGCAAAATGGATTTCACTGTGATCACCAGAAAATGACCCGAGGTGACTTCTGTGCAAACCAACCAGTTCTTTCATGCATGGAGATTTCAGTCATTCTAAGTTGGATTTATTACACCAACATTTTTATATTTCTTTTTAAATGCATCTTCTTTCCTGCCATTTTTTCACAGACTTCTACAAGTATCAGAGACTATGCTGAAATACCGAGTACACTTCCAAAAGTATGGACAAGAAAATTTATTAACGTGATGTAAAACTTAAGATCTGTTATAAGTGCATTTATAGTACGTACTTAATTTCTTTACTACACAAGTGTTGTAGGTAATAAGGAAGTAATAACTGATAACATGCCACGCTTTCCTGCACAACACAAGAAACGCTTGTCTATGAGCTTGAGCCTGGATGTTGACCCAAGCTTCTTTTTAATCATAATTGTATGTTCTCACATCTACATTAAAGCAATTACACAATAACCACTGGCAACATTGTCATCAGGTTTTTACAAGACAATGAACAATTCACAAAAAGCCATTAGTGGCATTAGTTTTCACCTGAGCCAATCTGGTATTAAACAGGAATAGTATTATCTGCATTAGTATCTGTGACTGCAAATGCCTTTACCAATAGAAATCGAGCCTTTCGAAGTGAACAAAATGGGTTCTCTCTTATTTGCTTGTCTGGGATGCTGAAGATTTCAGGCCCTCTACACTGACTCCAAGTTCAAATTTTGTCATGTTTAGTTCCCTGATGACAGCACAGACCTTGGCCATTTTCTTTGTATGAATGGATTCTTCTCAAGAATGAGTGGATGCCTCTGTGATGACAGAAGGATTAAAAACCTCACAAATGGTTTTTGGGTGCAGGTAGTATACAGCTGCAGCAGACAGTCGATATTCAACATGGAGTTGGAAATGTCAGCTTTGGGATCCAGTAGTTCTCAAAACCAGCCACAAGTCCATCATCTACCATTTATCTGCCTGAGAAAAGTTCTTCCATATAATTACCATCCAAGTTCTCAATGAAACAAACTACTCTAAAGAGCATCTCCAGTTACAAGGGGACAAAAACTTTAAAATATTGTACCAAACTCAGTTCCTGAACAAAACCTGATTCCAACAAGATTAAAACAAGAATTTTGCCAAACCTGAAATCTAGAAAAATCAAAACACCAAACAGTGAGAAAGAGAAGCCTGAGGCTGTTTTTGAGAAACTTGCTATAAATAAATAAATAAATAAATAAATAAATAAAGTGACAGATCTCAGCACAGCTCCAGAAATGATCTTATGCATAGTAAGAGACGTAATGTTACAAGTCCAAGAAAGTGTGTCAGAGAAAGTACTCTCAGGTCTCAGGAGATCTATTAAAGGAAACTAGCAATCATTTCTTCTGCTTCCAAAGAAACCATATTTTTTATGCATATATGAAGAAATCCTATGCTAGAGGAAACAAACAAGCAAACAACAGATATTCCAAGAAGAAATACAGTCAAAGAAGAGACACAGATTTTCACCTCAGCTAGCTGATGCTTGCTGTAGAATGTTTCATCAAAAGTGATGATGATGTGTTCTGATAATGTCAGCTTTACCACCACCATCATCTGTCATGCCAGAATTATTCTGCGGCTCTTGATGATAAAGTAGCTCTTCACCTCCTCAAGATTGAGTGACTCTGAATAAGCCTGTAAAAGTATTTGCTAAACAATTTCAAAAAATAAAAGAAAGAGCAAACAACAAAAACAAAAAACCAAACAGTTGCACTGCTTGAATTAGGCTACGTATGCATGAGTACAAGATTCTATATGAATTAGTCTTTTTCTGAGCAGAAGCTTCAGTGAGCAGTTCTACCCTGACAGAAGATGACTCACCTTAAACTTCAGGAACTTCACCATTACTTTCTTAACTTTACTCAGAATGCTCTTTCAAATGCAGTACAGCCCTGAGCTCTATCACTGATAGCGCAGCATTTTCTGCGTCAAATCTTTGCAGCGGGGTTATCACCACAGGTTAATGGATTTGTGTTCTGAGAAGCCATGATTAGAATAGGTTTACCAAGAGTGACCCGTGTTCTGCATTATACACTGGAAAACATCTAGCAGCATGATTGTTATCAACCATCAAGAGATAGCGAGAGCTGAGTGTGTAGACAGCACTAAACTCTAAGCACCAATGCTTTTATTACTCTATATGGGTATTGTGCAGTGGTTAAATTTGACACATACAAATTGCAGAAGTGAAGACTTGCAGAATAACAGTATCTATCCCTAATGCTAATGGCTTAGTTTACAAAATGATGTGCAAGATTTCAAACTCAGCATGAATATGTATTTAAATATTTGTGGCACTTTAATGGACATTTTCATTAGCAGAGGTTATAACAACAGGAAAAGTCTGAAATGTAATGGAAAGTCTGAAGTTATTACAGTAACTTCACAAAGTAAGAAAATTTACTGTTGGAAAAGATATTAAAAATTAAGACCCTTGTTCTCCTCTCCTGCAGCAACTATTCCAATAGAAAATTAAACACAAACAAATATAAAGAAATGTGTTTTCATGGAGACTTGCAAATTTTTTGTCCCCTCTGTAAAATTTTTAAGCATTGTATAACACAAGATAGTAGAAAACTTAAATTGTCATGGCACTTCTCTTCCTTCTTTCCCTATTATGATACACTTACTGAGAAAAGTAAATAAAACATATTTATATTTTAAGTTGAATATACTGCTGTCATACTAGCAGGGCGTCAAAAATACTGATCAGAAGTGCATTTAATAGTAACTATGGCATTAAAAAGAATTAGAAGTACATTCAAGGTAGAATGCCAGCTAATTAGCTTGTGAGCAATAACACTGGCTGTCAGAACACACTGCTCACACAATGTAGGCTTGGACTTCAAACTGTTCCATATGCACAGCCACAGCCTTACCTTGTTCAAAATTGGACTTTTACAGATTGATTCTTTTACCAAATACAATGATTCTGAGCTGTAATACTGAAACTATTCACTTACAAAAAGTGCATCAATGAAGAAAGTATGCAAGAGAAGACTTCAGCGTACAGGTTCAAAAGTTCCACGCTTCAAAGCACCGTGCCTAGAAAGCCATTGCCCTCCTGAGAGCTCTACCTAGCAGTGGGCTGTGTTTCCAGTTGCTGTAGAAGAAAGAATTCTTTCCAAGTTACATTCAGTCTGCTTGGAACAACTGTGAAAAAGTGACTACTCCTGATCTTCCAATGGTAATTTATTTGTGCCTGACACAGGATGTAATTTCACTCAGCACCTCTTTGCCACTCGGCGTAGTGCCTCTATCTGCCTCAAGTTGTTGTTACAGCTTGTTTAACCTGTTCTCAGGCAGACAGACAGTTTTTATACCTAATATCTGTTACACTGGCTGTGCCACCCCGACATAGCTTCCAGCCTAGGAGTTGCTGATGATCATTTCCAGGACATACTGTTGTTAGCAGTGTTTGTAAAATGCCTCTCTTTAGAGGTGGCTGATGAAAAGGTGTTACAAACAGCCCTTTTTCTGTTGTCCCTTGAACAGTCTCTTAATATGGAATTTGACTGGTGTCCACACTGCACGCTCATCAGCTTTGTACTGAAATACCCACTGATGACCTGTCAGGACCATCACTGATGGAAGCACCTTCTTTCAGTTGGTTTTTTTTGTTGTTAGTTTTTTTGGGTTTTTTGGACCTCTGTCCTTTGTTATAATGAAATAACAATCTCTGGAATAATAGTAATGACACCAAAATAATAACTTCTGTGAAATCTCAGAAGATGGAGCTTTTAGATAACCATCCTAACTGCTGCTGTTACCATAGTTACACAAACTGCCCTGAAGGCTGCATTTTCTGAGCCTTAATGTTGTCACACCATTAGGCAATATACTGACCAACACTTGCTAGACATGAGAGGACAATTCAGCTCTTCTGCTCAAATAAGCTCTTTCAGGATTCTCTTTTGAAGACCATTAAACACACTTCTGCAGAGAAGATGGTAAGTGCTGTCTACAGAAGAGCATTCTCCCACAAGGAATGACAATATATTAAAAAATAAATAAATCATGAGCGGTAAAGAACTCTGAAAGCTGCAGAAGTGAAGCAGGGCCTCCCCAGGTTTCTGTTGCCCCATCATCCACAGGCTGTGAGTCAGGAACAAGATGTGGCTAGCCATGAAATATGGATTCTTTCAAAAATCCCAGCTCTACACGTGAACTACTTTGAAAAAAGCAGTATTTGGCATGCCAAGAAAATGATTTAACTTAATGTGAGGAAGAATACACATTTCAGTATTTTTCAGGAAAATATTCAAAACCATTGTCTTTTTTCATAGGGCTTCATATATTTTGGAGTCAACATAAGAAAACACAAGCAGAAAATCAGATTTCAAAAGATTGTTTTCTACTACTTCAGTAAATAACTAGTAGTTCAGAAATGTTTTTATTTTGGAGGAAATTAATTTGCACCTTACTGGATGACAAAGTCTGCTCTTGAAAGTAGAAAAAAAAAAGAAAATTAAAAGCACAGACAAATCTTCATTTTGAGCATTTTTTGAACAACAGTATGTGTCAATTAAGTAGAAATCAAATCTGAAACTGTCTATCCCTGAGCAATAACCAACAGGAACATATTACTGGGAATGTTTTATTTTCCTGGCACAAGAAGTTATCTTCACATCTGCTAGAGTTGATTTGGAAACACAACTCTGAGAAGACAGATTCTCTTATTTATTTAAGCATAATTCCCCAAAGAGGCCTCAGTCACACAAATGGGGTAACCCATTCAGCCTGCGCCAGGGCGCGGGGGGGAATACTTTTGATGCCATGATGCCATCCCACAAGACAAGAGAACTGAAACCAAACAGGAGATGGGGGGCTGCTGATTCCAGTCCACTACAGCTTTTTGGCTTCTCCCGGGGAGCCACTGAAGCACATGGAACAGCCTCAAGGCAGTTACGCACAGGTTTCTGCATCATGTTAGGAATTACTGGGAAAGGAATGATGGAATTACACTGAAGAGTTAACATGTAGAAGATTCAATTCTGCCACTGCAGTTTATGTGGCCTTGGTCAAGCTTCTCAGCCTCTCTGTGGTTCTTAGTCCTGAGTATCCAATGACAGCAAAAAACCTGTTACATCACAGGGCATAGATTTTTAAGTAACACTAATGAGAAATAAGAAAAAATTGAAGGATTGTTGCTCCAAAAGCAAAGAGAATAAGCCAAAAGCTGTGAAGTCTACAGAGATAAAGGCTGTATCAGGCATCAGAATTTAATCGCCATGTGCTAACATCCAGTTGGGTATCAAATTAAGGACGAGAAAAAGAGATAGTATTCATACTGTCTCAATAGGCTGTTAAGAAATAGTAGTCTTTCTTTGGAGATACTCTGGCATTTGTTAGCTCTTTAAGTGTAACAGTACCAAATTCAAAATACCAAGTCCCTTTTTATTGGCATAGGGCTAGATCAGCAAGACCTGTGCTTGAATCTTGCCTGCACATAACTTTTAGACATTCAAGTTTCAGAGCAGGGGCTACAGCCCTGAATGAAGCCAGGATTCACAGTCTTAAAGGTCTTATCGAGCTGCGGTTTTCTTTTTTCCACGGTCTCTGCAAAATGTTGACACTGTCAGCTACCTGTAGAATCAAAGGTGTTTTTTTTTTCTAGATATTTAGCACTCCTGAGAAAATGTCAGGTTCATTAGGGCTTGAGATAAAAGAACACAAAAGCAGACATTCCTAAAGCTTGCACTTCTGGATTTAGACATTTTCTACCTAGATCTTCGTGCTATGCACTAAGGTATAGGCTCCAGAACTACTTTGGTTTCCAAAGGACAGAAATGTTACTTGGTGAATTAGCTCTTGGAACTGCAGAGCCACAGAATGAAACAATCACTCCTAAAATGTGACTAATGGGTTTTCTGGTACCTCAGATGGCTGAGTCAAATAAGTTAAGCATTTTTTTTTTTTTTTCTAGCACAGGGATGACTGTGCAATGCAGGATGTTAGTGATATGAAGCTATTGCAACACCTACTATTTATGTGCAACTTAATCCCTCACCCCACACATGCACATAACTGCACAGAGCAGCAACTGCTTCTGCTTTCAATGATGGCACCAAAAAAAGCTAAGACATAAGTTCTTGATAAAAACTCAGTAATTTTGTTAAAAAGAGGAATTGCAAAGTGAAATCATTAGAATAGTGGTCTACTTATGGCACAATATTATGTAGAAAGCAAAACAGTATGGTAGGTAGGTATGTAGTAGACGTAAGACATGTTCAATGTTCTTTAAGTATTTGCTTAATTACCTTGCACAGGAATTTTTTTCCTGTTATTCACCTTCTTGATTTAAAATATAAGGGACAGCAACTCTACATTTTGAGTTAATGAATTTTTCAAATTGTTTATGGAGCTAAAGAATGGCTGTTCCCTCAGAGCCAACAAACAATCAGTGCTAACCCTGGTGTGAGATCTTTGTCAATGTCCACAGCCATTCCTCCATGTAGATAAGACCCAAAAGCCACTTCACCGCCATTTAATTAAGTTCCATCATTGTGTGAAGTTTTTTATTCTATTCCTCCCTAAAGATCACTTAAAGGTGTAATTTCACTGCATTTCCTTGAGTGGAGAACACAGAAAAAGTCATCAGTGTTCAATGTAAGATAATCTTTGTATCTTAAACCATGACATTTGCATTACATATGCTATTTGTTTAACTCGCACATGGCACAAGTGGCAGACAGATCTCAGTGAAGCCAGCAGTGAAATGCAGCCTCCCTTGTAGATGCAAGCCAATGCTTTCCAGAGCAAGACACTTTTGCTTCACTCCTGCAAACTAGATAAGGTGACACTGAAACTTCCAAAAGGTTGCTGATGACAGAGGAAGGAATTGTAGAAACTGCTGTGCTGGAAAATTGCACTGCAACAGAATAAATCACAGGAGAGTCACAGGAGCTGCATTTTTCCCCTTTCCATTTTTGCTAAGAGAATGCAATAGAGCCTGGCCCAGGAGACCAATTCCAGATTGCCACATAAACTGTAAGCACTACTGTCTAAGGCTCTTATCAATTACCTTGCTGACACCATGCACTATCCCCCTATCTAAGAATGAAGGATCTAATAAGCAAAATCAACTTCCTTATTTTAAAGAAGTGAGAAGCTTGCATTTTGTTTCTCCTCTAAAATTTAATACAGTTGTATTAACCCACATTCTTTGCTGAAATAACACTCCATGCAGAACTCTTTACATTGCTCTAGATCATTGGTTTACATTGTCTGTTTTTGTATTGAAGTGGTTTCTCTTCAAAAGGAACATCACATAGTGAACCCTTCCCAGGAAAATAGAATTAGAATGTACAAAAGATGTTACCTTTGCAAAAATACAGCATTCAGATACTACATTATAATCAATCTATTCCAAGTGTCTCAGTGTATGCTGTTAACTTTAGACAACATCATATGAACCTTTTAATTAGCATGTTATCTTTGGTGCAATTAATATCTCGTACCTCATATGTTATCTTCAAATTAAAACTTTTACTGTCTGAGCCATATTAATTAATCAATGCAGCTCTAAGAGGGAGCAGACATCATTCACGAGTGAGTGTTTTTAGAATGTCACAGCCACTGACATTTCAGAGCAGTTATTTAGCTGTCTTCAGATAATACACGGCTATTACCTTCAGCTTGCAGCGTCCCTGCACAAAAAAACTTGGGAATTATTACATACATTCTTTTGCATCTATAAACAATTTTTTTGTTGCCCTACACAAAATATCCTTTTTTCAGTAAATATATATACATAATATATTTAAATGCTTAAAAACCTCCTCAAAACAAGAGTATTTCTCTATTAGGGTCTGTAGCAAAGCATATAGCCAGTAGCACCATTTCAAAGTAAGAAGTGATGAGATTGTTTGACCCTGAAGATAACAATATAGATGATGATCTTTTAGAAGCCATTGTGCCAACCTGACTTGCTGTGATGGATGAATAAAATCACAGCCTAACAGCTTGTCACAATACTTGACATGAGAAGTTAAAAGAGAAAATAACTTCAAAAGATGATTGTCCTTATGGAATGCTTTTGAAAAGATATACAGTTTTGCTATTACACACCAGAGTTAATAAAGGTAAGCACAAAGCAGCTTAGTGTGTCATGTCCATCAACAAATAAAGCTATCTTTTTAATGATAAATTTCCTGTGCCATACCTAGGATCTTTTTCACTTCAGTTTATAAGCAAAGGACTCCTTAATCTATATCACACCTAAGGAAATTAATTTCTTTTCAAGAAAATGCAGCAATAGGAATCAATTACAATACACTAAATTTTCGTGAATTGCCTTAGAAAATAGAAAGTAGGACCTACAAGTATTTAGTAGATGAGATGAAGATTTTCTTAGAACTGCAGCACATCATACTCCAAATTTCATTCCACAATTACTTGATTCTGCTGATCCCTAAATCCAAAAATGTAGGACAACTGGACACCCACCTACCATACTGTTTTGCTCTCTACATAACATCGTGCCATAAGTAGACCGCTATTCTAATGATTTCACTTTGCAATTCCTCTTTTTAACAAAATTACTGAGTTTTTATTGTGTATAAATTAAGATCCATGTATATTGTTACAACGTACCTATTTTCAGGAGATTCTGAAACTACCCAGAAATAGGCATTCTGAGTTAAAACACACATGAACTTAAAGGAAAGAATGATGAATGAGAATGAAATCACCAGTAATGTCACAGCATGACTGACTAACATAAACTGCAGTTATATAGGAGAGTGGTTGAACACGCTGATACACGTTATGTATTTGTACATACTTCATACCTAACAACATATTATACATGTATGTATAGAAAGGTCTGCAGTAGTGCCTCAGACAGGCCACCCACAGCCCTCCACAAACAGCAATGAATTAAGGTTCAGAGCATTACCAAAGGGATTCTATACATTATCATCTCTGCTTTCATAGAAAAAGTCAACGAGGGACAGGAGCAATAAATGCCTTGCCCAAGGTCATATAGCAGTGTAATAACTGAAATGGGATTGCAACCCAAACACCCTGACTTTTATTTTAACAAAGTGTTTCTTCTGCTAGAATAAAAGACAGAAACAGAGCATCTGGTTATTTTTTTTTAAGAGAACAGCCTTGCTATCTTAGAGTAATCAAGTTACATTAGTTTATTTTGAAAAATCCATAACTATTTTGGAACTGTAAGTTAAAAGAAAGTTGAAGTTACTAATAAGAGAACCAACACCAAATTGATAAACATGGAACTGGATTTGAATCCCCATCAATGTTAATCAGTGGGTTTGGGTTTTTGCTTCTCCCCCTACCCCCAAAGGAAGCAACTGCTTAAGAATAAACTTTCATCAAAATAAATACCTTTTACTTTTCTTATCAAAAATAGGCAGCTTTCATTAGATGCTCATAATAAAATGCAGAAATATTCTGATAATACTAGCTTTAAGTCATCATAATTGTCATCTAAATGCATTTTCTTTAAATACATATATATTTTTATATATAATAAATACACACATGTATCAAATTTTCTGAGTACAGTAAGTCCAGAGACATGTATTTGCTGCTGAAATTATTTCATTTCTTTCATGAGACAAGGATAAATGCACGCTGCATAGTGAGAATGAAATCCTCCTCTTTCTGAAGCCCCGAGCAAAGCCCACAGTCCCAAGGTCACGTTGGCTTTGAATCACACTCAGGCTCACACGTAACAGGCACTCTTTTTGGTTAGTCCTAACTTTCAACTATTCTTAGCCCATAAAGAGCATAATAAAGTGTTATTACACATTAATGCAGTATCAAAATTACAGGTTTACAACTACAACTTCAAAAAGAAATCCGTTCTAGATTGAATGCACAGAAGATAGATGAAAAACAAAGTGATGAAATCCATACATAACCGAAGAAATGGTGTCTGAAACTCTTGTTTGGCCTTCCAGAGAAAATGTGTGTGCAAGATCCAGACCGTGACAGGCCCAGAACCACTCAGCTGTCTGATACATCCTCCAAAGACATAGGACAACCTCCTCAACACTCACAGACTTGAATGCTTTCCTCCACATCCCCTCGTCTTAAAATGTACCTGAATCATTTTGCCAGGAGTAATGAAGAAATGGATAGAATATATGCTGCTGTTCCCCACACCCACTCATCATTGTTTTGTTTGTCCTTTTTCCACATTTAGTGATAAAATTACCATTCTTACACATCCCAAGCTTTGATATTCTGAATAATTTTATCACAAAACACAGAGGTTTCATCCAGACCACAACTATTCCAGAAGATATGGCTGTCACTGACTCACTTATATATTTTTCAATTCTTTTGCTAGTGAAATTATCACATACAATCAACTAAAAGGTTAAAGCATCTAATCTTAAACAGATCACTGCTGAAATTTGGATGAATGATGGCCGTTATGCAATCTATTTTTAATTTTAGAAAAGAGTTTTTGTTCATCTGCAGCCATTATTTGGGTTTTCCTTTCCAATGATAGGATATTTCTGATTGAGAAAAGAAAATTACAGAATTTTAAAGCAAACAGTTTTCATTTACATTTAATAAATTCATCTACTTTTAATAAATCTTTGGTATAAATGTAAATAAGTGCTTATGCAGATGAATAGCACTAAACAATTAATTAAACGCTACTGAGCAAATGTCTTTTTTTTTTTTCTTTTTTAAAGTCTGGATGAATATTAGCTTTGTTGGTAAAGGACATTTTGAATATTTAGGGCTTTAAAAGGATGTGCCTCATTTCTTTATACAGCAACAAATCTTCAGACAGTACTGCTGTCTGGCTGCAGAAAACTACAATTGATATCTTTTCCATATATACTTAACCTCCTACAGATTTATTTGATTCTCAATAATTACTATTCTCTGGTAAGAGGCATATGTTATTATAGCACACTGCACTCCCACAAGCTGTCCACTCAGTGTATTTTAATAAATCTCTGCCAAAGCTGTATAAATTTGATCCTGTTTAAATTTAATAAGGATCAGAATATATCAAAGCACAAATTCCCATGGGAGAAATAGATATTTTGCATAGTTATTGAGTGCCCTATTCATAAATACAATGTGTAAGACCTAGACCATCAACCTTGAATTAAAAAGAAAAAGAGATTAATGTGTGCAAAGCTAGCTACTTCTTAAATAACAAGTAAAATTAGTGTTTAATAAAACATTTTTCCCTATACTACTGTTGAAGACAGCAGCACTGCTACAGTTTCAATGTAAGCATTCTGAATGTCAGCAGTATACAAATACCTTTTCAATTTTGTAATTCTTTCTTTAAAGATACACTCACTCAAGGGCACAAGCTGCTAAGCGTGCCACAAATGGTTCCTCTTGGGTTATGCCTGTTCTGTCACGTTCAGCAGGATCTCTGCCTTAAGCACACACTAGGTCAGCAACAAAGAGCCATTGCACAACCAGAACTCACTCAGGACCACCAGCAGCATGAACGGACATTTGGCACCCATTTTCTTCTGACGTCTAGGAAAGGTAGAAAATATTCAACGCTCTATTAATTCGAGATAAATGCTGGTGAGTCTCCAAAATACCCCACAAAATTTTATGTTCTATTAAGGAGAACATTTTCATGCTTGCTGTGGCAAAGTCATGACTGTGCAGAAAGATGGTGATCTACCTATCTTACGAAGAATTATGAGGACCATGATCATAAACACAGTGCATGCCTTCTAAATATATACATATGCACTTATATAGTTATTTCTTCAGTTTCCAATGTTTTCTTCTGTTGTTGTTGTTTCAAATAAATGTTCTTTGCATATAGGGAAAATACATTTCAACCAGTACATGTAGAACCATACCTGACAGCTGCTAGTTACAGAAGTGATTCATCAGTCTTCGTTAGGAAGCCTGCATTTCTTATTATTGGTTTTGGTTAGTAACTGTTTGTGTAACTGTGCATACAGCCTACTGCTTTCAAAACAGATCCATTTTCTCCCATCATCTTTGATGGTTAAATGATAAGTATGAGAAAAAGGGGGGGACAAAAAAAAAAAAAAAAGACCGTATTTATCCTGAATTAAAATCTTCATTCTCAAAGTAAGAGAATAAAAGTTAAAAGATAAGTCATTTTACATGGAGTAGAGATCTTCCTCGAGGGGGAAAAAAAAAAGTGCTAAATCAATTTATCGTTGTTTTACAAGTCAGCCACTGAGGATGAAATCACAGACTGCTGAAATTAATGGGAGTTTTGCCACTGACTTCAATGGGCCAAAGATGTCATCCTCAGTATTTTACTGTACGTAGAGGCCTGATGTCAGAACTAGTACAGCGTTACAAATACGATCCAGTGTAATTCAGTCTACCACAGTGAAGCTGATCATACCATCACTCAGTCACTGCTCCAATTCACATCTATAAGATTCTTGCTTTCTTTTCACTTAATTATCATAGAAGTGTTGGAAGTCAAGAAAAATCTAAGGCGTATTTGTCACTGATATTTCCTCACCCACTGCCAACATTATGTTGTTATGGTGAAAATGCAGATAAAAACAAAGTTAAAAATTCAAATGGTATCAACGGAAACCACAAACAGTCAATATGGCCTTGCCAGAGTATTGCCAGTGCAATCATAGCACTTAAAACACAATTACTCAAATTCATGTCAAATAATACCATATTTAAATAATCACCGTGGGTAAACACATGGCTAGCTCTTTCATGTGCCACCTGAAGTACAGGGTGTACAATCTGTCTTTGCTTTCAAGAACTTTAGAAAATATTGCAATTCAAACGATGATAATGTTGGTTCCATTCAGAAATTCCGTTCTTAAGCACAAAGAGCACTGAGGTAAGAGTACAGCGCCTTAATTTCTTCACTTTTATGGGGTTTTGTCTTTCAACTTTAATGTTATTTCAGCAGTACTTTGTTTATTATGGAGATATTCTGCTGCATTTCCCTTTTCTCAGTTCATGAAATTTTCAATATAACAAGGAAAAAAAAACAAAACAGTTCAAATCCCTATTTTGAAAACCATATTGCCATTTTTATTCAGCTTGTATTTTAATATAGCATCAATATTTAACTACTTCATTAAATGAAGTGTGACTTTTATAGTGAAAATGTCAGTCTTTGCAGTTCATTAAATTCATTTAAAGCATAGCTGCTTGATTTTTTTTTTTCCTGAAGGAATAAAGGACTATTAACTGAAGGCATAAACTTAGCATTAGCATGCACTTTTTTCCTTCAAATTAACATTCAAGATTGGTAACAGTCTTTATAAATTTAAGGGATTGTTTGTATCCTTTTGCATTATCTTTATTTTTATAATAGATGTCATTTTTATAGCGTACACAAGTGTTTATCACAGTTGGATATGACCAGTAGGATGTCACAGAGGATATTAACATGTCATATGCTATTATGAAATCTGTAGAATTCTGCAAGTAGTATTAAAAATTCATTATTTTGAACCATGGCATCTGGAAAAATAAACTGTATATGATGTAAAGTGTAATAACTCTAAGAATCCAATGGGGTTTACGAGTACTGCTTTTCTGTTTCATAAAGCATTCTTTGATGAGTACCCTTTTTCAATGAGGGTTTCTATTAACTAATACAAAAGAGTATAAGGAAAACTCAATTTCCAGCAAGGCAGTGGCATGTTTCTGCCAGATGTAAGAAATCCTGGCACACATACTCTCGGACCTCTGCAACTAAAGCCTGCAAGTCTGGAAACGATCATTACTTCTCATTAATAAATGGACGTGACTGTAAAATACTTTAATAAGAATAAAGAAGCTGCTTTGAAATGTTCTAACAAATAGAAGTGATAATAGTTACTATTGAACCTACTATTCCTTTAAACATTAAAAGTAGATTTCAATGACAGTGAAATCTTTGGTACTAAAAGACAAATCACAATATCTTTTCAGTTGTAGTGTTCAGGTTTGCTGCAACCCAAACAAAGCGACTTGATTACACTCCTCTTTTCTATGTTCACTGCTCCCAAAGCAATGCCTCCTATTTATTTCCATGACAACTATAACAGATACAAAGGCCACAATAACACTATTTGATAGCATAAATTCTCAGATGCAAAACACTATTTTTCAGCAGTCACCACCATTAGTTGCCAGTGATGAACAAGAGCATGCACGCCACGCTTGAAAAATCTGCACCAGTGGAGGTGATTGCTGCTTCACAGCTGCATAATTGCTAGGAAGATTTTGCCCACACAGTCCATCTTTCATCAGCTCAAACAGACAGAAGTCAGAAGGTGCCAAATTTAGACTACAAAATGGTCGTCTTCTCCTCTGGCCTTATTCTGGACATTCAAGACTTCACTTAGTCAGCGTCACAAAGTAGCCATCAGAGTCGATAGTTTGTCCAGATTCCAGGAAATCCAGAAGAATCACCCCTTTTCTATCCCCCAAAAAAACAGTGCACATCCCTTTACCCACTGAGGGCTGTATCTTCAACTCTTTCTTCAATGGGAAATTCACAGGTGGCCCCTCCATGGACTGCTGTTTTATTCCAGCTTGAAGTGATGACACCACATCCCGTCACTGGTAATGACGTGATCTGGGAAACTGTCACCTTCAGCCTCGTTCAATAGGTCCTGTCAAACTCTGCTGCCATCTGTCACACAGCAACAAAACTTAATGGGATACTGGTGGGAAGGTTCAACCTGTACTGCTATACCACCAACATCCACCTCTGACTGTGGGCCAACAGAATAAAATAGGAGGCATTACTTTCAGAACAACCCTCATGGTAAGCATTCAGAACCACTTCTACTTCCTTTTCACAGGCTGCACTAAGTAACTGATGCTTAATTTCTTACTGTACAGTGGGCAACTGTGGGAAGGGGACCGGACATGGACAGTGTGAGTTTTTAAAGTGTTTCACCTTCATAACAGCAGTATCCATCCTCTGAAAAATCAGATTCATTTCCAGTGTCATGAACACATAATCCAAAATACTCTACCACACATAAACTCTTTGGGTACTACATCTCGGTAGTATTGTGTACCACAAGGATTTAGGACTTCAATTTTAAAGGTCACCATATTCCCCATCCATCACACCCATGTGCACTTGAGCCTCAATGCAACCTAAGCAGACATCAAACTAGAGAGGAAGAGGAAATGAAGATTGCAGTAATTAGTGCCCACCTAAGTTTACAGCTACCTTAAACAGATTTTCTTCCACAGACATGCACAACAAACAGTTGTATTTTCTAGGAAAGCTACTTTGCATCTCCAAATCTGTGCTCAACCACTGTGATTTCTTTTTTAGCGTGTCAGAAGTAACAAGTGCTTGAACTATATTCCTCTGAATTATTTTTTTTTTTTAAAGAGAATAAAAACTGAATTACCACATGAGGCTCATCCTGAAAAAGAAAGAAGGAACTCTAAGCCTTAATTACAGAAGCAACGATCAGATATACAAACAGTTAGCTGGTACCAGAGGTACACATTGCAGATTGCAGTTTCTGACAGATTCAGGCTTTATGTAGTGTCATTTCCTACCCTGTTACATCCGCCAGCTCAGACTGATGGGCTCTAAATATCAGTCCCTCGCTGCAAGATTACATGGAGCTAAACACAAAATCATTGCTTTTAGGATGTCATGAGTTAACACATAACTACAAAGACAGAGGTCTCCAGGTGGCTGCATTAAATCCACATGCTTTAGCCAGGTCACGATCATCAACTTGCTGTCACCAATACAAACACACCCTGCAGACTGGGATTCCCATCCCCGTTCTTTATTTTGAACTGTTATTTTAACAGACCCAAGATAGCTATCCTGAATGTGAATCCAGAGCTGTTTCACCCCTGTATGGGATCCACCGTTGTGCTGGCCCTCCACAAACTTGCTCCAGAGTGTATTTAGCCAACTACCTACTGCTACCCACAGGTTCTCTTCAACTGGCAGACATCTCTGCTTAAAATGAACAAACACACCACCTACAGCTTCCTATTATATGATAGGCCAGGAAATAGAAATGTACCTAAAAAAAAATCATGAGAGTGATTAGAAAGACATAATAGTAATCACAGAGAACAGCAGGAATTTCCCTGTATGGGTAAGTAAAAATTATCTTGTTATTTTTGTACACTGGTCTAAAGACAGATGCAAATGAACATTATGAGATAAAGTGTATTTCCTGGGAATGCCGCTCTCTGAAAGTCTTCTGATTTGCTTAGAGAAAAATCAATACAAGAGCTCTTTTAGAACTAAATTCCCTGCAATTCCTACCGAATATACATATATATTGCTTCATCATGGTTGCAAGCACAAATACTCTATACAATGATATAAAAAGTGTCGTGCAAAATGCACCAATTTCCTGCCTAAACAAGATTATGAACTGGACTGTTTGAGGAAATATTGAAAGAATGGAATTAAGCTGCTCCTCTGTACTTTGGATATTAACCAATAATCCATAGTTTAGCTCTAATCCTTAATTTACTCTACTGTATGTAATTCCACTTTTATCATATCTATTGCAACATCTGGTACTGTCAACAGTTTTGCTTAAATTCAAAAGCCAAAGAAGCTATATTGTACAATGGTAGAAAACAGTGCCTAGATCAGGGAATCTGAGTTTTCCCAGCCCTTGCTGTACACAACAGCGAGGTCTGGCTGTGAAAAATTAAGTGTCCAAACTTTTAGGGCGGGGTGGAAGGAAGTTGCAAAGAATTGCTTGGTTCAGTAAGCAGCTCTCACAAGGCTGGAACATTTACAACAGTGCTGGCAGATGGAACTTCTTCCACAGACATGATGACATACTCTGTATTCATGGTCAAAAGGAAACACACCAATATCAATTGTGATCATAGGCTTCTCATTCCCAGCATAAGCCCAGAGCCAGCATTTGTGCAGCCATGTCTGTATCAACATCGCCTTCTATCTCACCTTGCCACATTTCTCATATTACTGTTAAAGCATTGATACTTCAGGTTTCTTATGTCTTCTTTTCTTAAGAAAAATCGATTCTCCAACTGTGAGGCACTTATTTAAAAAAAAACAAATAAAAAAAAAATCTTTGCTGCCAGACCTGCAATTTTATGTGTCAGTTCTTTCACACTTCAGAAATGAAGATTACCTACACCTTCCCAACTCGAAGCAGCTGAATGTAGCTTCATTTTTGTTTGGAATCTAAGCTGGAGAAAACATTGTGATGATTCACTTGTTTAGTAAAAACACAGACAAAACCAACTTGGGACCGTTTTCATGCTTTCTACTGAGTCAAATGTGTGGATGAGAGGATGGACAGAACTGGTGCTTTTTAGCAGCCAGAGTAATGCTTACCAACATCACAGCCTGTCCACACATAACATATGATTAGAACTGTTTCTTTTGTTTTGTCAGCAGGTACGAAGACGTGGCTTTATGCTTTTACAAAATGAACGGTTCAGTGCCCAAGAAACGACCGCTTCAAAACACATCCGCCAAGCTGAATTTTTTCCAGCAAGTTTATGAAGCTCAACTAAGAAGCAGAAACATCTCTCTTCTTCAAAGAAAGTATATTCCTATGCATAAGAGCAGGACTGTACTCGCTTCTTTAGAAGATTTTGGAAAGTAAAGATGAGAAAGAAAAAGTTGAACGTGTTTCAAATCAGTTCTTATCAGAAGTTCAGTTTGTTTGTTTGTCTCATTGATTTTTTCTTTTTTTTTTTTTATAAACATAAGTCATCTTCACAGGGAAAACTTCAGCAGCTGGGATCAATAAAGCAACTGCCCTTTTCCTAGCATTCATATTGAGATTCATCCTCTGAAATCTTGTTATTTCTTATTTCTGCATGCAAAGATCCCAGGCAAAGGGAGTTACAGGAGAAGGCTGCAGATAGAAGCTCCTTTGCTTGGGTAACACATGTCCATGGAATGGAGAAGTAAAAGATGAACTTATGAACCTCACTCCTAACCCAAAGTTAATGTGAAATCTCAAAATGCAAAGAGCATCCATTTCTTCCTTCTTCCCTGCCTCCCTCTCCAAACATACAGCATCAAAACTACAGAAAGTTACGAACTCAGGCAGACTGAAAACAATTAAACAATTACAAGAAATTTTAAACGCATCGCAGTGTTCCCTATCTGCTACTGCCTCTTTCTCATTAAGGTGTTTTCACAGCCCCTTTTCCATTCTTTTTCTCAAATTAACAAATGGCCACTTCCTAGGGCACCAGAGAATACAAAGACTACTTTCTACCACAGCAGAGTGAAAGACAAAGTAAAAGCACTAATATTCAACAAAATAAGAAGAAACTGAAAAACAATAGTTAGAAAAGAAGGAGATGATAGGAGATTTCTCACTGTTAAAATTCTGTGCTAGGACTGAGTTGTGCATTGCTTGTACTCACCACAGCTGCGATGTATCAACCTGAGTTCATGATTCTGAAGGAACAAGACTGATTTCCCTCCATGGAGATTGTTCCTTTTTTTTTTTTTTTTTTACATTTATTTTGAAAGAAAAAAGGTTACATCCAGGGGGCAGAGAGCAAGCTGTATGTTTGTTATCAGTTCTTACCCAAGCTAAGCATAAATGAAACTCAGAAGAATATAGAGTCTAAAATCATATAGAAAGCATTTTCATTCTTATGATTTCAAGACTTCATCCTTTCTTATGCATTTTAAATATTCACTATTGATGTCATGACATTTTAATGGAGTTTGATATCCTTTTCTGAGACACAGAAACAGTTAGGAAGAACAGCACAATGTTCACCTTCAGTTTGTCATAATACAAATCAAGCTCTTGATCACTGTCACTCACTTCTCATGATGGGAGGACTAAGACCAAGAACTTCCATTTAGAAACAGTTTTGCATAAACACACAGTTAAACAACGTGGAATGCTATGCATAGACAGCCATGGTGAAACTCAATTAGTGGGAGTGCAAGGAATGACAAGGAGACCTGTGACCTCAAAAGGTGCACGTATCCTAATGTATGCAACCTGTACAACATCAAATAGCCTCTCCCCACCTTTTCCAGCAGTGGAACATTGCTACAACTTGTACAGTGTGTTATCACCAGTAATATATTTGTGCTGACAGAATTCAAGCTAATCTTTGCCATCCTTTCTGAAGTGCTTTCTAACAGAGAAGACAAGAAAGGCTGCTAATCTACCACCAGTTGTTTGCTGACTACACTTAGAAAAACAATTTTCTACTTAAACTGTATAAACTGTAGCTGCAGATTGAGACAAAATAAATCATAGAATCCAATTTTGTACTTTATTTAGTTTTTTAGCAGAATTACAGATAAAAAGAGCAAGATTTGTTGCTGAACTCTATGCTGGACATACCACAAGTCTGTGTATGCAAAATTCTGAAGAGCTATCACTTTGCCTACTCAATGAATATAACTAACGTTTTCACTTTGTGACATTTTGCTAGGTTGTGCTTAGCCCTAGACTGCACTGCCTGCCTTTTGCCTTCCTAAGCCAGAGCTATATGTCAACAAAATGCCTGTTCCAGCAGCAGTGCCCCCAGAGACACCAGCCAGCCCAGGCCAAAACAGAGCCAAGGGGACACCAGAGAGCAGCCCCAGCAACCTGCTGCTTCTGAGCAAGCTCCAGGGATGATCTGACAGAAGAGGCACTCACCAAGCTGACTCCACAAAGGCAAAATGTCAGCTGCAAGTCTCCATCTCAAGGTGCAACTACTGGGAAAGTATGAAGTAGCACATTTCCCTGAAGCCGCTGATGCACACAGCTGTGTCAAACATTATTTTTAAAAAGCCAAGGTTAAAAAAAAAATAAAAAAAAAAAAATCAAAGCGGAGCACAGATAATGTATGTCCATATGGCTCATCAAATCCTCGAGACAACAACTTTGTATTTTCGACAAGCTGAATTACATTTACGCACCTTACAGGCATCAGTGAAGAGCTCAGCACAAAACTGTTTGGTTAAAGAAGGTGTATCAGGTACTAGACCCTAAAACACAGAGGTACGAGAAGAAAACAAAGGAGGCTTTTCCTTACCAGTACTTCTGCTGCTTCCAAAACAACCAGTAGGTATCAAGAAAGCAATGATGCAAGTCACCACCCATAAAGCCAGACTGCCTGGCGTGACATAACACCTGACTTAGTTCCCACGTGTGCTCCTTGGGCTCAGTCTCACAACAGCATAAAGACAAGCATAAAGACAACTTCAGGTAGGGTTTTAAATTGTTAGAAAGTATGAAGGCTTTTAAGATGCTAGAAGGACAGAACAGAAGCACCTGTTCCATCCATTTCCATAAAAATATCTTGTACTTGTGAACTACTTGGTAGAACAAAATAAAATGAAGGAGCTTGCATCGACTTGTCATTGCACACTCTTAGAAAATCAGGAACAGGGAGTCACGTACCTATAAACACATTATTTAGTTCAAGCATTACTCTGTAGTGCAAATGCTTTCACCCATGTACCTAAATTGAACTCTCGTTCAAAATTGCACCTCCTCAAATATTAAGCTTTGTGGTATGCCCCATGCATAGCCTTGAAATCAGTCTCATTTTACCTACAGTTCTGCCATGAAAAACATGCAGAAAATTCACTGTAAAATTCTAATTATTTTGCCTCATGTATAGAGCAGGAAACAACTTTTTTTTTTTAGTTGTAAGGTCAGTGTACTTCTAACTATAGTAAGCAAAACAATCAGAGAAAAAAGAGCCAACATGGCTTGTGACAAGAAACTGCAGCTATCAAGTTTTTCACAAGAACAAATCAATAGTATGATATCCTCATATGTACATGGGCACCCATAACCATTGTCACTTCATCCACATGTTTACTAAGAATCACAAAAGTAACTGCAGTACCCTACTAAAGCAAACACAATGACTATTTTCCCATGCCTATTACAATTCATATTTATTTAATAAAACAAATTATTCAAAGAGCAGAGGCCTTCTAACCCTCTATCAGTAAAACTGTTTACTGATAAAAGTAGTTTTAAAAAATACACTTTTATGAATAACACAGCAATACTGAAATACAGCCCCCTAAACCATCCAACTATTTGTATAAGCCTTATGACATTAAAAAGAGTAATATAAAAAGCAGAACAGGAGATAAATATGATCTGCTCTGAAAATAAGCTACTCCACCAAGCAGCAATTGATTTCTGCATGGTTTTAACACATTTTTTCATATCAAAATTAGACAGTTAATCAATATTGAGGTGTTTAAATATGTTCTGAACCTACAAACCTTTAATTCATTGACTTTAAATATAGGAGCTGCCCCGTTGGGATAGTAGGGGTGGTTCTCACAGTTCAAGTTGTTTCCATGCATGGGTTCCTGGCAAGATGAAAATAATTCAGTTTTACATTAATTTACCCACCTAAGAAACTATCTAATTTCTCTAGCATTTTCTGTTTACAGAATTATAGTGCAGATTGTATGTCATTTTCAATGCTAAACACAGAAAAGTTTCTCTTTAGAAAGCCAAATGGGGAAATGTCACCTTTGTATCAGTTCTCAAAAGGCAGTGTCATAATGAAGCTATGGAAAAGATTTTTTCAGATTGAAAACCGAGCCCTACTTTGATTGCTATAGATTTTGTGGAACTCAAATGTACTGAAGAGCAGTACTAAGCACAAGTAAAGTTCAGTGCCAGAGGACTCTCAAAAAAACTCTCAAAAAATTAGAAGGTAGTCATTCCAAAAATTGAGAGTTAGTCTTTTACATATAGATGAAGGCAAATAGCTTCCAGTGACCAAAACAGCCTGAATGCAGAACTTCATCTTGCACAAATCCTACCTACTGGTAATTCTGCATATTTGCAATCTCTTATTCAATTGCCTGGCTGATCCAAACTCTTAGAATACTAAATCTACAGAAAATTATGTTCCAAATGTGCATGTAAAAGCAATATTCTGTTTAGCATAATGATTTTACATCATCACCAATGACATCCTTCATGGAATGGAAGAGGCAAATGAGGAGATATCCATGCCTCTGCAGCTGCCACCTCTACCAGTAACAAATAAAGCCATGCCCAAAGAAGTAGAAATGAAAAGTAGAATTAGAAGGCAAACAGATGCCTTATTTCAGAGATTGCCAGTCCCAATCCTGACCTTTCATCCAAACTTCCCCTCCATTTTTACCTTCGCTATATCACAGCCCACTCATCTGCATAAGATTTAGTCTCAGCTTGCACAAGCCTGTGGCCAGGAATGATGATGTATGGTCATAGTGACCCAGACAGTGAGAAGGATGGCAACTTTACAATAGGAAAAAATAAAGCATTGAATTGCAAACGTTTCTCCCAAGAAATGCCAAGGGCAGGTCTGATCTAATGTCCATGTAAGTAAATCTAAGATGTGCACACTGAGTCACAGTCTACAAAGTGCATAAACAAAACTGAGAAACAACTGCCAGAAAGAAAAAAACAAAATAGAAGAAAAAAAAGAAGGAAAAGGAAGGAAAAAAAAAGAGATACATTTTTCTATTTAGGATTATTTTTTTTTAATCAAGCTTAAAGGAATATTAAGGGATCAAGTGTCTGTTTTTTAGTACAGACTGCTTCAGAAAACACATTTAGTTTTGACAGCATATCCTCAAGTATGGATTAGAATTTGGAGGCTTCTTCATCTTCCTAAAGATTTTTTCTTTCCCCTCTTGATATTTACATAAGGCTTTTCAACAAAACGCAGGTTGCTGGGCAGGAAGACACGCAGAACATCGATGCCAGCAGCTGGCACGTGAGCTACGCAAACAAACCAAAAAAACAAGAAGAACTGTTTGTTTAAAACATTCTTCATTTTCAGTAACAAACTAATGTGTGCTACCAGATCTTAACAGATGGAACGAAGTCTGCAGTCCTGGTCAGATGGATCTGCAGCACCCCGCTCAGAAAACTCAGTGTTTTCAATGAGCTGAAAGCAGTCTGTATTCTCAGCTGAGAAAGTTGGTGCAAACCTGTGCTCAGGTGCGTGCTGCAGAAGCCATCGGGCAGCAGCAGCCTTCCTGTTGGTTTTTGCCAGTTCAGCAGTCCCACAAACACATCTTCCAATACAGTGAGACAGGGAATACATGCAAAACGCGATTTGGATTGGTCTGACAGGTGCTAACGCGTAGTGCAGAAGATATGAAATGGTAACCTTGTTACAGAAACAAACAATGAATAAGGCGGCAGCAAGCGTGATCTCATCAAAGTCTTCATCTGAGCGCAGCACAGAGGCAAAGACCAGAAGGCTCTTGTGTGACATTGTTATCTGAAGTCCTGATTAGATTTTCACCTCAGAGTTCTCAATTTTGGTAGCAATCATCGCAAAGACACTGTGGTGACTGGCACTCTATAAATACATCATACAGACAAGTAACAGTACGGAGACGGCACCAGATAAGAGTTTGAAGAATTTGAAAATGCAGCCCTGCCATTAGGTCCGTGTAACGGTGCAGTTTTACAGCAGAAGAAATGTGATTACAGATAAAAAGGTAGGATTAGCGCTGCGCAAATTCTTTTCCTCCTAAGTTAGATTATCATCACTCAATAGCATTAATTGGGTTCTTCGGGAGTGTCAGAACTCAACAAATACATAGGCACGTGTGAACTGTACACGTGACAGAAGCCTCCAGCACACCCCAAAGGGCACAGCGTGGTGGACCTCACTTTGCTGGGACCGGACAGAACTGGGAGCACTGAGCCAGTGAAATGCAGCCTACATGAGCTACCACCACTTCAAGCATTGCCAAAGAACATAAGCTGTTATTTCCCATCTTTCTGTTTCACTTTTATTATGAATTCATGGCAATTCATTACCTCTGTCCGAGGTGCCATGCTCGGTGCAGGCAGAGCTGCAGGCCGTGCTCAGCCACAGCACTCGGTGATCCCTCAGCACAGAAGCAGAGGTGTGAGTGGGTCCCTGACACACACAGCAGAGCTGCCATTGCTACTTTAAACTATCGGTACTTTAAAAACACACCTGCTTATCCTTTCTGCACACAGTGAAAGTACTCCTGATTACTCAAGCACTTGGTATATTGCTGTGCATTATTACAAGTGTCTTACTGATACAACTGTAATCCACTGTAATGAAAACAACTAACAGGTGTTGGGTTGTTGTTTTTTTTTTTCTTTTTAATCACCAGGAAGAAACCGTTTCTCCTAAGTAAACTTTGTATATAACCAGCTCCTCCTCATGTCTTGATAACCGAGGCTGCATTTGGTACAGGATTTGCAGCATTGGAGCAGAAAAGTTACAGTTCCCAATACAGTTAGTGCCCCCACTATATGAACTCATTCCAAGCAACGCAGGGTCTGGCACAGTTGCTGCCCTTGGCATCCATGGGTTTCCTTGCAAAGCCCTGTGAGAGTCACATCACCAAATCTGGAGGTGACTGCATCCGTAGGACAGTGCAATGCAAGTGGAGGTGGTGTTACAAAGGGCAGTTTGTCTCCTTGGGGACACACTCATGGGATCCTCACACTTCTGCTTGCAAGCACAGGGAATCACAAATCCCTCGTGGGCAGCCAAATATTTTGGGATCTTTTTTCTTTCCCAGCAGTAGTTGTCTGCATAGTCCTGAGGTTTTGAGATAGGAGAGGCAGGGGAAGGCTGTTCTGGGAAAGAACCCATTCAGCACACTTGCCACGTGTGTCGGAAGATCAATGGGAAACACCAAAGATAAAATGGCACTTACGGAGCTGCTAGTCAAAACAACAGAAAGTTCCCAAGCCCCGAGCCAAATCTGGGTACGTATCTCCCAGGGCCAGCCTCAGCACGGGCAGAGCAGGGCTGCTCACACGCCCATGGCACGCAGCAGCTCACAGACTGCTCTCACCAGGAAAGGAACCGCCTGGTCCGCACCGCAGCACAGCCCAGATGTGAACCAGCGTACATGCAGAGCAGATGATGAGTGAGCGCTGAGCTTTCTGTCTTAACAGCATACATGCACTCATTGTCTCTCACCATCTGCTGTATGAAAGAAAAACCTATGCATGTATAGGCACACTAAATCTGCAAGGAGAGTAATTTTCAATCGTTTGCATAACTGTAATCCATTTTTGCTACCAACGTGTGCTAATAGGAATGGCTTATAGCCCAGCTGAGCATGCTACTAACCTACTGCTATCTGTGCTTTACCTCTGGAAGAACAAGATAACCTTCCTGAGCTTCTTTTGTAAAATGCAAAATATTTCAGCCAAAAACATCAAGCTCTGACATTCACACATGTACGCTGGTGCCTAAATTAAGGTACGGATGTTTGAAATTTGTATCCTTCGAGGACAATCTGTACAGGAGAGATAAACATTATAAAATGTAGACAGCTAAATAATGAAGTAAGGATTCAGGAATTTCATACAATGATAACTCATGGGCTGAGCAGTATGCGTTCAGGGTTTGGAGTTTTCTTTTTCCTTTTCAAATTACATCATGAGAATTATGGTTCCTCTAAAATACATACATATATTTGCTGTGATGAATGGTAGCTCCCAAAATATTTCTAGTACAAGACATGTTATTTACTCAATAAGTGCAAAAGTTTGTTTAGAAGAAAAAAAAAAAAGAACTACAAAACTATAGCAAACGTCCAGAATTACTCTCCATCAGCAGAGCCATAAAAGGGCTCAAAACAGAAGCAGCATGTTTTACAACAGCTGGCATCTTTCAACTTTCTGTAGTTTTTATAGCTACTTTTCAGTGATTTTTTTGTACACAAAGCAGCAGGAGCCTTCTAGAAACAGACTGTGCTCGTGCAACTCCATGGCACAGAGGTGCATCGCTGCTATCCCAAACCACCAGCAGCCAGACACATGTGGGGTCAAGTTATGGACTCTCACACCAGCGCTGAAAACTTATCAAATATGGCCCTGATCCAGCAAAGCACTTAAGCACATGCTTTACTTTAAACATGTAAGTAATCCTATTAGAGTAAATGAGATTCAGCATAAACCACTGGGCTGAGTCTCAGAATACCTTGGTTGTGGCCCCGATTATGTCAGTGACCGACGGCGTAACCTTGGAGAAATCGCTGTCTCTCCATCTCCCTGTTTTCTCTTTCACCCCTTCTGCATGTTTACCACCTTGCCCACTGTCCAGATAGAAATAACACCAGCCTGGACACTGGTCGATGCTGCACCACAACTTGTGGTCCCTACCGTGCTTACTTCAGGCACTCAAAAAGGGGCTATCGTGTGCTCAAAAGTAACGTTCTCCCCCAAAAAAGCAATACGACAACCCCCTAACCTTCAGAATGCTCATCCAGCACGGACAGCGGGTTTCAAAAGCACAACACTGAGCTTAAAAGAGAGCTGTGGGGCAGGACCCAGCCCCAGGGCACCTGCACAAGGCCTGGACCCCTCACACTGCTGCCCAAAGACCAGGACTGGGGTAGGGCCCGGTTGTCACACTGCTGCTCCCACTGAGGGACCAAGGTGCAGCCCGAGGGACAGCAGCCTGTGCAGCAGCTCTGCTCCTGCATCGTGGTTACAGTAAGAGGCCTCGTGTTCAACATTTGCAGACACTGTGCTACAAGCTACAGTTTGCCACAGGTATGCCATACACCATCAGTGCTGTGTATTGGTGATCCTGAGAGTGCCTTCACATTGACTTGGGCTTTTGCAGATACATCCAACCACACAACACGTTCACCCCTGCCTGCTTGCCACAGGCAGCATTAGGGAAGAGCACAACCAGGTAGCACAGACAAGCAGGCAGGACGCTCAAATGAGTTCCAGAAAGATTTGAGGTGAAATACTGTCCCCAGTGAAATCAATAACAGTTCTCCCATTTAATTCAGCAGAGTACATCTCCCAGCTCACTTCTGTGCCTTCTGATCATCTCAGCGCCAGCCAGAGGAATCATTTATTTTCCTTAGAAAAGCAGGGAAAAGAAAGGGAAGAACGGACGGAAAGCAAAGCGGGGGAGAAAGCTGCAAAATAAATGCTCTCCTTTTATTCGCTGGTTTAAAAAAAAAAAAAAAAAAAAAAAAAAAAACCTTAACATATCTGCTCCTGTTGCAGATTATAACAGACAGAGACGATGAGATTAGCTCAGCGCAGCTAAAGCCCTCCTTTCTAGGAACTCACTCAGATTCCTCGCCTGTTCTCGGAGCACCTGCACCCAGAGCACAGCAAAACAGCCCCGCTCCGCGTGTCCTGCCCACGTGCCAAGATAACCATCACAGGACAGAGGCAGTAGGAGCTGTGCTCCGCTCACTGAGATACGTTCTGCCACGGATTGGAAGCCTGGCCTGCAAGAGACTTGCCAAGATTTCATTCAGGAGCACAGAAACCAAATTGTATTTTTGGATAGGTCAAAAGTTGGTTACTTCTGACTTATCCTGAACGTGCGTTCTGTTCTCATTGTACGAGGAAGGGAAACACAGCAGAAAGGTTATAAATAATTCTGCATTCGCTGCAAGTTAACAGACGCATTTAACTTCGGGTTTTGAAAGCATTCACCATTTCGGACATTACAAAAATAATAATAGAAGGACCCTTACGGCAAACTGCAACAGCTCCTGAGATAAGCACACACCGTGTGTAACAACCAGGCTCCTGAACAAGCGAGATTTACAGTAAGCAATGCTGTCTGTCAGAAAGCGCTGTAAGTTTCCAAAATTAGTCGGCATCTCTGACAACAGTGAATATTTACACTCTGTTTTCGAGCTCTTGAAGTCCTTAGCAGCGTTCGAGGTTAAGGTTGACGTTTCATCTTTAATTCATGCTCCCGTGTCTCTCTGTATTAACTACTAACAAAGCGGCATGCTAATGGGGCCGGCGCTGCGCATGCGCAGTGCTGTTGCACGCTGCGCGAACGCCGCTCTGCATCCCCGCACCGTACGTGCGCGCACCTCGGGGGGGGGAGCGGCCTGAGAGCGGCACCGACGGGCTCAAACGGGGCAGCAGCCGAGAGCCGGGTCATAGAAAGCAACAGCGAAAGGCACTCGCGACACCTAGTTAGAAGGAATTCCTCTAGGAGAAAGTTTTATTCAGCTACTAATCCTCTTCGCTTGAACCCGCGTTATTTCTCCCTCTGAAAGCGATCTTTGCGTTCCACCAAACTTCGCCTAGCTATTGGGAGAGGGCTCGAAAGCAGCGAGCAGCTTTTCGTGCGAGTTCAGACTCAGCGCGGCACCCTTTCGCCCAGCATCTCGCCCGGCGCCTCACAAAAGGCCCCAGAGGTTGGACAAACACAGCACCAGGAAAACACGGCGTGAAAGGGATCTTTATGTGCATGTGTGAGGGCCCGCTGCTAATAGCTCAATGTGCTATTGACACATCGCAGCGCAAACAGCGAAGTCTTTGGCAAAATAGCGTGAGTCACAGCGCAGTTCTTAACTTCGCCTTTCCCACACGTGGGTAATTTGTGAAACAAATCATCTCCGTATTATTAAAGCGTATTTCTAAAGGAAGGTAAGCCGCTGGGGAACCACTACTGCTTCCGACCGTAACAAACTACACGCGCCGCAAAGAAGGTGTGAATAAACAGAAGTGGCACCGCAACTTCTTTGACAACCCCGTCGCATTCAGGCGCCCGTTACCTTCAGCGCTGATGCACTTTTAGCTATTCCCCGCTCGCTCCCGTCCCACAGGCACGGAGCCGGCATCGTCCCTTCCCTCCCCGCGGAGCTCTCCCGACCCGCGGAGCCGCAGAACGAAAAGTTGAGCGCGTCCCGGAGCGGCGCAGCCGAGCGCCCATTGTTCGGCGCCGGGCCGGGCCGGCCGCTGCGCCCGCCGGGGAGCCGAGAGCGCGGCTCC
>JAOWBP010004096.1:6390759-6406957 GCA_028571105.1 Tragopan temminckii | reverse complement strand
CTTTCATATCTCCCTGCAGTGCTACCTACTTATCCTTACCAGGGGGCAGACCACCAGAAGAGGCTAGCACGGTCTGATAGTGAACAACCAAAGCATTCTACCTGGGCATGTCTGTGAGACATTCCTTACAGGATGCTAAGACCCCTCATTAGAGAAGATCTAATACATTCGGATGATCTGACTTTATTGCAGACATTTTCCTTAACCAAAAATCCAACTTCATCTACAAGCCCAGCAAAGTGCTCATGTTGTTTATGCATCACACACCACAGATTTTGCTTTGCAACAAAAGCTAAAAGATATTTTGCTCTAAGGCACAGAGCTTGTTATTTATTTTATATTATTTGAACCTTGAGGCATGAGACTTCTAAAGAAAAACTGAACCATACACGTTTTAAAGCATTTAGAATCCAGGCAGACCCAGATCCACAGAGCAAAGCAGGCTCACATTCACTCCAAGTTTTGCACCAGTACATGGCTAATTTAACTGGGAAATGAGACGTGTAACCATGGCAGACTGGGGGCTCCAAAACTCAAGCTCCCAAGTGTAGAAGTTGGTAAGAACCCATCTCATTCTCCTGAGAAGACACATTTAAGTATGATATTGTCATGGACACAGCATCCAAACAAACTGAAAGTAAATAATACATTAGAAACAAGATAGCAGAAAAAAAAATGGATTTTTTTTTAAATTAAACACTCTTGCCTAGTTTTCCTTAGCTAATTAGCATCCTTTCTTAGCGGTTTAAGTAACTGCTCATTTAGATCAGTGAATGATTGCTCTGAGATTAGGGTGTGGGAAATATCTTTCTGTTGGGAATAATCTACTTATGCTACTGTTTATTTGAAGCAGCGATAAACATAGAGATTTTCCTTCCATATGTGCCAAGTATAAGAGAAAGCAGAATGATTAATGAACCCTTGCATTTTGCCGATAAATTACTAACTTCAGACACAAATTTATAGTTTTCATTAGCACAAGACATCACAAAAAAAAAATCATAACTAATTTAAATCTGTTTCATTGCAAGCTATTCTTGGGTTTTTAAGAATGTTTATATTATTTCCATTTGATCTGCTGGGAATGACATTTTGCACACCATTATTTATAATCTACAAAAATTAATTATGCTTCTAATTAACAGCATGCAAATAAATTATTGCTCAAGCAGTTATTTAATCAGTTGTAAAGTAGGGACTTTAAGACTGCATACATACACATTTTAATCATGCTTCCAGGGTTTTCTGGTTTGTATTGCTTTGTTGTTTTGGCATTTGTTATTTCCCCCATTTACTTTTTACTTATTCATCTTAACATATACATTTTACTTATTCATTCCTTCCCAGATTCTAAAGTCCACTGGTCTTTTGTGAAAGTTTTGAGATGCTCGGAACTGCTTGCTCTTCAACAACCAAATACTGGATAAACTTTATATGCACTCCCTTTCCCATATGAAGGATAAGTAGTCAAAAAATTAATAAAAAAAAAGTGAAACTACATTGACCAGCTAATACATTCCCTTCTCAGGGCCATTTAAGAAAATTAGAAGCTGTAGGCTATGTCAAAGCTAGCTGCAGAGCCAAACAGCTAATTCTCAACTAAGCACATAAACAGAATAACCACAGTACAGACCGTGCTGTTCTGCCCAATGTCTTATGCAGGTGTGATGAAAAGGGCTCACCATCCCACCCCACTCACACCCTTTGGTTATGTTCTCCCAGAAATATAATTCGTGGCTTGTTCTCACTGAGACTTTGCAGGCTTCATCCTAATTCGTCTCTCTCTCTCTCCATTCCAACCCACAGCCCCACTCATCTCTTTGCAGTCCCCCACCAGCTATTTAGTTGGCAGAAACTCACAGTTACAAGAAGGGGCTCAGAGCAGCCAAACTATTACTCTGTTTGTGCCTGCTTTCCATATATTTACAAGTTAATGGTAGAAACAGTCATAACAAATATTTTTAAGGGATGTTGTAGAATATTCAGAGAAAATGCACTTCACATCATAAATATTCATGCTCTTGTATTTAAGAAGTAACTACTCCAGGCAGAGAAATTGTAGGTGTGTTACGTCCAGGCAGAAAACCTCCAGTTTAGAGATGAACACAACCAGGAAAGAATTGGAAAACATTTCATGAACAGCCATATGAGCACAGAAATTATTTCAAACAAATAACTAAGAAAACCCATGCTATTTTGTGCTCACAGGCAAACACAGGGTAGGGGGAAAAAAAATCATTCTATCGAATTCTCAATTGTTAAGCTCTGAGATTGACCTGAACTTTTTTTTTTTAAATGAAGTTAATTATTAACTATTAAAATAACTTGCCTGAGCTTCAATGTGTACTTCCATCATTCTTTGCTTTTAAATGTCAAGATTAAGCCAGCAGGACAGTTGATAACAATACTCCCGTCGTCTGGCCAACCCCTTTCACTCCTAGGGCTGGGATCCCAAATGCCTCCCCCCAAAGCCCAGTCAAGGAGGCCTGCTCATTTTCATCCATTTCCTCTGCTTTGGGCAAGGCATCCTTCTGCATGGAAACTCTCACACAGAGATGTCAGGGCCCTGTTGGGTCTGTCCTGCCTACCCAGCCACATTCAAGGGGATGATGCATGGAACAGCTAAGAGTAAATCAGAATCTGAGATCCAGGTTCTGGTTAAATCACAGAATACCATGGAGCTAAACCCCAGTGCCTTGAAAACCTACAATAGCATCACAGCAGTTTTGCTCAAAGTACAAATCAAATGTGAAAAGGGAAGCCTTCCTTTTCACCACTGGTTCTCACAGAATCATAGCAGCTGAAAGGGACTTTGGACATTGTCTTGTCCAACCCTGCTGCTAAAGCAGATTCCCAATAGTAGGTGGCACAGAAAAGTGTCTAGGTGAGTCTTGGGTATCTCCAGAGAAGATTGCACCACCTCAGTCATCTCTTTTTCTCAGCAGTTGTCATGCAGGTCATGTCGAAAACATTGAGTGCATCAAAAGGTACGTTGGACAGTTTAGTAGAGAGGTCTAAAACAGATGGCAGTAATGAACAGCTACCAAATATATTAAAATATCTTCATTCTAATAAAGCTTAACATAAAGTAGATGGATTGTGATACTCAACAACCTTAGTAGTGGAGTTAAAATTGAATTATATGGGAGAAAAAACAGCTCTGTTCTGATTTCAAAATCATGATGATGTACTATTATGATCCATCACTAGCAGAGCAGTAGGTGAAACAACAATAAATCACTGTTATTTATAATGCAACAAATCATAAGAAGTATCATGAGGAGTTATAACTCATTTTCACTTCAGGTCACAATTAGACATCTATTGCATTATATTTTTGCATAGGTATATCAGTATCATGGTAATTCATAATTCATCACACAGAATCAAAACAAGTGCAAACTGAGTAAAAAGCTATTTCTCTCCCCAGTGTATTTATGTTTTAAGTAACCAGGGCAAGAATGGAGCATAAGTGAAATGCAGGATATTTTATCGATTGTACTGATACTTTAATACTTCGTGCATAATTCACTAATGGTTTTTGAATTGAAGAACTCAAAAAAAAAAAAAAAAGTAAAAATAAAAATCTACTTTGCCCCAAGCACACATTTACCAAAACTCTCCCTGCTTTTTGTGCTAATATGGGCCATGACTTTCCAGGCAGATAGTGGCTGCTGGTTTTCTTCTTGGTTTCTGAATGCACAAATGTTCAGGGGAGCTTACCAGCAAACAGATACTGCTTTGCATTTGAAGGAAGAACTCAGTTATCCCCTTTTTTCTTATTTTTTCTCCTTAATGTGAGCACTTCTTTTCCATTGATGGTGCAGGAAGTGCTGTGTTGCTGAAAAATAGCAACTGTGCCATACACCTGTTCAGATCGGTGGAGTTTATTGTAACAGCGATTAGATTGCCTGAGTTCTCTTTGCAAGCCCTCTCCTCTCCTAAGCAGAGTGAAGCCTATGCAGTTTATTCCCCCTAAATAAATACCTTTTTCAGAAAGCAGCACCACATTCCTTTGGATGTAGAGACGCTGCATTTTTTAAGGTACTATAAGAGAAGCTCAGCTTGGTTTAGACCAGGAGTTATGTCTCTAGATGGCAGAGCCAAACATCTAAGGTCTGGGATCAGAGCATGCTTTGTTGGAGGAATTTTTTTGGTGTATAACCAGGTTTCTACAGGCAGGGGTTTCTGGTGCACAGGAACTGCTCACTGAAGATTAGAACAAGGCACTGTCCTGTATGTGTCTTGGTAGCCCAGCCTGGCAGCCACAGTCCATAGGCAGATGCCTCAAAGGCAAATAGAGACCATGCAAAACCCCTGCAAACACAAGCCCAGAGACATGTGGGAGAAGTCACAGCAAACTGCTTAAGCTTCACATGGGAGTGGTGCTATGACTGCCCTGGGTTACCAACATGTCAATCTCCATACTGTCCTGCTCTGACCTTTCTCTCCATCTCTGCCCCTTTGCACAGGCTCGTGATGCCCCACACCAGCAGTGCGAAACAGCCGTTCCTGCTGTGATTTACTGCTGGATGAGGTCAGACCTCAACAACTCAAAGCATTGTCCTACTATGCTGTTAATTACAGATTTATTTTCTGAGAACATCTGTCTTCCACTTAACAAGTACTCTTTTTTTTTTCCCACTCCTAATACCATAGCTAGAGAAAGAAGCCACACTTCGTCCAAGCGAAGCGACTTTGAAGAACACTACAGGAGCCTTTGAGTGTGGAACAGGGACATGGTTTACTGAGCAGTATTGGTGGCAGATGGACAGTTGAACTAGATGACCTTAGAGGTCTTTTCCAACATTAATGATTCTATGATTCCACGATATCTCCTTATAATCCCCCAGAACCAATAGGGTTAACAGCATCCCCCCCAGGCTGCACATCCAGGACTCTACACACTGCAGGTTCAGCAGAGACATCTGTCTGATAAATAGCTCATTTTGCAATCACTATCATATAATTTAGTATTTTGACAGGTGCATAAACTTAACATGAGCTTTATATAAATATTAAACAGCCTTTCTAAAAATGAAAGCTCTGAAACGAACACGGTTCCCTAGGCCTGCCTTAATAATTATACCAAGGAAAGGTTTTTCTGAAGAAGAAAAGGAAAAAGATTTCTCCAGTGGGAGAACATAGGAGTAATTTGGCTATATTATATCCAGCGTTTTGTGACTATCAGTTTCAGGTGCTATCAGGCTGTACCAGTGACTATAGCTCTGAACAAGCTCTGCCTTTGGTTTTGGGGGTTTTTTTGCTTCTTTCCTTGTACAGTCCAGACTTATCTCTTCTGCGCTACCCTGAAGGGAGATGTTTACTATAAATCTGCACAGGTATCACAGAACGGGATCAAGGCTGAGTGAACAGACAAGGAGATTTAGAAAGTAAATACATGATAAAATTAATGAAGATGTTCCCTTCCAGTGCTCTTCCTGGAGCTCTCCGCTCTCACCCTGCATAGCCCCACTGTTGTCCTCTGCCTCCTCCAGCCCTGCTCCTGCCCTCCCTGGGCACCACTTTGTTCCCAGAGAGGCACTGAAAAGATAAACCCTGAAGTTTTTGTGCTGCTCTTTCCTTTTATTTTTTTTCCCCCCCAACAGAGATTGATTTTACACAGAATGTGCTCTACTCTCGGCACTTACTGCAATCAACATGAAAATAGCATGATACCACTTCTGAAGATACCTTCCTCTTTTTGTTTCCTATTATAAAGGATCATTTAAAGAGAACGATACAGCTGAAACCTGCTGTTTAACTTCTCAGAAATGTTCTCTCCATTTTTTGTTCTTAAATACGGTATTAAAAATAACATTTTAGAAAGCCTTTCTTCTTTTCATAATGAACCTACCGAAAACTAAGTGTCTAAACATTCTCCACTTGTCCTAACAATACCAAGTGAAATGCAAGCTTCTTTTTTAAGATGCTAGACTTTAGCATTTAAACCACACCACCCAACCTCTGTAAAGGTTATTAAGCTCGCTATTACCAACTGCACATAATAAGGAGGAATGCACCTGAGCAGTTATGAGTTGTCCAGCACAATGGAAGGTGCTGGTTCAAGGACTGGAAATGAAGAACCAGGAGCTCCTGGACCCAGTTCTCCATGCTTCAAGGTAACATTTTTTCTTGGCCAAACATGACATGCGTTCCTTGAAATCCTGGCAGAAATACACCACACAAGACTTCAACATCTCAGTGAGCTCCACAGTGTGAATCACATCATCTCTGACTCTTCTATTGCCCCATCCTTTTCTTGCACATTAGTTTTTAAAAACATCACGTTTATCTGTCTATAACCTATTTATTTTACTGATGACAGCTCTGTGAAAACTTATATGTATTATATATATAGTGCAGTGGAGTCTTTGTGCTATAAGGAAATGCTGATTAGAGTAAATTTAGCTAGATTTGTGATAAGATTTTTTTTTTTTTTTTTTTTTAAGCACATCAGTGGTGTTTCAGCCTTTTATGTCCCCGTTGTCCCCCTGGCAATATGCAAATACAAAAAGAACATTCCTGCACCGTTTCTATTAAGGGGATGTCATTGAAGGTGAAGTTTTCAAAAGACAAACTTTCTCAAAGTAGAGAATGACATAATTCTCAAACTGTTTTCTTAAAGCAGCAGTTTGTTAATAATAGCCTTACGTACACACAATTACCATTCTCTTCTGAGATGCATCAGAAGTAAAACAAGCCAATAAAATCAGATTATCCAGAATGCTCATTTAATTTATTCTTCAGCATTCAGACTGTAAAAAGACAATATGTTTTATTGTCTTTTTTTTAATTTATTTTAGACCAGTGAACAATCAGATAAGCTCTGATTCCCAATACTGGGCCAGCAGTCATCCTCCTTGACTATGCTCACCACTGCTTTGTGTGTAAGCTGGATAACCAGCCCTGCAGCACTGAGGATGAGGAGAGCCAGCTCGCACAGTGCTCAAAAGGCTAGTCAAATCAACCTCATATCTCGCCAATTTCATTTCTTGTTTGAAAGAAGGTTCTTGTAGCTTCTCACCTCAAATTTAGGGCTCGTGCATATCAGTTATATGCACGTGAGTGGTCTCATCTATGGAAAAGCGTGAATTACCTGTAAATACGTTTCACTGAAATAAGATAATGAGCATAACTGCTCTTAGCAACACAGGTAATATTCCCACACCAGAAATACAGCCACAGGCGCATAAGCTGAAACTCCAGACCAACTATAAATATAAAATACTTCTACTTCAAAATCCATTTGATTAAGTGCAAATTCCAAGAACGTTTACCAGAATTTTCAAGAAAATTAAATCCATTTCCTATGACCACTATATCAAATTGATTCTAATACCTACAAACCTTTATTTGACTGTTTCTATACCACATTACTTTGCCTTCTTCCCTGCATGAATCAATCCCCTGAAGACCCTCATTATTATTTTACTAGAATGACTAAACCAAATAAAGTATTTGGAGAGCTGACTCTTTGGACAGATTTTCCCAGCAAAGGATGGGAAAGTAAGAGAGTAAGAGAGCTCCCAAAATATTTAGCAGCAGTTATTCTTAAGACCTATCTGAATTTCACTGACAGGTTTTATCATGTGTGATTTCCATTCCATTTTCTTCATCTCTGTTATATCATAAAATTTCATCAAGTGTAAATGTCAGATCTTTTCTTTATTATTTGCTAATGTCATAAAAAGTCGAATTGTTTGCTTTGTTAAAGGGCTTACTGAGCATTGACTTTTCTTTATTTGTATTTTACTACCAAAATGCTTTAAAAAATAAAATTATAAGAAAAAAATCCCATCTGAGATGGGATTTAAATACCAGAGTAAGGTTTGCCATTATCATAAATGTATAAAGTGCTTTGTGAGTAATAAAATGGATCATGGATTCTGGATAATTCAAACTGAAATGTTATGTTCAGTATCAAGATTAGATTACATTAATGTAGTTCATTTTAAATGGTTTAAAGGCCATCAGATGCATGTGAAAAGAATCTGTATCATAACTTAGAATAAATAGACTGAGACATTTGTTTATAATGTCAGTGCTAAACAAATCTATTACTACATTTCTGCATGTAACATTATGTTACCACTGTTATTAAACAAGCAGAGCATGAAGATAAATTATAGCTTTAATTATAAACATTACCTTTGCATATTTATTAATTTAAAATGAAACAATGTTCACTAACCTTGGATTATTTATATTTGCTAACATTTTAATTAACTTTGTTTTATTTATGGTACCTCTTTGCTGCTACCAGTCATACGTAGTTACTTGTGCAGGCTAATTTATCATACTACACGTTACCCAGGAATCAGACGGTGCTGTTTGAGCTAGTTTTGCCACAAGATACATGCAAGAAACTAAGCAATGACTGATGAGAAAACCCCTCTCAGCTCACTCTCACATACAAACTCCAACCTTCCTTTATTCAAATTGCACGCATTTACCCAAGATGTCAGCCATTACGCAAAGAAACCTCTCTGCTTACCTTGAAATGATTCCATTTGACAATACATGCTCAATTCGATGTCGCAAGCTTTCATTCTTAAAGTAATCTGGGAAGAAGAAAGTACTTCAAGGACTCTATGTTTATTGTAGCTCAATAACGAGCAGATAATGGGCTGCATGGAAGAGTTAAGGCATAAAACATCCTGAAAATTCCTTTCCCTGGTTGAAGCATATCAGAACAGAAGCTGCTGAAGTTTCAAATCCCTGGATGAGTTTCAAATCCCTCCAACTTCCAGATAGAAAATAAGAAAACAAACTTCACATTGAACTCCTTACTGCTGCTTTGCAATGCACCTCCTCATAACTTTCCATAAGCCAAACCCAGCTGAAGCCAAAATAAGACAAAGCTGACTCTACTGCTTTGAGCAATGTCGCCTTCAGGCCCACCTGCAAGCCCTAATGCTGTTCTCAGAGGACAGCCCCACACTCAGCACTGGGGGCTTTATCCAGCCTGGTGGTGGTACTGAGTTTTGCATACAGATGGAGATGTAGAGGAGCCACAGAGGCATTCCCACATAACTGCTTCAAAAATTTATATTAAGTTCTGCTATGAAATACTCACACTTGCATAGATTTTCTTTGTCCCACACATCTGGGAGAGAATTTGTTTAATTCTATCTGGTTTAAATACTAAAAGAGTATTAATATCTTCAGTGTGTTTTGCATAATTAAAGTTTTACGTTATACATTTTGTAATTCCAGTGCAATAAGTACCTTTAATATCAATAGCTATCCTTGACAATAAATGCCTTTAAATTTAAATAAATAACAAATACTTTTATTGTGCTATTCACTCCAATGCCAGAGTTGCCTTAGTAACCATGAGTCAGTGGCACTAAAGGGAACCAAATGCGCAGGCCTTAGAGAGGAATGAAGGACTAATAAATTTTTAATATTAAATTGAAAGCTTAAATTAAGTTTTATAATGGATTTCTACTCTGTGATCCTTATCTATATTATGCTACAGCATCATATATTCTGAAAATACAGGAAACTCAATGTGCCCCATCTTCCTTGCTTACCATAGAAGGACACAGTCCTACAAAATTTGACTCGCAAAAGTGCTGAAGGTCTCTTGAAATCTGTTTCATCTTTATCTAGGACATCCTACATTTCTGTGTATTTATGAACTGAAGACCCACAAATGTCAAAAACCACCTGTATTAATTGTAGAATGCCTGTTTTTAAATTCTTATCAGTAATTCTAAGAGCAGCTGAAACCCTTTAGTGACATCACCTGTTAATTTCTGATAATCATCACTAAAACTATCTAATTATTCCAACTCATTATTCATAACGACTACTGAAACCTCCTTTTCAGCTCTTTTGACCTCTACAGTTTTATTATTCTTTATATCACTTACAGCACGTCTCTTGCCAAAGCTGAAGTTGTAATTAAGCTTAACAATAGCATCAAATGTTTTATCAAGTTCTTCACCCAAAACTTTGGGAAAAGGTCAAGAACAGTAAGCAGAACTAAAAACAGAGTTTGTCCGAAGAATAAGTAAAAAATAAATAAACCAGTAAGCCTTGGTGGTGGACTTTGTTCATTCAGGATTCATTGTGGAAAAAAAACATGGAAAATTAAGGTTGTATGCAAGTGAGTAAATCAGAATGATCATTCTTCCTTTAAAAGTATACTGTCTTAGTTCCTGCATAAGGCAGTATTTTTAATGATACCCAATTAAACTCAATAAACCAATTAACATTTACTCTCAGGGTAATTACATCTCTGGGCTTGACAACAATCATACTTCAACCAACATGCTGGCAGAGGCTGGAGATGAAATAAATGTGTGGCACACCTTGCAAGGTCATCTCCCTGATGTTATCAACACCAATGAAGGAGTCAGCACTGCAAGAACAGAGCAAGATGGCAAATGTACACTCCTGTCTGATCATTATTTTGCCCAGTTTTCTTGATAGGCAGGAAACATCTTCTGGCAAAGCTTAGTGAAACTCTGCACCACTCCAGCCCCTCTTAATGAAAACAGAGGAGAAAAGCAATGTAGCCATACAGAAATTAAGATAGGAAGTGCCAAGATAATGCAATTTTACTTTGTATATGCTGGGACGGCTGGCAGAGCAGAAAGAAAGCCATCCATGTATGGTGTACCTGGGGAGACGATGTAAGTCTGAGGCTCTTGTTTCTGTGTTAGAAACAGTGAATTACAAAAACCTTGAGCTGTACTGCCCTGTATTCCAGCAATTCTATTCCTGTGCAAATGTAGCAGGAAGAGGCAAAAGACCAATTAAAATCTTCTGAGTTAATTCCCAAAAATATTCTGTATAAGTTATAATACCAACTTCAAACATCTCAGAAAATACTTGAAGACTAAGCAGCTATTGATTTCACTCGGTCTAGTTAAAATTTCTAACAAAACCTTTCTCTTTTGATTTAACTCAGGTTTTGCTGAATTGGTCTCCTACTAATCCAAATATGCAAAATTTTATTGAAAAAAGACAAGAAAAAAAATATCATTTTAATCCTTTTTTTTATAAGCAAATGGAAACCTCACAAGAACAATTTATTGCACTGAATTATAAACTTCTGCCACTGTTAACAGAAATCTCCAAATGCAAGACTGAAACCAGGTGGTATATATTTATTATTGCAATGTGTAAAATTTATTTATTTCTGATTTAAATAGAACCACAGCCTAGTTATATTTTTGTAACTAGTTCACTTTTCCTTCATTTCCTTCATTCACATCAAGAGAACCTTAGGAAAAGAATATAAAATGATCCTAATCCTGCGGTGACACATTTAATATTGCTCCAGATTTGGCAGTTTGGAAAAAAAGAATCCATGATTTCCAGCATGAGTCTTTCCATTGCATCATAAGTACAGAACTTGATTAAGGATTTATAAAGTTACTTTTGAACTTCAGTGGTGAGACCTTCCTCTTTGGGAAAACAGAGAAGAGAAAATAGAGAAGTACAAGTGCTACTTGTCAGTCCCTGAATATTCAGGGCTACATCCTGCTCTGAAATACAGCAAAACAGTGAGTTTTTTCAAAGGTTGCTGCCTTTTCCCTGAGTTCAGTATTTCCATAGGGGCACAGCTGGTTGCTTTTAATGAGGAGAGGGGAATAATTGCACCAAATCTGCTTCCACTTGGTTCTCCTGCCCTTTCCCTTGGTGGCAGCTGGTATACAAATAAATACAAGATGCTGATTGCCTTTACTGCTAGGTGGGAAAACTTACAGGCCTCCTTCAGATTTGTCTGTAGGTGCAGAATCTCTATCCACAGCTTGGGACCCACATCTGGGCAGCTGGAATCCCAACAAACTCCCTCTTCTCTTTCACAGCAGATACCCACATTGTTCCACAGGTGTTGTGTATATCATCTCAATAACACTGATTTAATCTGGTCTGCCACATTACTTTAGCTATCATCTAATTGGCTGTGGTTTATATCTCGCATATTTTAATAGTTGTGTGGTTTATCCACTTAACCAAAAGATGACACGTTAGCATATTTCATAAAGTCCAATTAAGTAAGATGCATTTCTCTGAATTTTTTTATTGTACTAAATAAAGCTCACAAGCTGAATTTGCAGAGAAAAAAGAACCTTCTTAATTATACATTTCCAGTCTCCTAGAAGGAAATCGAAGCATCGTTGCTGATCTGGCTAAAAAAGATCTCATTATGCCTCTAGCACCAGGTCTTATTCTAGTAGCAGTCTTTTGATCTCGCCCTTTTTCCTCCAGGTTGACTTGTCCGAAAGGCTGTATCGTGTCTCATGACATTTCAGAAGCTTTATAAATTCCATTTTTTCCTTTAGCTGTTTCCTCTGGTAGTTTTAAATCAGTTTATCTCTCCCACAGAGCAGAGGTCCTGACCTGACATGGACCTTTGACCGTCACAGCACTAACAAAAGAGCTCGCTTATCAGATCCGAGTGCCTTGGAAACCCAAAGACAGCTGGCACTTACTGAGAATGGGAGGTTAGGAAAATTAATGATGTTGTACTGCAATGCACAAGGTAAATATTTTGATATGTTAGAAGAACATATATACTCATAGAAACTCATCCATATGGACACCACACACAATGGGGGTCAGAGAGGGAGCCTAAAAGTTACTGCTCCCTCTCTGAAAAAGGTTTGATTTTTTTTTTTCTTCCCACATTTCTATTTCCTATAACTGAGTTTTAAAGTGAAAGGGAGGTCACTCTGCTCGTCCTTAGGCATCCTGACAAATTGCTGAAAGTTGGAGATAAGTGATCTCTTTCAGACATCCTATGAAGGGGCAGCCAGGTGCAATTCTTGACTCAATTTTTCAACTAACCCTTATGACAAACAACTTAGGGATAATGCATCTGTAATAAAATTCTGATATCAAATGCTAAGCAGACGTAGATGTTATTTTACCAACGATGCCTATTTGCTCATTTTTAGGAACATTAGCAACATTTCTTTGCATAGGAAAAAAAACACCTCAGTAATTTGAAGTTTACTTGAGGTCTTACAAAAGCAGGATATGCACACTGAATATTTTCCTCTGAAATTTACTCAGTTTCTCTTCATTGAAGAAAAAAAGAACTGGAGCATGTTTGGAACAATTCCTATTTAAATTATAGCTCTGTACGGGTTCAAGATTGCTATTGTTGCCACAATATCTGTGTTTGCTCAAATGCTGTGGAGTGGTTTGTTGGTGTGTATGAAGGAAATCCCTGGATAATTATGTAATGTATGCTACAAAGAATTTAAGAGGAAGAAGTCTCAGCCATTAAAATTAGATGGTTCTCAGGAAATACATCTGGAATGACAAAAGATAATTAATTTGTAGCTTAATGGGGTAAATTTAAAGGTATAAGTTATGTAATCTGTCTTCTTCACTGCACTAGTTTGATTTGGTATTTCAATTCCTGACATCTTCCACCCTCTCTGGCTCTGTGCTGAGGCCAAGATGAGGAAGTCAGGTTCAGGTGTGGATTTAGAGCAGAGGAATAACACCCCAGTCGCACTGCACAGCCCTACCCCAGCACGGATGCACTGAAAACCAGAATATCCATTATTAACATGGAAAGGGACCTTGGGCATAAGGATCACATTCCCTCATGTCCCTGGGGCTCTCTCAGATACACAGATATGAAGAGTGACACAGTTATCTCAACAGCAAGCAAACTGCTTCTTAAAAGCTGTGATACAGCTGTAGATAATGTTTCCAAACTGGTCCTGCAGTTGTGAAAAGAGCAGAGGCCACCAAATCCCACTCAGTAAAACACAGTTTGTACCTAAACCTGGAGCTACACCGTGCTTTTAGGACATTAAAGAACAGGCAGATTATAGCACCTTGCTAATCATTTCTGCTCTTTAATTATCCTTATCATACTGCTGTGAAGTGTCACCTCAGCTGGATTTGAATTCCAATCCACAAAAAAAAAAAAAAAAAAAAAAGAGTCTCTGGAGGGAAGGGAAATGCAGTGGCTCTCACTGCCATCAAGGCTTTATGGTCAGACTCAAAAACATCTGTAAAACAAACAGAAAAACAAAAACACACACCTCTCTCCTTGCAGGCCTGTCCTCAAGAACTAGGCCAGATGACCACTTGAGTGATCATTCCATTAATTCAATGCAATAGCCTGCAATTTGCAAACAAGTTGTTCATGTGCTTCAGTGGAAATGTTCCTTTTCCCTAAGCACAGAAAAAAAAAAAAAAAGCTGATCTGGATGTTAATAGCTAGCACCATGGCTTTATTAATGACAGCTGCTGTTTACCAATAATCATAATTTCAGTGCAGTCTTTTCACATCCATTCTGATTTTCCTTCTTACTTTTGTAATTAAGCATCTTATAGCTTGCTTGGTAAAGTTCCAATTATTTTACAAAGCAGTCTTTCAGTGGTGCAATTCTACAGAAATGGATAAGTCTCAATTTAGAACATAAATTATAGGAGCATAAATACAAGAGCTTCTCTTTTCCCCCCCTCGTTTCATTTTCAAGCTTGAATTTGATTGGAGTGGGATTGCCAGTGATGCTGGATAGTTTACAAGCTGTCCCCAAAATCCTGAGTGATGTGTTTCTTGCCGAGTCTATGCCCCACAGGATCCGCCAAGCAGGCATCACACTAATCCAGTATTGAACTAGTCAAGCATGTGGGAGTTCAAGCTGTCAAGAACTGTAAGAATCATATGCAAGAATCTCTGCTATTCTCTCTTTCTTACCCAGTTCATATATGTAACTACATTTATCAATATGTTATGTGTTCATCTCACCACAAGCCTATTTTTGATTTCTTCCCTTGAAGAAGCCTCTATAATCCAAGCCAATCTAAAAAAGTCAGAGAATCTCATATTTTCCCTTCATAAGGAGTTTCTGTGAAGAAATTGTTTTTAAAATTCCTCCAAATGTGAATGCAAGGATAGGCAGCTGAAACCAGACCAATCTCTAAGTGGTTATAGACCTATCTTGAATGGCTCTTCAGAATAACCACCAGAGCCACTCTTTTTCCCTTCATCCAAAAAATTTCCAACATGGTCCCAAAAAAAAAGCAGTGAATAGTTTGAAAATAATGAATTTCTGAAAGGTATCTTGACACAGATTTGTTCCTAGTTCACTCAGACTGACTCTGCATTTCCAGTATAGGTCTTAAAGGATGAAGAAAAAACCCTAAATTTTGATCCAGAGTGGAACTTCACAGTTGCATACAGCCCAAAAAAAAAAAGTTAAGAAAAGCAAATAAAGAAAAGAAGCATTCGTCAAAGTTATCTGATCCTACAAATGGAAAAGATCCTGGCTTGAGCTCTCTGTTGCAAAGTGGGCAATATCTATTTCAGGAAAATGTTTTTATCATTTATTATGTCATAAGCAAAAGAGTAAAATAAACTGTTTATTATCATGTATAAAATGCTTTTGACCAGCCAACTGAAAAACTAATTTCATTTTCTCATTACGCTGCCTCAGGCATCCTTTAACGTCAATTTTTATTACAGACAAAGAAGAGAAATTAAAACAATCTCTTACAGTGGAAGAAAAAAAAACAACCCAAATGCTTCAGAATTTTTAAAAGTAAGACTAATAAGCAATGAACCTGCTAATCATTCTTGGTAATTACCATTAATTTTGCAAGAAATGCAAGACAGGTCCTAGGGATCTGTCTTTCCATGCCCCAGAAGGAACTCTCTTGAGTAGAAGCTTCCGAGGTTTTTAGAAACCTCGGAACTGTAAAACCAAGTGTCTCCACAGAGACTGCTGGGTCTCCTTGCGCTGAGATAGCAAAGTTAGTTATAGAGATGCTCCCTGAAGGAGAATTAGAAGAGGTTTCCTCACTTCTAGGTGGAATTGTCTGTACTCCTTTGGGCATGATTAAACCGTCTTCACCAGTACAGTCATATGCCTTTACAGATTTTATGTGACTAAAATGCAGCAAATTGCCACAACTTTATGGACTTAACAAACAAAAGAAGAGGAAGTCCATAAGAGAGGTCCTTCAGACACCCCTGGGCAGTCTCAGCCCTTTGGTGCCACAAAGGAGCTGTGCTACGGCCGCACCAGGCCGGAAGGGTACCCTGTGGTGACCTCTGAAAGAAACTTAGAAAAAAAAAGAGAAGTCTTACTAGAAGCCCAGTAACACACTATGTAGTGTAGCTTTTCTCGAAGTGTAGAATCCTAGATCTATGTGATCAGAACATCAATCAGATATTAAAAGGCTGACAAGGGAAGCATCTATTATT
>JAOWBP010004096.1:6380524-6390659 GCA_028571105.1 Tragopan temminckii | reverse complement strand
AAGTGTAGAATCCTAGATCTATGTGATCAGAACATCAATCAGATATTAAAAGGCTGACAAGGGAAGCATCTATTATTTTGTAGTTTCTTGGTGGGTTTTTTTATTTGGTTTTTTTTTTTTTCCCTTGAAAGATTCCAAGAGAGCTATTAAGCACATCACCATCTAGAGCCTGACAGATATAATGTAATTATTTTGGCTCCTACAAGACTTTCCATATGCCCCAGCTGCTGGCAAGGAGGACCCTGGTGGATGTGACATCAGCTGTCTGCACAACGGCAGCCAAGCTGCAGTACTCCCATCTTCTTCCATGACCTACAACAAAGCAGTATGTTCCAGCCATACAACAGCTTCCCTTCGTAGGAAAAGAGAATTTCACATCTTGTCGTGCAACAATTTTGTAGTTACTTCCAATCCTATTCCCAAGTTTCCTACAGATGTACAAATTCAGGCTATTCATTTTCCTGGGACAGCTTGAGGAACAATCCTGTTTGCTTTTTTTCCTTTCTCCTTTTTTACGCTTCCTTTCTCATCATTTCTTTGTTTTCACAGAACACCCTAGATTTCAATGAGGAGGATATGTTTCAAATGACAACAAAATACTATCTTAAATAGACTGTCTTCCAAAGACAAGATTCCATGTCAGTATATAAAGTTTTATTTCATCTACATATTAGATAAAGGAGCCAGTAACAAATGAAGGAAGAAAGGCTGTGTTAGGAACGCAATCAGCTTGGTCAATTTCAGGAGCCAAACCTGGAATCAATCCCTCCTTATATACAAACAACAAGTTACAAGTTCTTTAAACTGCTAACACTTAAAGTCTTAGGTCAAGTTTACTTTCTGTGCAGCCCCCAGGACAGCCCTGCATGGAGCCCAGGTGGGGATTGCTATGGCCTGTTCAGGCCTGATGGTCTGGTATTGTGTTTTGGTAAAGTTGCACTAATTTCTGCAGTAATCAGGCCAGTTGATATCAGTTTAGAATATAGATTGTACACATCTGTTTGCAATGATAGACACTTTCAGAAGTGAGACAAATTTATACATTTGGATGTGAACCCCAGACAGGTGTTTGTCTCTTTTGTATCCCCAAAATTGTTTAAATATTTCTGGCAGGTGTTTGAATGACTGCCATTAAAAGCTAATTTACCACCTACCTCCTTTCTAAGTGACATGTTGATTTAGTACTGCTATAACATGACTGAGCCTGCCTTAATTATTCTTTTATTTAAGAGTCTACGCATTATCATTAGGTATTTCTCTGCCAGACCCAGTCTAACATTGAGACTGTGGCAAGCACCCTTCACTTAAGAATTATTCTGACATTATTTTCTGGCAAAAAAAACGATATTATTGAGTTTATACTAATACAGCTGATCCTAAAGGGAGGCAGCAGCAAACAGTTAATGCGTAGGGATGATGAGCAGTGCTTGCTCTTAAGCTCCCAGAAACCTACCAGCAGCTAACAGCATGCAGTGTGTTTGCTTGGCTCTGTAAAACAATCCACTCTTTCAGGGCATAAATGTAATATAATGTTGGATTAAGGATGCAAGAGGAGCTGGAATAATATTACTAGAAAGCAGGAGAGACAGAACAGAAAGCAATCATTATACAGAAGTAAATACAGTATTTTAAGAATACCTTCTATTATTCTTGTGAATATTCTCAGGGGGACAAGAAGGCTTTATATCACAGATAATTAAATGCAGTCTCTTTACTATTATATCTGTTGTATTCGAGAGAGCAGCAGGTTATAGGGCAATAGACTGAAATTAGATTTTAGCAGAACATGTGTCCTGACCTTTCTTTAAAGCAGATCTATTTACTTTATAATGCAGTTCATCTTGTAGGAACTGATGTACTCATAGCCAATGTAAAGGTTAAGACATATATGACACTTAAACCTTCCTGCTTCTGACTCTAATACAATTCTCTTTGTTTATATTGTGAAAAGAGATATTTTAAACAGCCAGCATTGAAAATAATCTTTTTCGTGGTGATGTTAATTTCAGCTATCCTAACATTTATACATTCAGTGAGGCAAATGCTTTTCTAAATTGCAAATCTAATGGGCCTGATCCTCTCAGGGTAAATCAGAATAGCTCTACTGAATCAAACACTGAAGCCAATGGAATTTCACTGATTTATGTCTAGGTACCTAACTCTGAGCTTAAATAGATTAAAGCCAGATTTACATGATTGCAAGTGATAAGATCTTGGCCTTATGTATTTTGATACATTACAGGCCAGACTGTGAAACCCTTATGACAGTGGCACAAGTTGCATGACTAACTGCTCACTGATGTGGCTGTGGGCTGCACAATCTGGCTCCGTATTACACAGATGTAAACAAGTAACCAAGAAAAAGTTATTAAGTGGCTCTGATGATATCATAAATAAACATGTCATGACACTTAAGTAGCTTTAATAGTATCAGAACCACATGAAATATGTACAGTCTTATATTACAGATGCCCTGTGTTGAGGTCTTTAAACATAATGGATGAGAGTTGATTCAACTATATCATGACATGATTCTGAATGCCATTTGATTTGCAGAGAAAAAAACAGCATAAAATAGGACAATGTTACACTATGCAATGCAAATAAGAGGTTTTGCACATTCCTTAGTTCTACTGCTATTGCTGACTATTGCTCACCAAGACCTTTTTCCCTTGGCTTGTAATCTGTTTACTTTTTTTTTTCCTTATCTCTTGTTTTCATTTTCTCCTACTTCAGGTAATCTACCAAGACTTCCACATTCTTGGATATAAAAAAAAAGTTTTCTCCAGTAAGGGCAATGAGGTACTGACACACATGAACACATTCCTATAGCATCTCACTCAGATTACCAAATTAGCTCACAAACACCAACCAGTACACAAATTATCACAGTCAAATAGGCAGGTCTTTTTCAGTTAAAAACACAATGAAAACCAAATATAGAAGTGTAATGCAATGGAAAGTGCAGCAGTGATAGCAGGGCAGCAAGTTCTCAGGCTGCAGCAAATGAGGATGTGTCCAAGCACAACAGCTGTGGGCACAGAAACAAAGGAAAAAAACTGCTTACCTTCAGAAGGCCTCAGATAGGCAGGGATCTCCAGTAAGATATTCTCACCTACCACTGCCAACCCTTAAACGAGGTCTAGGAAGGGGTGAATTCTGACTCTGCTCCTTTCGGTCACTCAGATACATTGCATGCACCTGAGCTCCCCTGGATTGGCCCTGCCTTCCTACCTGGTGCTCAATCACTGCTTCAAGCTGTGACTCAGCATTTCCACTACAAGAAGTAAGGGAAGAAAATAACATTTGACTTCAGACAAATGGAAGTTTTCTTTAAAATGTGTTCTGTTTGACCATTTGGAGAATTTTGCAACATTGAGATAATACTTGAACTTGCAGTTGAAGACAATGGAAAAAAAAAGCACAAAGAGCAACCCCTCAGCAGCTTCTCAAACACTGCAGAGGCAAAACAACAGAAGAAGCTTCTAGAAACAGACGAGCAAAAGAACAGGTAGGGTTTAGCAATTAGAGCCACCTGGAGAAGCTTTGGTCTTCAGGTTCGTCTTACCCCTTGCTTCCTCCAGTGTTTCTTTTGCCACGAAGCAGAGGGCAAGTTGTTATGAGGGACCTTACCACACCAGTGCCATACCAATTTCCAGCACTTATTGGGAAAAAAAGTATGCTTATGTTTGGTTTGAAGGACTTTCCAAAAAAGTTAAATAAACTGAACCTTAGATGAAGGTATTCCAGAGCTGCAGAATGCAGGAAAAGGTGGAGCATGAGAAACAGCAATTAATGCTAAAATGCCATATGCATCTCTTTTCTTGTTGTTTGCTTTTTTCCCAATACATTGCATGAGATCAGTGTTTTATAAAGATCGTTGTTTTAAAACAAGCACCAAGATCTTTCTTACAACTGAAATAAAGAGCAAACTGCAGCAGCAGGAAAACGCAAGCTCAGTGACCATCCTCAGAAGTGCAATTCTAAGTTCCACAGAAATGCACTAACACTGGCCTAAATCTCAAAGTCAGAGGAACAATTACTTCCAGAAGAATAACGCATATCAGCACTAATTTTAATGTGAACAAAATGGCTTTTGCAGTGTTGTTAGAGGAGAAGGAGAAATATTATGGGAAAGGCCTTTACATAATAACCTTTTTGTAAAGCTTGGATGGCAAGATGATTCTGTAAGACACTGAAGTCACATGTCATTAATCAGAAATGACAGTCTTTATTCATGTATATTTGACTGAAACTGCATAATTTTAGCCTCCAATAGCCCTGGATAAATGACCCTAAGTATAGTACTTTTTCAAATTGACAGTGATTGATGATGAAGAAGAAATTATGAACAGAGAAGAAGTAAATATAGGAAACAGACAAAAACCTTTCGTATCAAACAGTTTTCACTTTTCCAGCTCCTTCCATCTCATTTTTTATCTCTATAACCTCACTCAAAATGTTTTAATCATTTTTCTGCCACTGCATCTTTTACATTTTGCCTGCAGTACCCCACACTAAATCCTGAGCTCGCTGAAAGGTTCATTCAGGTAAATGGGATTGATTTCCTATTTTTCCATTCACAAAAAGAGTCTTTAAAGTTGGAAGCTCTTTATGCAGTACAAAATTAAGGAAACTGATTACTTCTACAAGAAATTTGTATACATCTCCTGGCAAAACTGTGAAACACATCCTCATGTGAACAGCATTACTTACATAGCACACAGCTAACCACCAACACCACTTCCAACTCCCTTTTGCCAACAGAAACCACCTGACTAGCTGTGGGATAGGAAATTTAAATAATATTCTTAAGTGGTTAGGGCCCCACCCTATTGATTGTTTTGTGCTAATTGATGAAAGAGTAAAGAGAAAGCAGTACCTAATTATATTTGTTGGGTATTCATTACTCTTTCTCCACAGCAATACCTATTCCTGGAATTAGTATATGCTTTGGTTGGATTAAAAATAAAAATAAAAAGATATTGCATGAGCTTTAAACCGATTCTGGAAGACTGAAATTTTGCATTGTGCCACTGAGGAAGCACTAGTGCATATGCTGCTGGACTGCACAAAATTAAGAACATTTATCATTGCTTATGTCTGTAATGAGAGTGACTCTTGTGTTGGATTAATAAGACTGCTATTGCCCTGTGTTGTCACTTTATGAGAATTTGCCAATGAGATTTTGCTGAATGAAGATTCCCTTGTTCTCCCAGGCTCTACACAGCAGCTCACCAATCAATAGCTGGTCTGCTGCAAGACAGTGAGCAGCCAATGCCCGGAGAGACCGAGCCTGAGTTTCTCACACACTGCATCACACAATGCCATTCCACATCAGGGTCCCCTGAGTTACACCATGTTAGGCCAGCTTAAGGCTCTGTGCAGCATAACAGAAGGTGACACAGTGTAGTCCAAAGCAACAAGCTCTAAGGAGCCCACCGCCTCATTAAGGCTCTTGTACAGCAGGGCTGTGCAACCATGATTGATGCTCCCAGTCTGCTTCAGGCAGGAACAGTGTGGGACTTGGCTCCACTCTCCAAAGCTGGATTTTCAGAGTGCACAGCAATCACCTGCCAAGAGGTCATCATAGAATCATAGAATTGCTTGAGTTGCAAGGGACCTCAAAGATCATCCAGTTCCATACTCTTGTCGTGGACAAGGTTGCCACCCACCAGATCAGGCTGCCCAAAGCACCATTAAATATGGTCTTGAATACTTCCAGGGACAGGGCACCCACAACCTCTCTGGGAAACTTGTGTTAGTGCCTCACCACCCTCTCAGGGAAAAACTTCTCCCTGACATCTAATCTAAATCTCCCTTCTTTTAATTTAAAAATATTTTCCCTAGTCCTATCATTATTTTCCCATGTAAAAGGTCAATTTTCCTCTTGCTTATAATCTCCTTTTAAATATTGGAAGGTCCCAATGAGGTCTTCTTGCAGCCTTCTCTTTTCCAGACTGAACAAGCCCAGGTCCTTCAGGTGCTCCAGCGCTCTGATCATCTTCATGGTCCTCCTCTTGGCCCTCTCCAAAAGGTCCACATCTTTCCTGATTTAGGGGCCCCAGACCCAGATGCAGTACTCCAAATGGGCAGAGGGACCCATGTGAGCACCATGGGCAGATTCCCTATTTCAAAATAGTATTGATAATAATAATAGCATTTTTAAAAAAGCAATGACACAATAAAAGCAACAAAATTATTTCCTGCTCTTTACTTTGAACTTCTGGCTCTTGGCTTGAAAAGGAATGGCACTCTACCAGATGCATAGTTTTAGGTTTAGCTTGTCCCATTTATTCTCACTCGCACTGACAAAGTATAACGATGGCCTGGATGTTTGCAGCAAGGAGCTGTTGATTTGCAAGTGGGAAGATGCTGGAGGCATCTGCCATTCAGAGAGCCCTGGGAGCACTCTGTGACTAGGAGGATAATCACAATGAATAGGCAGACCAAGTCCATAGATTTGAGACAGAGCCAGTAAGAGGAACACTTCACTTTTCTTATAACAATTGCAGAAGGCCATCTGACTGGTCTGAAAAGCAATAAAACTCATTTTTTTTCCTGAATTCCAGCTGTCATGATTTTCTACTGGGCCACGAAGACAACAAGAGGGAAAGCAGGAAAAGACTTGATCATAATTCTGCATTCCCTGGCACATTTCTCAGCCTTGGAATTATGCAGCAGAGGAATCCATCCTCAGGTGCCTGATTTTCTCTTGACATAAGTCATGGCTTGTAATGCTGCATTTGGTACCCAAGGAAACAAAAAAAACCCTTCTCTGTAGGAGGCATTAGAGCTGTCTTTTTAACTTGAAGGGCTCCGTGCAGGAAATGGTGTTTTGTCCTGTAGGAAGTGATGAATGGCAGTGTTTATCCAGTAGGAATCTGGAACATTTGAAGTTCTCCTTTTCTTTCCCTTTACTATCTTTTTACCCAAGTGAAAAGCTTCAGGGGAGGAGCCACTGTGCAGTTTAAAAGAGATTACTGAACAGATGTTCCTCTAATCCAAGCACCTACCATGAATTTTTGTTTATTATTAGACCTTGTTTACACCACAAGAATAATGAGGCTGACTAGAGTGTGCACATGCGTGCTCTTCATCAGAGCCATCCTGCTGCAGGGTTTAATGCAAAAAAAAAAACAACAATGAAGGCACAACCACAATGACATTAATAGGTGGTCATCAGGTCAAGATGTTCTACCTTCATAGTAAGCTCCTGGTATAGCAGCTGAGAGTCTCCAACACTATGGGATCATCTATGTCACCATAGTCACTGTGAAGTGCTACTATCACACAAGACTCACTAAGTACTACGGCCTTTATTGGACTAAACAGATTTTTCTAGGCACTGGGAACAAAAGTTCCAAATAGGAACAAGCACATTTCTTCTGATCATGGATGAAGTCCAGTTGTGGGCCATTAGGACTCATTTCCAAGCTTATAGCACAGATCATTTCAGATTTACTGTTTGGCTTCTTTTCATTTCTTGTCAGGCTGATATTATTTCATATAACATCTGGGAAATGCGTACACCTTGGTTTAACACAATGCCAAAGGCAGGTGGACCAGGTTATGTCACTAGTTAGTCAGTTCCCAGCACAAAAGGCATAAGCAAAGAGATTCAATGCTAATAAAATATTAAAACTAGGCCTCCCAAACAGTCTACACCTATTGATCAGGTAAGGAAAACCACAGAAATGAGCAAAACCCCAGCCCTTGAGCCAGCTTCCAACAGGGCATTCCAGGCACTTGGAGCTCCTTGCTCTCATTCACACAAAGGTTACTAAGGCATCACTCTGGCAGTGTGAAAATACCTCTAAGGGGATATAAATATTCAAACCTTAAAGTCCATTTATATAGCTAGAGGGGGGTAAAATGGCCTTAGGGCAAATGAGAATTAAGATAATAGATTTTAAGGCCAGAAGGGATCACTGTGATTATCTAGTCTGACCATAGAGTTTTACTCAATAATTCATTTATCAAGTGGATGCCTTCTGGTAGCAGGAGTGCATCTCAGTACTAGAGGTATTTACTGCACAGCGAGCCAGACGAATGCTTCACAATAAATACATTGAGGTGTCTGATGCCAGGAAGTTCTTGTGGTGTTCAGGTCTCCTGTTGTAAGAGCTGGGTTCCTTATGCTTGGGCTGGGAGCCCACAGGCTCAAAGCTCAGCTTTAGCATTTTAGTTGGGGTACAGACACAGTGAGAGCAGTGAGGTCAGTCAACCAGGGAAACAGCTGTTAAGAGGAACTCTTTCTGTTCTTGTCAAGACAACTGACTTTACACACGTGCAGAAGTCACAGCCAGAAATCAGAGACCGTACTTCTATTAATCCCATGTCCCATCATGGTCATGACTACAGTTCTTAAAGGGGTGCAACTGTTCCAGTCTGAAACGTAAGAGGATATTGTCACTGTCCTCAAGGCCCATGTCCCATCCTTCTGAGGGTGCAAGCTCAGATGCTGTGCTGGATCAAACTCTAGATGACCTACATACAAAAAACTAGATTCAAAAGTAGATCCATGCAGAAAAACAGATGCTGAAAGTGAGTTGAGCAATCTTGTGTAATTAAATGTAATTAAAAAATTGCTTCATTCATTAACTATGGTAATTGACCAGAAAGCAATAGGACACCTGCTATTTTCATTATAACAGCTCTGAAATAATTTAGGGTGCAATCTTCATGTGGAACAGGTTCATTTAGGTTTAACATGGCTTCAGATTATTGTATTAAACAGCTCATAAATGCCCTCACCTTTTATTTCCAATGACTGCTTTCAACAGAGTTTGACCAAAGATGAATCCTTAGCCCAGTATATATAACAATGTTTCACCAGATTACTGAGAGTGTTCTCATCTGCTTTTGTATTTGTTTCATTGCTTCCAATTCCTCTAGGCCCTGTCTAGCATGAAATGTAATTTTTACAGTTCTCTCAAAGTTCAGTGGATATTTCCTTCTATTTTCTTTATTTATTATTTAAATGTGATACTATCCCATCGTATTTTCAGTGTTATGTATTTTCTACACTGTGCCCACTATATGGAAGTGTCTCCCCTGGGGAGTACTATCTGACAGATGGATGTATTGGAGGTGTAAAAGAAGACTTTTTTTTCAGTAAAGGGATTTATTTTTCTTTTTTCCTCCCTTCCTTTCTTCCTTTCTTTCTTTATTAACATCACACACAACAAGAATTTATTGTGTAACTGTAGAGATGTCAATGTTGGGCCAATTCCACATTCCACTCAGACAGAGTTCTTACTTCAGTAATGTACTTACCAAGATTACAATTGTTGTGACAATTGGTTGCAAGCATCCAGAAAACACAATTCTCTCAGTTTTAATTTAAGTAGTAGAAAGTAACAAGGAAAAGAAAGAAGATGAACTCATACCAAGTAACAATTTCAGATTGTTTCTGTACTGTCAGAGCTACCCCAAAGCTTCTAACTTACGTCTAGAGAATTTTAGCCAAACTTCATCTTGGCTGTGTTTTGTAAGGGCTCTGCTTATTTTCAGCTTCAGCTGTACAAGTTGTACAGCACATTGAATGATTTAACCAAGCAGATTTAGAGTTCAGTAGACAGTGTTCTTTGTTAGATTTTAGTCACATACCAAATTCAATAGACTCTCTGCTGCAGGCGTACGTCAAAATGCCAGGAAGGCATGAGACATTGTTGAATATGTTGGAGTTTATTGTTTAGAAAAAATTAAACTTGGTCTCTCATTCAATCTTTAATTAAATAGTCATACTCTACAGCTCCAGGGACAAAGGAAAAGAAAGAATAAAGACAGTTGTTCTGTAAAACACAACAGAGATTTCTTTATATCTGCATTGAACAAGTCAGTATATGTCATCTTCTCTGAAAATAAATACAAGTATGTTGGGTAAATGTGTTCCAAGCAAAAAATTACCATTACTATCGTTAGCTATTACCTACATAAGATCATTAACGAAGAGACAGCTTTTCTGCATAAATAGAGCTGTGTTTGTTTCCTAATAAAAGCTGCCATCATATCCTCAGTCCATGAGTTTTGGAAAACAAAGCTTAGATCTCTGTGCAAAGACCTTACAAAAAACTGAACAGCCATATGTGATAGCTAGTTAAAAAGCAAGCCATTTCCATGCTCCCTGTCT
>JAOWBP010004096.1:6352872-6380497 GCA_028571105.1 Tragopan temminckii | reverse complement strand
TCTCCACATACCGCTGAAAAGAGTCCAGACATGATTGTGTCACTGATATCTATGAACCACAGTAAAGACTGAAAATTTGCCCTGACATGCAAATTCATTGCAAGAACTCCCACTACCACTCCTGGGAAAATATTTTGAAGTATCTGCAAATTCTCACAATTATGATGACTTTACACTACTTTACACTAAGAAGCAAACAACAGCAACCAACAACAACCAACAAAAACTGCTCCTTTTTATTTTATATAGTAGGATAGAAATGATTAAGCAATCATTCAAGGTCCTTGGAACATAAGAGCACTGAATTGTACACAGCCATGCTATTAGGTATTGTATTAGGTACAAGATTCCGGTTTTAGTCAACAATTCTGATATTCATCATTTCATATGTAGCAGCAAATGTTATTTATATTTAGGCTGACATTAGAGATGTGCAGCTTCTGCGTTCACAGACTCTGTAAAACACCTCTAATAGAATAATGCAGCTCTCCAGGGTATCCTTTCCTTGGAGAAAGTATTTCTATCCATATGGTTCATGTAAATCCAAATAGCCTCAGTGGATGCTCTGCTGTAGAGTAAAGCGATAGAAAGACTGTATTACTCATTTTATTGTGTCCAAGATTTCCACCTTTTCCCAAAAATAATAATCAGTGACAGATTTTACTGCATTTCCTGTAAAATCTGCAGGAAATACTGCATGATGAGACATCATCAACACACACCTAGAAAGGCAATTCCCTGTTCCACCTGCTGTGACTCCAAGAGAGATTGCAGCATATTGCACTCACATGCAGCATGAGGCCAGATTGGTAGGAGCACAAGGGACAAACTCAGGTGAAGAGAAGGGAACTGCTTGTGTGTCCCACTGCCAGCACAGCTATTCTGTTTCCAGGAAGACACAACACCTACAATGCACAATTGCAGTTTTTTGTTTTTTTTTTTTTAAGAACATAGCAGTGTTTAACAAATCGCTCGTGTATCTAATTATTAAATGCTAGCTTCAGATAAGAATCTCTAAAGCGTACCCAAGTATTCTGAGAAAAATGAGATGATAATATATATCCATTAATTCATGAATTGTAAGAAGCATCTAACTTGCAAAATTCCATAAACATTGGAAGAACAACCATTCAGCTACCAGCCAACAAATGTTCATGTGAGTAAAGAAAACTTCCTCAGTCACTTCAGATGTTTTGGAAAGCTCACCTGAGCTCATTCTGTGGCACCATTTACAAAGATAGCCTGCCTTTCTGAGCTCCCGCACATTCATTATTTTTATGTTTTATACTCAATTTGTTACTGGCTTAACTGATTGAAATGATACTTACCTAAAGGCTCTGAACAAAATACAGTTAAAAAATCTGAACAAAAAAAAAGCGGGGGGTGGAAATAACAGCTTTGAAATGCTTTAACCTTCTTTTATTTATGGCTCAGTACTGCTCAGGGCTGCTGTTAGTATTATAAAGCAACAACGCCTTGCATTTATCGATGTGGGGTTTATTACTACCAGTTTTTCTTATTATTCTCTATACCACAAATGAGTAAATCACAACCAGTCAAATCAAGGTTAAATTCAAGAAGATGCATTTTAACAAGATCCTGGAAATAAATAAATAAAAATAAAAATAACCTTCCATCTATGGAAAAGAGTTGCTAATTCATTGAATTTTGTGGGTTCCATGAACTGATAAGCTCTGCAGCTCAGGCAACACTGAAATTAAATTAGGTTTCAGAAATGAATATTTCATCTTTAAGATACTGTTGCTTGGAGACCTGGGAAAGAGAAGGGTGATTTAACACAAAGACATGGGAGTTAGTTACAAGGGGCATCATTTTCCACTCCGACAGGCTCTAGAACACACCATAAAATGCCCATAACAAAACACTATGTCACAAATGTAAAAGGATGTATGATGCATATTTTATCTGAAAAACTCTTTTTTGGCCTGCCTGCTATCAGCTCAAACATTTCCTTTTAACACAATTTTAACAGTAAGAATAATCATAACATAGCCAACATAAAGGCACAATTACAGAAGTTATTCTATTAACTCTTCAGTGAAATATCTCCAGGCAGAAGAACTGTCCTAACCTTTCCTGCTCTTACCATTCCTTTCAGTAGTGATTTTAGACTTCTCCCACTGTTGCCAGAACTCTTATTCAAGCACGCTGGCATTTCTATGCATTCACTATACAAATATTACCATCTTTCAAACATCATTTCCCTGAAATGCATTACATTTAAAGAACAAGAATACAAGTTCATGGCCTGTAAGCGTGCCAAGAACAGAATAAAAAAAAATTCTGATGAATCAGAGATAAAAACAAAAAGCTGAAGAAATTCATAAAAAAACATTTTTCTCATATTGTTCATTACCCTGGAAAGCAAACATACAGAGTATCCTGCATTTGTTGCAAGCATTAAACTTGGTTTTCTCATTAAGTGTCCTTTACTGAGCCACTGTGGTTTTACTTCCAGTTTGCAGTGCACAGTAGCTCATTTTAAGAGAAAAAAAAGAAATAGGAGAAATATGCTTTCCTGCAAATAATCTGTGCCCTCTGTATCACTTTGGGGATAAGCACCTTTTTTAAAAAAAACAGTGTGGGAGCAAAGAAAAGACTAAAAGAATTACTGTCCTCAGCTGCACATCTGAACACTGGTGTAGAAGGTGGATAAGCTATCTGTTCAAAGTGAGTGTCATCTTATGGGCTGAGTTTGATTATAGAATCAATCTTAGCTATCTAACTACATCATTTAAGAACGAAATTGAAGAAGGGAGGGGGCGGGAGGGAAGGAAAAGCACTTCTAAATTTAGAGTAGTGTGCTTCAGGAGTCTTATGGAGATGGAACTGAATGCCTGCATTAATGGCAGTATGTTGTTTCCATACTGCAAACATAGTGAACTGATCACACAACATAAGACAACCTCTTAGAATATATGACAAACAATCATTTCTCCTGGCAGAAGGCAACTTAATTTTTGCAAAATAAGAATTCAGCTGAAGAGAATTCAGGGACCAATACTGATGTGTGCATTTGCATGTACATTAGAAATCTCGTAATATTTTTTTTTTTCCTGAATAGCTGCATTGAAGTTCCTCAGGGAATATGGCCATTCTCCCAGTCTGCTATTTTCTCTTCACATTAGACTCCAATTTAAGTTCTCCCAGAATGAGTTCTAACCCCTGTACAGTTGCTGGTACTTGTTATAATTTGTATATTGTATACCCTGTACACTGGGCATCCCACTTCCTGTATCTTTCAGGCAGGCAGAATTTAATGTTCTTGAAAGACAGCTATAACTATTAGTAAAAGGCTAAAGACAATATTAGGAGTCATCAGTAACACTTCACACAAAGCCAAATCAACTGCAAAGATGAGATATTGGAAAAAAAAAAATAACCACAGCAAAAAATGTCTCATAATTCCCATATCTTTTTTCACATTTCTGCTGCCCTTCTGACACACAGGATATCTATCTAAAGCCAGTATTAAATAACAGTGTGAACCATACAGTATGTTTATAAACCAAGCTGAAATAAACATTAATATACAATACTTAAATGCCTGAATTAAGAACACATGCTGCCTATTTGATCTCCTGCTAGCTGCAGACACAGATGAACCCAAAAGAAACTTTCAGATTAGTCCTAGTTTTGACTTAATTTGTGTATTCACAGCACTTTGTATGGATATATGTATGCACGTATTTTTACTTACACCCTAAATCCGCACAGCTGATATACAAATAACCTAATATCTCTCCAGTTCTTGAGAAACCTTACTTCTAACACAGTATTGACTCAATCCATTCTGTAGGTGTTATCTCAAAACATTAAACTATTGTGATATGCCAACAAAAGCAACTGAAGACACAATTCCAGCATTAGACAGACTGTATTGAAACCAGCTGTCTCAGGGAGCCCAGATGGGACCTGTCAGTTCTTCATTCTTATTCTTTTTCTTCTGCTGAAAACTGATAGGCAACTTCAGGCAAAAAGTGACCTGACATAACTCTACCCAGCCTTAGCTATAATTAAGCTATTAAATCAAAATAGTAGTTAACGCTTTTATCAGTTTCAAATAGCAAATAAACATACGTTTTTAATAATAATCTACTACTTGCAGCAAAAAATAAATCCTGTGAGAATTCTATTTAGTTTTTATTCTTTCACCTTTGGATATTGTTTTTCCCTGCTAACCAGAATAGAATTTTATCATAAATAGAAACCTGGGCTAGAAAGTCTATTTACTGGGGCTGCTGGCTTTCATCTCTTCGCCGTGAACTACTGAAGCCACTAGAAATTGCTGTAAGTAGTCAGTATTCAGCCTTGCTTTGATATCATCCTTGGGGATGTGCAGTAGTGTAATAGGCTGCAATTCTTTTCCTTCTGATATGTCGTTATAATAGGAGATTTGACAGTGTAACTATTTCACAGTATATTTTTACTGCCATACTCTTCTTATTTATTCTTACTTCTAGCAGTCTGTGAATGACAGTGTTCACACTATTATGTCCATAGTAACTTCAGCTCATAGACACAGTGGTTACACAGTTGTTCCTGATTTAGCCAAGTAACCTAGAATTACTGTGTCTATCTACTTTCTATTTTTTGCCTTGAAAGCTATTGGACTACATGTTCCAACTCAAGCCCACTAAACTTCTGGGCCTAATAGCAAAGATCATGGACTGTTAGAATCAGTAGCAAAACTCTCATCAGTTTCAATTCGAGAGGTTCAGATGAATTTCTAGCACCACTGTTGTACATAAATTATGTACTTACACAGCTCAGTAAAAGGACAGTTCAAATTCAAACCTGCCCTGTAGCTCTTTATGTGGACCAGTTGGAGCAAGTCCAGAGGAAGGCACAGGAATGCTCAGTGGGATAGATCACCTCTCATGAAAAGAAAAGCTGAGGGCACTGGGGTTATTCAGCATGGAGAAGACCCTAGAAGACCGTATAGGGGCCTTACAGTACATAAAGAGAACCTGCAGGAAGACTAAGGAAGGGACTCCTTATCAGCAAGGGTAGCGATAGGACAGAGGGGTAGTGACTTTGAACTGAAGAGAGTATATTTAAATTCTCCACTTAGAGGGCATTGGAACTGTTTGCCCAGAGAAGCTGTAGATGTCCCATCCCTGGAAGTGTTCAAATCCATGTTGGATGGGGCTTTGAGCAACATCACCTAGAGAGAGATGTTCCTTCCCATGGCAGGGGGGTTGGAACTAGGTTATCTTTGAGGTCCTTTTCCAACCCAAGCCATTCTACCTTTCTCAGATATGTAACAGTCAAAACAAACACAGACAGGAAAATCGCAGCTTACTCTGCAGGACTACAGGTAAAAACATGAGAAAGTTAACATACTAGTGCTACAACTGTCTTTACAGTTAGAGGAGATGAATGGCATTACAACTAGAACCTATTATCAGACCTAAATAATATTCTTCAGATCTCTGATACTGATTCAAGGATCCATTTCCAGAAATGCATTCATTTCAATGCACTGTTGTTATGATAAACTAACAAAACGATCCCAGAGCTATGAAGTAAACAGTCTTCCCATTCACACAATTTCCTGGGTATCCTAAAAGCTCCACATTGCTCTATGAAGGCTAAATAACATTCAGGTTCCAGGTTCAGAAAACCTAGATTCATTTCTATAACCTGAAATAGCTTTCATTAAGATACAGAAGACTTAGATACAAAGAGTTTTCTCTCACTCCTGCTTTTTCAATATAAAAATTCGCTGTGGATGTTTTCTCCCTTTCACCCTCATCCCCTTGACAGAAGTTGGTATTGAGATGTATGTTTTACGAGAACATCTCATTTTCTGTCAAAATTCCAGTTTTTGCTGTTGAACAGATATATTGAAAGAGGTAGAACAGAAAAATAACTTCCTAGAAGAGCTCAGCTTGTTTAAAACTAAAAATAGTAACATTGTTTATATCAATGACTAGTAAAAAAAAGATCCAATTTCTTAAGTTGTTCACCAATATACTCTCAGAATAATATCTGTAAGACTATTTTATTTTCAAAGTGTAAAATATTGCAGATCAATTACTGAAATCAGCACAGCTTCCATCTGCTTTTGCTTACAGGATTATAGTTTCACACTGCCTAGAAATTCCTCTCAATGATGCCTAAATGAATTTTGTCGTTAAAAAAATTGTCCTACATTGAGAAAAAGAGTTAGATCCAGTTTGTTGAGACCGATTTGGCAGCAGCTAATATTTCTGGCTTTTGCCCAGCAAAATACTTCCTTGGTTCAGCTCGTAGCTTTGTTAAGCATCTATCTGCATATATAATGTGAGTACACACCAACTGGTGAATAAAATGGTAAAAAGCTGTTTTCTCATCTCAGCACTTGTTTCATAACTTTCCACAGAGATAAAAGCTTCCAGTACTCCATCCTGTTTCTAGAGCTAAAAACTGGTAAAGAAGCATATCCCACTTTCTACCTCCCCAGGTTCTGGAAACATCTCGTTGATTCTTTAACATGAGTCAGGCGTATTTAAGAACAAAATAAATTAGAGTTTGGTTCTGTGACTCCTAAGGCATATTTTACTAAAGCTTACTTCTGTTCTTAAAGATAACTTTTGACAAAAATGGACCAATGCAAATTTCATTATAAACATAGCCACGCAGATTCATATTCCTCCCCTTTCCAGGAAGGGCTGCTATGGGGCCTTCAGTTCATGCTAACATGTCACCTGACATTACAAATACTCCTGTACCACATTGCACAGCTAAACCACACAAATTACATGTCTGCCTCACCAAATGCCCATTAGATCACTGATACTAGAGAATATACTGGGGAGCTGAACTAACCACTAGGCTGGGAAACCTGCCACATCTGGGAACAATGCAGCATCATGATCATCTTTTCCAAAAAGGCCTTAATAGTACATGCTATATTGTTGAGACCACTGCTATAATTACTGCTTTTCCTCCCAACCCCTCTCAGTCCTAAAAAAGGATCCACCATTTTTGGTGACAGAGAACTGCCTGTTGCTGGCTTGATAGATGTTCTTGGAACAGATTTCTGTCTCATACCTCAGTAAATCTCAGAAAATAAAATGAATTCATAGAAAAACCTAATGTGACATAATGCAGCATGACTGATGAAATGCAGTATGCTGCAGTACTGCCCTATATCTAGTCCTCTGGAAACAGCTCTGAAATTAATCTCTCTATGCTGGAAGAGGGGAAAAAATAAATACACTTGCTTCTCTTTTCATCTTCTTAGTAAATTGTATAAATAACTACCAGGACACCAAAGTGGTGAACTGTTATATAAAATAAAGCTGAAGCAGCATATGCTGCCAGTGAGGACAGGAAAATTGGGTTTGTTTGTTTTATTTTTATTTTATTTTTTATTTTTTTCACAGACAGGACAAACCTGCAGCACAAGGACTGTGCCTCATGTTTTGAGACAATTTAGATTTAGAGTGAGGCATAGGGTCACCTTAATTTTTAAAGGGACAGAGAACATTCCCAGATGAAAAATATTTACCCTGAATAAATCAGGCAAAGAAAAAGCACTTTTAAAGATTGAATTGATTTCTTCTTAGGCTTGTCAGCATGTGTATACTTTTCTAGTCTCCAAGACTAGGACAATAGAAAGCAATCAACTCTGCTTCACTTCTCTGTACAGTCATTTTCACCTTTAGATTCCTAGTGAAGTAATACATGACCTGCAAATAATACCAAGTAATCTGATCCATTATGAAAAGTTTCTACTTTTAAAAATCAAGAAAATAATTCTGTTGATTGCAAGACTAATGCCTTTCCTACTAACTTCCAGAGTATGCCCAAATTTGACCAGATTCATTTCATGAGGGCTTTGTGTTTGTTGTTTTTAACAGTATGATTAAGTTAACATCATTAAATGACAAAGAAATATGTCAATGCCCTTTTCTCACATCAGCAGAAGGTAAAGGAGGAGCAGAAGACCAATTACTACCACAAAAAAAAAAAAAGAGAAAGAGGAAGGAATTCAGGTCCTCCAGGTATTCATATTTTAGATTTTATGAAAGGGAAAAATTTGAGGACAATTATCAAAATTCATGCGTATTTCTGGACTAATTAATACATGATTAGGTAGCTACTAAGGTTGATTTGACACAGTTAATTTAAAGCTTGAAAAACAGGATACCTTGTGACACAAGCTCTGCAGCAGAAGTGCAAAAATATTTAAAGGAATCTAATCATTTAAAGAGAGTTGCCTTTGATCTAACAAGTTGACAAACTTCAGTATCTGAGGAGCACTAACAGATACAAAGTACTAAACTTGATTTCTGTGCCATAAAATATTCGTTGCAATCTTCTAGGTGATGGGGCTTTACTTTTGCCTTCCATCCCTTCAGCTCTTCCTTCAGCCTCTAGCAGAACAAGGCCAGTAGATTTACGTACTTGCTCTGCAGGATCCACAAGTTAAAAATTTTCGTTTCCTTCACTTGACTTCAGTGTTCACTGAATCAGGGCTATGTGAAGTCCAACAAAAGCAAAGGCCCAGTTTAGCTCATTGTATCGTAGAATCATGGAATCGCAAGGTTGGAAATGACCTGCAAGATCATATAGTCCAACCATACTCCCATTACCATTGCTACTACAAGCCACTAAACCATCTCACAGCTCCTCATCCAGAGACCTTTTAAACACTGCCAGGGACGGCGACTCCACCACCTCCCTGGGCAGGCCATTCCAGTGTCTGACCACTCCCTGAGAGAAGAAGTTCTTCCTTATGTCTAACCTAAACCTCCTCTGGTACAACTTGTGGCCATTTCCTCAGGTCCTGTTCATTGCCTGGGAGAAGAGGCCAAACCCCTCCTCCTCACAACCTTCCTCCAGGAAGTTGTAGAGTGCAATAAGGTCTCCTCTGAGCCTCTTCTTCTCCAGACTAAACAATCCCAGCTCTCTCAGCCACTCCTCATAAGACTTGTGCTCCAGACCCTTCACCAGTTTCGTTGCCCTTCTCTGGGCATGTTCCAGGGCCTCAATGTCTTTTTGTAGTGAGGGGCCCAAAACTGAACACAGTGCTCAAGGTGCGGCCTCACCAGTGCTGAGTGTAGAGGGATGATTACCTCCCTGCTCCTGCTGGCCACACTATTTCTAATGCAGGCCAGGATGCTGTTGGCCCTCTTGGCCACCTAGGCAATGGGATGCAGTGTTAAAACTCATACATATTTGCAAAATAATAAAAGTAATGCAGCTAACTTTAAGTCAAACGTGACTACGGACTCTGCATCTCTAAAAAAACCTGGTATCTGTTTTGAGAGGCAGACCAAATATTTGCTTCCAAGTACAACTGGGCTGGGAGGAGAGAAATAACACAACAAAAACAGGGAAACATGGACTATTTTCTAATAGAATATTTTCCATAGGCTCCGTCTTTCCACCTTTCAAGATAAACCTCTCGACTTTGCTTTGACATTAATTTCTGATAAATGCCTCAGGTTTACCTTGGCATTTAACAAAGCAGCAGGAGACCATTATCCTGTGACAACGCTCTATTCCACAGATACTATCTCTTAATTGGAGAAAATTTCTCTTCATCTGAAAATATTTGGCAAGGTTCCCCATAAAAGCTATGGTATATCTAAGTTGCAAGCTTTAATAAGATGGGGAATAAAATACCCAGAGCAGATGTAAATCAAATCTTTCCTATCAAGTTGCAGAAAACAAGCCCATTGTTGCGGACACCATTGTGAACCCCAGCTTTTAATTATTTATACAAATTACTCGTGTGATAGGATATTCAGAAGGATGGTCAGTACTGTATACAATGCAGATCATTTGTTTGTAAAGCAAAACAAACAGGCACTAATGTCATAGTTGTCAGAATTGCAAAAATTATTTTAATTGCTTTCACACATAAGTAACATCAGTAGCCTTCCTGTCATAAACAGAAGAAGAGACAACAGGAAGCTGGAGGGAGGTGGAATAATCTAAAAGAGCTGACTTAGATTTGCAGGAGATTAATACTCTAGCTCCCAGGTTCTGTCATTAATCTGCTTTGCTTCCACTTGGTTCTCAGCTAAGAACTTCACGTTTTACCTCTGCACTTCTGCTATACACAAGAAAGCCAATGTCAATTGCCCGGTCAATATGTTTAACATCACAGCCAACACAGGTATCACTGCCTGCACAATACAGCTGTACAACGTGGGACAGCTTTAAGCTTTGAAATTTACACCAAATTTCTTGATTCCACTGCTACATCTACCGCCTCAAATGACTGTTCCATGCAACAGTAGTCGATATAGTATCTTTTACAGCATTAACACTTTGCTCAGTTCAACCTAATACTTCTTTGCCTCAGTTCTGTATCTTGGAATAACCTCACGATCACCTAGCACACGTGGTCCTTCACCATTACTGTCTTCTGTGGAACTACCTACAGGGGCTTGAAAGTCACATGCTCTACTCAGTTATTTCTACTGAAGTACACAGTCACATTTTGTCTGTGTAAGATCATTTTTAGTGCTAATGCTGCTTTCCCAAATACGACTCATCAAGAGCCATTATCACATTCTCCTTTTTTCTTCCACTCAAAATCACTAAAAAAAACCCTACAACATAATTAGTTTCTAAGCAGCCAACACTTTGGCTACTGCACTAGCAATTCTAACATAAAACTTCCATGCTGTTGCTCCTTCCCAATTCATCATCCATTTTTCCTACTAATCCCAATCTTTCACAGGTTAACTAACTGTTTCCCAAGTGGTAGCTTATCAAATGCTCTGCTGAAGTCCAGAAAATTAGATCTACTGCCTCTCTATTGTCTAGATTATCACATATCTTCAAGAGCAGCCTCCCTTACATTTCATTTAGGGAATGTGATTTTATCTGTGCTTACATGGAAAGCAAGATTTTACATCTGTGTTATTCCCTTCCATACTGAAAACCAACATACTTCAAAACACATGGATGATAATTAAGCATCTGCTCATCTACAGTTCAAACACATCGGATTCTGAGCTGTGTTTTGATTTTGAAAAGTAGTAAAATTTTACCCCATGTTTCCCAGAATTAATGGTAAATTCCAGCCCCAACAGTGGAGTTGGGAAAACACATCCCACAACAACGGATTCAATTATTGGAACAGAATCAGTTTTAAACTTACTCTCTTTTGTAATGTATATTTGAAAATCACTCAGAAACTAATGGATTTTAAGTTGACAAGAGGTGCAAAGGATGGCTGAGAAAGCATGCCTAAGTTCCAAGGACAAATTGTCCTTGGGATAGAAACAGTATTCTGATGTAAAGGGATGGGTCTGATGACACTTTTTGCTCCTACTGTGCACCAAGTTTCACAAACTATCTGTATTATATCTACATAGACTCAGCTTCTGGTTCCCCACACCGGCCCCATTTGTTGGGACTAGATGAATCAGTGGGAAAAAAAACTCTGCCATTCTCTTCTATTACAGCAACAAACCCCCCTGCCCATTCCTTTCTGCCATCAACTACAGCTCCCACTGAGAATGATAAGGAGGAATGTGAGGCACAACAAAAGCTACACAGCTGTGTGCGCACACTACTGCTCCCCTCTTATTTTGTTATGGAAAGCAAATGGATACTTGGCCTCACATGTAAAAACAGCAACGCTGATAGTGTAATAGGTTACTCTGTATCTTCTGATATCACCGACAAGTAGGATAAAAATGGAAGTGAACATACACATTCTCCTGCAACTAAGGCCTATTTCTCCTGCAACTAAAGCAAAGAATCCATCTGGATTAATGGCATTTTTAAGTAGAGTGGAACTTTCATGTAGCCAGTCTGATACCTCCACACGTGTATACTGCTTTTCCTAACCTTTTCGCTGTTTTAATTAAAAAAAAAACAGTCTATCTTCTGTCTACCTGTCTTCCCATCTCATCCCCTCTCCTTCTGATAATGAAGATGATTAAAATACTTTCAGCCGGTTGCTCAGCTTGTATCCTGATGAATTTGACTGTAAAATAAGAAAAGGATGATGCATACCCTGCTTCCATGTGTTGCTAAGATCTGTTAGCACTTCTCTCAGTCAGCCACACTTTTACATTAAAGCAGTACAGATATTACTAAATGCAATAAACTGTACAATACTGTTAGACTGAGAGTGCCATGGACATGGTACTTTATAATGAATAAATTCTATTCATAGCTACACTTCTCAGAGATACCACTTTTCTATTTCAGTTACACGTAATCATCTGGTTTAGTTAATGCTTGTATTTTCAACAATACTGAAAAAAATAAAAATAAATTCATGCTTTGCTTACAGGAATTGGCGGATTTTTATTTGAGTGAGATTCTTTGAATTCTCTAACCCCCCGAAATACTTCATTCTCAGTCACTTTATAAACATCTAAAATTTGTGATATTGCCAGTGCTGAGAGCACAACTTCAAAATAAGCACTATAAATCTGTGTTGCCACTGTGGGCATATGCAGCACAAACATCTTATCTAGACCAAAGTTTGTCGACTTAGCACATTGTACTTGATGCTGTGTGTCACCTGTCTCTTGTTTGTCTATAGATTAGCACAAAAATGTCACTGCAAACTAAGTGAATAGGGCACAGACTAAGCACCTGCCACTTTTAAAACTCTTTAGAAGACTCTCTTGTTTATTTTGCAAGCACCCAGGGGTGCAGTCAAATAACTGCATTGAAACAAACAATACTGGTGATTATTAAGGAGGCTTTTCACATGAAAATTCACTTCAGAAAAAAAAAAAAAATGTTTTGCAGATGTAGAGAAGAAAACTGTATCACTAAGAATGACTCAAAATACTTCGGTGGACCAAAACACCTTTATTTTTCTCTTGGCAATCTGCCAAATTCACTGTCGGTTTGAAAAGAATTCTATAGCTGGAGGCTAAAGCAGAAACTGCAATGATTTAAAAGAGAATTGGCTACAGTAAGAATGATAATGCACCATATCGTTAAAATGCAACTGGCATCTTAGCCTCCCTACAGCTCTTGAAAATGTGCTTACTCCTCAACTATTTACCAAGAAAGGCGCAGAAACAATTGAAATCACACAATACAGAAAAAGTGTTTAAAGAACTTAGAAAAGAACTACACACAGAATAATTTGCTGGCAGTGCTGTTAAAATAGTGATGCATTATACATGGCTAGATTACAAAGAAAGGCATGTGGAAATACGTAAATTAATATAGCACCATATCCATTCATCTCAAACATATACGCAAGAGAATTAATAATGAAGGTCCACTTACATTTCAGAATTTAAGTTTTATTTGCGGCTCATGGATTAAACATTTAAATATTGTAGGCCTGATAATATTCACATTTTAATGCTTGGAGGATCATCAACTATTCTCTAAATTGTTTGAGAAATTAGATTTTGAGTGCATTTGCATCAAAGCCTTGTATAGTGGTCTTTTGTGGAAGGCTGCTTTGCAAGACAGATTTACAGAAAATAGCTATAGTTTCAAGTGAAGGAAGGGTTCAGAAAGGCCTTCAGCAGTTTCAGATAGCAGACTTTGTTATTCAGATGCTGCTTACTCTAACAAGCTAATAATATGCAGGCTTGAGTCAGAAAACTGTGCAACTCTTTCTCAGGTTCACAGGGAAGAATTTATTTATAACTAGATGCTTAACTTGCAAACTGTTGGTAAGATTTCCCTCACAAAATTCGGTCTGACAGATTTCATTTGTTCAGTAGTTGGGTCCAGCTTTACAATTAAATAGAGCTGCTCCACTCAGCATTTATAAATGACAGCAGGTGCCATAGCAACATGATTACAAGTTTCCATCAATTTGTAGAGCTGAGTAAATAATTATCAGTGAATAATTAACTAAGCAAAATTAGCCTCTTTTTCTGCTTCCAGCATGTCCACAAGCAGATTGTATTTTCTCAAACGTATTTCTTATTTAAACCACATGGAAGCACTCCAGACCCCACAGAACCGGATCTTCAACAAGCTCTAACTTCATATAAGATAGATTACCACCTAAAAAAAACACAAACAGGACTTCCCACAGAAAGTGGGAAAAAGGCAGGACTGAGATGAGGGAAGTATTTGGATTTAAGCATTTAAAATTTCACCATTTTCTCATAAGGGCAGAGTAGAGAGGGACAGTCACCTCCCTGCCCCTGCTGGCCACCTCTCTTCTGATGGAACCCAGGATACCATTTGCTTTTTGAGTTGCAAGAGCACACTGGTGGCTCATGTTAAGTTTTTCATCCATCAGGACCTCAGAGATCCTTCTCTGGAGGGCTGCTCTCAAAGACTGCTCCTCCCAGTCCACATATATACACCTGGAACTCCTCCAACCCAAGTGCAAAACCTTGCACTTCACTGTGTTGAACCTCATTAGATTCACCCAGGCCCACCTTTCGAGTCTGTTGAGGTTCCTCTGAATGGCATCCCTTCCTTCCACTGTGTCAACCACACCACCCAGCTTGGTGTCCTCAGCAAGCTTGCTGAGGGTGCACTCAGTTCCATCATACATCATTGATAAAGATATTAAAGAGCACTGGTCCCAAGACAGACCCCCTGAAGGACACCACTCATTACCAGCCTCCACCTGGCCACAGCACCATTAATCACCACCTTCTGTCTGCAGCCTTTCAACCAATTCCTTATCCATCGGGTGGTCCACCCATCAAATCCACATCCCTCCAATTTGGAGATAACGATGTGGTGGAGGACCATGTCAAAGGCTTTGCTCAAGTCCAGGTAAATGACATCAGTCACCTTCCCTTTGTCCACCAATTCTGCCACTACTGTCTACAATGCTGTTTGTACAATCACTCCTTTTTCTTTTGATGAAACACTCAGTGCTCTTCAGTTTGTCAGTACAGCTAAAAGAATGAAGAATACACTAAAAGTCAATGAAGTACTTTATGACCTCCTGAAGAGATAGTGCAAAAAAATTCTGGATTTTAAAAAGCAACTGGAGGAAGAGTCTTTGAAGACTCAAATTCATGCAATGGAAAAAGATCAGTTGGCCCATGTGTTGGAAGAAAAAAAAACTCTTCAAAAAGTGCAGGAGGATAGGATATGAAATTTAACTGAGGTGCTGGAAACTTCTGCCTCATTCACATCAGAACAGAATGCTAAAGCCAAGAGAAGAGGGAGAGTTACGTGGGTTCCTGGTAAAATAAACCAGAAAAATGTGAACTATTTTGAAGACTTCGAAAAAGCAACATTAACTAATAACAGGAGAAAAAAAAAGAAAAATGTCTCTGTGATTGCTACCAGAAGCAGAGGGACTCTACGTTAATAGAGAATTCTGAACATGACAACCAGTATTTTACTGTTCCTGATGAAATTCAAGACTCAGAATGGATTGATAGACCTAACATAAACTGGACTCACAGAGACTTTGTAGAGTCTGTGCAACTCTGTGAAGCTTTAGCCTTAGAAAAGGATATTGCTGTGAGATCAATGTCTTGCAAGCTAGCTTTTAGAAGTTAGTGTAGTTAGTATTAGAAATTGAACAGTTGAAATCAGAAATAAATGAGATGAAGGAGAAATTGAAGATAGCGAAGATAGAAATGGATGAATGTGAAGCACTGGAAAAACAAACACAAAGAGATCATGAGATACAACTAATGCGTGAAATTACCAGCCTAAAGAATATTGTTTCAAATGCTGAAGCGTACAGTGAAGAACTTGAGGCAGAAATGAAGTCCAAGCTGGAACAAGTGAAAGAGAAAGAGACCAAAATAAAGACATTACAAAATCGTGTGGAAGAACTACAGAAATCTAAAGTGGAAAAAAAAAAGGACACATCTCTTTCAGCAGGAGATTCTGATAAACTAATTGAGGAAATTCAACAGCTGTGTAAATCCATCTTAGATAGTGGAACCGTAGCCTTGGATGCCAATAAAGAATCTGCTTTTCTCAGAGTAGAAAATTTGGAGTTGAAGGAGAGGATGAATGAACTCTTAAATAATCACAAGCAAAAGCAAAAGGATGTGCAACTTTATCAAAGCCAAATAGAAGCAGGAAAACCGCACACACACAAAAATGCAAGTTTCCTTGCAGAAAGAGTTGCAGTCTGTATTTCAAGAAAACACAAAGCTAAATTCACTGATGGAGGGTAGAGTTCCGAAAGATTTTGTTTCTCCTCCGGACCTTGGAAAAAAAAAAAAAAAGCTATCTGACTTAAAAGCAGAACTAGAAAAAGCATTGAAAGAGAATGTACTCCTAGGAAAAAAAACAAAAAAACTACCAGAACTTCACTCTCTACCAAGCACTGTTGAGATGCAGCAGAGAAAGATTCTTGAAAAACATGAGGAGTTATACTTACTGAAATTGGAATGAGAAAAGCTGCTCTCTGCAGCAGCTGATAATGAAGTTAAACTTAACTATATGACTGAGGGGAAAAAAAAAAAAAAAAGCTAGCAGATGTGCAGCTTAAATGCGTAAACTGTGATCAGGAATATGGAGCGCTTAAACAGCTCCACGAAGAACTAGAAAAAAATATGTAGCTGTGTCAGAAAAGTATGTCTAAAGACACAGAAGAGTCTCATACAGCTTTGGATAATGTGAAATTAGAGCTCTGTAATAAAAAATTGGAAGAAAACACAGCAGAGCACAAACATCATCTTCATGTAAAAGAAGAGCTTGCTCAGGCTCATCTGAAGCTAAATGAAACAGAACAATTATAAAAGAGCAAGAAAAGATTATGGAAGCATAGGAGACTAAGGATTCAGACCTCCAGGTAGTACTCCAGCAGCTTAGGGAATGCTGGGAAGAAATACAAACTATCACTCTGGAAAGAGATCCCCTGAAACAAAGAGGAATTTCTCCAAGCTGAGACAGGCCATCTCAAAGAAGACATAAAAGTTCACTTACTATGCTCATCTCTTCGAGACTGGTTAGAGCACAACTTGAATTGCAAGCTGCCCAGTGGGTTACTTGACACCATGTAAGTAAAGTCTAAGTTTACCAAAACTGTGGAAAGTACATTCCAGTACCTGTCAGCCCTACCCAAATATACAGCTGTTAATGCTTCTTGAGACAGCACCAGTTATTGCCATGTCTAAGGACCCCAAAGCTTTCATTGTCAAAATGCTACTTTGCACTGCTTGGTAGAAACTTTTCAACCATTGTCACTAAAAGTAGGGGTGTTCTACATTTCCCACTTAACATACCTGATACGCAGAAATCGACTTCTACCAGGGCAGAAGCAACTTACAACTAAAGGAATGAATATCTGCATTTCTGAAGTCTTGACTAGCTCTCCAAAAAAGATATTTTCTTTCTACACCCTCTAATTCCTTCTATACCAAACTGTAAACAGATGGAGGAAATCTGTGAAATTAAGTCTATCTGGAACCCAATAACAACCAAATATATATGTATGAAAAAATAAAGATGAAGCAGTAAAATATCCATTCTGCTTTAAAGTCTTTCTTTAGCCATGTCTGAAAACAGTGTTTCTGAAACCTTCAGTTAGCTGTTAATATTATTGAAACATTTCACTTTCCAAGAGAATTTTATACTACTAGTGCTGAACTTTTTGCTCCAAGATCAAGCAGGAAAAGCAGAGACGGTAGCTTTCTGTTCCCCTCAACGTAATCCCAAAAGATAACTCTAGGCTTGATTTTTCTACCTAAGGACCCATTCCCATCTGGTAAAGAGAAGTTTCTGCCTTTCCACCTGTTTAGGCCAGGAGGGAGGACAAGGTATTTCGCTGATGATATTCCATCTCCTTCATATTGTCTGATTCCCATTCAGATGTCCAGTCTATAATCCATCTGATTACATTTGTTATCTGACAGATTAATCTCAGTGAATATTAACTCCCACTGACTCACTCAGGACAGAACAACAGCTGTTTGCTAAATGAACCACTGAAAACCAAGGCCACAACAGCCCTTTTGCCAGCTCTTAACAAGGTCTTCTCCAACTCACTACTACTCCTGAAGGGTACTGCAGCGTTACTCCATGTCAGCGTCCGGATCAGAGACTCCAGATAGGTTTCTCTAACAAATTGCCATAACTTTTACGCAGTTTTAACATGTGTCACCTGGGTACCTTCTCCTTAGGCCTGCACCTGGAGCTAGCCCCAGGGCACAAGTGCACAGTTTGTAATAATAGCAGTACTAACCTATCCTTTAAAGCATCTGTTGCCCTACTACTTTTTTTCCTGGGGACAAATGAATGAAAACATCGGTGAGCCTTTTCAGATGTCCTAGCATGCCAAGAACCTGGTGTCAGAAAGATCTAAGCCTTTCTAACAAACTGAGATCAACACAAAAAACACTGGCTCACTGCTGCTACAAAAGTAAAAGCATTCTCCTGTTCATGGCGCAATGATCTGTCTGGCAGCATTTCTACTAAAGAAGCACTTTCCACACAGCAGTGCAGCAAAACCTTAAGAACTCCAGAGAAAGGTCCATTTACTCACTATTGGCACTTTTTTCAGAAGGCCACAAATAATGACAAAGATCTACTGGGCTACGTAGAGTAGAACAAAGGAATCAGTACCCCAAAGAGCTTACTGCAGAAAACATGTCAGGAAAGAAATCTTGGTCCACAAATAGGAAATGAAAGCACGGATTTTAGATGAAACTCCCTCCATAAGCTCTTAATTTTGGTGCCTTAAACATACAGTTTGAACAGAACTTTCATTTAGTGCTTTTTTGTATCTTCTACTCAAATGTCCTTTAAAAACATCCTAATTTGTTTTAAAGATCCATCAGAAATTATTCGGCATAGTTTTCTGAGAAGCTATTTCTTGTTAAAACAAACAAAAAAAAAACAACAGTGAAGCAAAGTTAGAGGTGTGGTAGGTTAGACTCTGATATTTCATACTGCATGCTCTACAGCAAATATTAAGAATCATTTCAAAACAGGAAAAAAAAGTCCTAGGATACTGTATCATACCATATGTCTGTAGGGAATAGGTCTATGATAAATCTAACTGGATATTACCACAGCTCCTCATAAAAAGCCTGAAACCACTCTCACTAGTGATAAAGAAGTACTTTTTATAAATACATCTTAACTATGAACATATTGGCCAGTATAACATCTGAAACCTAAATGTGTCATTGTAGATTGAGTCATTTTATGTCTTCACTTAGCTGTTAAAAAATGACACACACACCAGAAAAAACCAACAACCAACTGTGAAAACTGAAGGGGAGGGGAGGAAGTGGAGAAGCAAAAACATGCTTAGAATAAGACAAATATGATTCAGAAACATAACCTGACCTCTATGTTCACCTCTCTCTGGCAGCAGAAAAAAAGCAGACTTACACAGTATAAGGAGACTTTTGAGTCTTCAGGCATCTGAAAATATCTGAAAAATGGTTCATGTCATTTGGAAGTATTATGCCAACACAGAAAAACAGATAATAGCATATCATCGTTATCTACTAAACCTACATTTCAATTATGATTTTTAATTAGATGCCAGAGAAAAGTAGTAGTATTTGCTGGCTTGAGCGCAGTCAGGCATATCTGGCTCTGACACTGACTTTCTGAACAACCTTTGACAAGTCCCTTCACCATTCCCAGCCTCAGTTTCCCAATTCATTAAGTAGGGCCTGTTTCACTTAGCTATATAACAGAGAAGTGGCTTATTCAACATTCATTAAAAATTCCAAAATTTGTGAATACCAACTGTTAAAATGCTCATGAGTTTTATTATTTCTGAAAATATTCCCTTCATGTCTTCATCTCAGTGGAAAAGATCACACATGGAAAAAAAAGTAATAATAAAATGACAACCCAACACAGAACAAAACCAAAAGCCCTCCTCACACTCCTCATACCCCAAGCAAACCACACTGAACACATAGGCAGATATTTCTCTAGCTCCTAGGTAGAAGGAGAAGAGTAGTTCTTAGCATAACGTAACTTCCATAAGACATTATTACAGACACAATGAAGAAGAAACCCCCACTTAGTTTTTCCAGCTCTTCTCAGGGTCTGTCAAAATTGCTTGAAATAATCCCAGAAGGCATTTTTCATTATACACTAGGCAAACATTTTTCAGTAGACAAATGTAGTTTGAAATTTCTACAGGCCTCTGCAGGAAATGTTATAGTCATCTTTGGTATGTTGTTTTTTTTTCCTTCTACCCTTGTGATTTTCAGAGTACAGAATGAAGTACTACTCTCCAAAGAATGAAGATTAAAGCCCTCTTAACATCCCAGGAATCAGAATTAAAACAGGTTCATGTACACATATATACCCTTTAACACCACAAGAACATCACAGTGAGGAATACATTTGCTTCATAATCAAGAAATATCAGTATTAAATTCTAAAAGAGCCCTTATCAGTTCACCCGTGTACAGGATCTACACCCCAGACCACAGAAAATCATTACAGGTAGAAATGAAAACTCAAAATGGCACTGTCTGAAGGGGCTGGTTCTCATCTTTCAGTGCCCTGAAAGTCAGGGCAGTCTTGCTCTGATCATTTTACACTGCTACTCATCCTGCTCTCTACTTGCCCCTGCTTCATATCCTTATGAAGTATCCCCTGGTTAGAGAATTATGCATCAAGAACCATCCACCAAGACAGCTGAAGCTGTGCAATAAAGGACTGCCTTTATTGCACAAAGTTTGTTCACACACCCAAAGATATCCTGGAAGAAAACCTCACAGAGCCCATGATTTTTTACTTATTTAAATTTTTAAGCTCATGACATTATATGCCTTGGTTTGAATAATGTCATGCTTTTGGCTGATCTGGCTCTTCTAATATTCAGCTCTAAATACGCTGTTTTTAAAAACAAGCCACTAGGCCAAGCTAGAAAACTCATTTTCACTATTTGCAGTGCTTTCTGATGGACTTCTACAACTCCTCCCATGAGTTTGGGCATGAAGGCTGAAAGGAAGGCTTGTAAAATTCTTATCCTTAGAAAATTAAACGTAGCATTTGAGTATAATGAGGTCACAAGTAATGTGCCCATCAGCCTAATTCTCCATCCAATTATGCTAGAATAAAGCAAAATTAGCCCCACAAAATGCACTTAGTACCAGTGTATGCTATAGATTTGCAATCTAATTGTTTCTACTGGAAGACATAACTGTTCACTCAACAATTCACTGGATAAAATGAAGACCATCTTATTTTAGTGAGTGAAATGAAGATCGAAATACACAGAAACGTAGATCAGTTTAGTTGTGATGTTATAGCTAAATACATTTATGCCACAGATTTTTATTATTTTAAATAGCAACAAAGAGTCTGGACCTCTGTTGTGCCAGTAGAGTTTGGATCCCCATTAAATTCATAGAATATTCCCAGAATCAATACAAAATCAGTTCAAACATCACTGTGTCTCCTAAAAAACTGCTGTCACCAGTGTACACAGGTAGCATATGCATTTTTTGTCCTGTGCATCAACACAGGCCTTTGTAGATGAGATCAACACGCAACCCAAAGTGTTAAAAAGAATCTGAGAACATTTCAGCAGATGAAGATGCATTCCAATTTCACTTTCTCTTTCAACCTTCCTTACCCCAAGACAAGTATTCCAGATATATATGTAATACAGAACAGTTAATACAGACAGCGAGAGATTGACATGGCACTTATCTAAATGGATACTGAGATTCCAGGATACCTATTGCACTCCAACTGATAGGAACTTCAGAAGCTCTGAGTCAAAAATGACTTCACAAAACCACAACAGCACATCTCACCTTTGCCAATAGATACTGTATAAGTTAGTTTATAGTACTGTGCCAAGGGTGTATCATCCAGACTTTTCTATTTCAGCTGAAAGAAAATCCACTACCTGATAAGCTAACATGATGAATGTCCCAGGGACTGCACAACTAAGTAGAAAACCCTAGAGTTTCTGAACCAAACAGTTTTGTTGGGTTTTTTTGTTGCTTTTTTTTTTTTTTTTTTAACATTTCCCCAAAGATACAATACATTTTGCAAGTATTATAAACTTGTGCATATATATACATTATCCTGCCTATTTAACATACTCTGAAAATTCTGAATAGTTGGAACATAAAATCTATAATATATATGAGAAAGAAGAAAAATTACCATACCTGTTCTTAAGAAACACAAATCCAGTATTGTGCAAACTGATTTTAAGACATGATCTCAAGAAACACTACTTAACAACAGCTTTTCAAACATATTCACTAACTTCAGAAGCTACACAAAATTGGAATAAAGTCTTGTATCATCTATTCATTTGTTTTCATTCTTCTAGCAATAAAAGAATATAAGATTCAATTGTGATAAGTACTGCATAGATATACTGGCACTACAAACCACCTAAACAGCCCAGGAGTTGTGTGTGCTTTGTACATATACGAGGAATAAAACCTACTACCACTCCATTATTCGGCAAGAAATAGGGAGTATAAGTTGATGTTATTTCTTTTTAAAGTTTAAAATAGTGATATAGAAATATTTCAAGATCTCCTAAGCTCCCTACCCTCTGTCTTCTTTGGGAGAATTGTATGAAGCACGTACATAATTCCAAGCATCATTTCCACAGTCAAATTCTTTTGACAACAGAAAAAGTCTGTGTGACAAATAGACGAGACGCTCATATTTTACCAACCAGCAATATGTTAAATAGATTGAAGAATGTACTAAGTAGAATTCTAATCTCTGTAGATGCATTTCAGACAGTGACTTAAAATTAAGATTCTTTAAATCATAGACTTCTTGAACTTCAGCAATTACACTGTCTTTAACATCAATGAAGAATGAACCACAAAAGATCTGTAGATCTGTAGCTACAGCTCCACACAGATAAGTATTAAAATAAATAATAATCTGCAAGTGCTGCCACCCCACTGTGCTTCCACATCTAGCTGAATCAGCTTATCTAGGCCTATTTTAAACAGCTTTGAGATATATTGTGTTCCCTCACGGGTCTGGACTGACAACAGAAAATAAAAAGAAGCACAACTCCTGGAAGTGATTGTGCCTGTGTAACACTTTCACACACCCAAACAACCAACCTTCACAAAAAGCAACAATCCCCACAATTAAAAAAAAAAAAAAAAAAAAAACAAATAACAAAAAACATACCACCACTATCAAAATAACCTTCTCACCACCTACAGCTCAGATAAGAAAAAAATACTGCAACAGACATACAGAAAAATAAAAAAAATATGGAATGGTGACTGGAAAAGTCCACAGGTACTCTTAAGAATACCACACGTATCAGAGGACAGATTCATCACACAGCAGACTTCATCACACACTCTAAAAAGCACTCAATTCACACTTTACTGCTGAAGCTTCTGCCAAATATGTCATATCATTAAAGAAGTTTATCTAAACTCATGAAGAAATAGACAAACCTGAAAGTTTGAGGAATACAGATTTACTGATAAGAGGCCATAATAGTCTTTCACATCAGTGAGCAGTGTTGACATGTAATAGTGTAATAGCAAAAAATGAAAAACTGAATTCTGAAGTTGAGAACTCAGAAATATAGTACAGAAGCTTAGAAGAAAGCATATCATCCCTCAGAACACATTTCAAGTTTTGGATAAGTCCTAAAAACAGAAACTGAACAGAAAATACCTTACACAACAGAAGAGTTCAGCTGTGTACAGTAACTGTTGCATATCAACAACATTTTATGAGTTTTCTTGCACCACAGTTACTACAGGCTCAAAGTTTTTTACTTTATGTTCATATTTATTTACTTTTGAGTCATAGGATTTGCGTTCAGTTCCTATGGCTACAAATAATATTTAGAAATGACTCCTTGTTTGTACAAAGGAGGAGGGCTAACAAAGTTTTTAATGAGAAAGAGGTTCTGCTAAAGAAGATTTTTGTACGCAGACAATCAACTACAAAAACAAGGGAGTCACACATCACAGCACCCACAAGCTCATCAGTAGTATTCTCTCACACATTATTTCATGCTAGGTGTAAGATCCCACTGAGATGTTTGCTAGACAGTAAATCTCAAGTATCACACAAAATTTAAGGATCAGGATTTTCTTTATTTATTTACCACCTCCAAAACTGACTTTTAAAAAGCAAAAACACACACACATTTAAAAAAAAAAAACAACAACAACAACAAAAAAAAAACCCACAACAAAAAAAATGCAGAAGAAAAAGATATTGCTAGCTTCTAAGTGAATTATTAATAGTTCATTTTAAATATCAGGTAGGTAAAGACAGATGATATGAATATTAAATGTTAACTTGTTACTAGCTTTGGAAAAAGAAATCCACAGAGCTTTGCAATTTAGAATAAACTTAAGACATTTACCCACTTCCTATATCAAAGGCCTCTGAAGACAACAGTGCATATTACTCTAACCTTAATTTTTAGAAATCCTATTAGCAACTTGAAGACCATAAAAACTAATGGAAACATAAGGAAAAACAAACATTGTCCTTCCTGTTTCCCTACACTTGAGATGAAAGAAAGAAAAAAAAACAAACAACTTGAAACCAAAGATCAAATTAAGGTAGTCAGATGGCTAAGAAAGTAACAATAAGTGTTATTTCATCCTCAAAGTACAACTTACCTCATAACAGTCTACAGAACATTCAACAGAAGTTTCCCAGAAAGTGATAAAACTATCCACATGTACTCCAGAAGACAGAAAAATCAAGACTCCAGTAATTTTATAACATTTAAGTTACAACATCGTTCTTTTTCCTTTGACGAGTTATTAAAAAAAGTAACCATTGTATATAGAGGTGCATCTTCTTGAGTAAGGTGTAACAAACCCACAAATGCTATTCCATATGTAAGCAGAGTTACTTTTAGGTAAAGACAGACAATTACACATAATTAAGAGAAAATAAAAACTAAAAAGGAAATAAAACAAATAATACTGAATTTCAGTATTTTATATATTGGATTATACTATGAAAAAAAAAAAAAAAATCAAGAAAAGTTACCTGTATCTTTACTCTGCATGTCCACTTCATAAACGTTGAAGAGTTAGAAGAACAGAAAATATAGTCTTGATGAAAGGCTTCAGTACAATAACTTGCACAGAAGATACTCTTCAGCAGGTATAACTGTGCTGATACTACACTTACAAAGCCCTAACGTGGGTCTACATGGTAAAAACACATCACAGCTTCTACAGAGAAATCACTACACCTTTAATTTATTGAGGGGGAAAAAAAATAATTAAAAATATCTGCATGTGTTTCCAATAAGCTGCAATATTGTATCAGCCAGCTCAAGCAGCTTGACAGAGATATTGTTACCTATCCTACCCTTCCAACATACACTTTCAAGAGGGAAGGATAGCAGAGAGTAAAGATTTGATGCAGCTGTGATCAACTCTTCAGCTGGTGGCTCCAGGCAATAATCAACAGAGTTCTAGGGCACTTTGTGTTTGATTAGAAATGTCACAGTTCACACTCCTGAAGTGGTTTAAGATCTCCCAACCAGGACTTTTCATGTCCAAGTCCCTATTCCAGCAGATCCTTCTCGAGATCAGCCACTGAGACTGTTCTAGCTTTGTGCTGAATTAGCTCTAGCCTGAAGCATGAAGACATAAAGCTGCAATGAGCACCTCAGTGCAAGATGAAACATGCACTGCAAGATGAGCCAACAGCAAAGTCACTAACAATGACTATGAAACTAAATTCCTAATTTCTTTCTAAGATTCAACTAAATATTACCTCAAACCCTAGCTACTTGGGAAACAAAGAAGTTAGATTAGGGTGGATATTCCTCACAGCAGTAACAACTTCACTTCTCTGCAAAACAAGCTGAGTTTCCAGACTCGCACTAGAGAGCCTTTAGTGCTGCATTACAGCAAATGTGCCTAAGACACAATTTAAAAGCTTTGCAACCTCTTAGTGCTTGTTTTTATCCAAGTCCTTATCAATTAAGCACTGGTATTGAGGGTTGTAAGAAAGATTTAATGAAACATGGTCAATCGCTTTCTTCTTTTTTTTAATATATTCAATATACAAAATGTCGAAAATCACTCCCTGAAATTAACCTATTCCCCTGCAATCAAATTTTAGGTTACATTTAACAGATGACCCATTTCTCCTAAGAGGGCAATAAATATTCATGGTTTTCTTCCCTGCCCCGTGCAACTATTATCAGAAATCCATAAAACCAAAGAAAGTAGTGGGCATTTACTTAGAAACATGTACTTCATATGCTTAATTTCTTGCTTGTAACTGCAGTGATTCCTCCCTTCATGCTGGTTCAGTGGCTTACCTAACACAGGACAAACATTTCCAGATCTTTCTGACAGGAAACTGAGTGCATGCATGTAAGCTGAAGCAGCCTGCAGCAGTCATGGCTGCTGCCCCTCTTCCTTCAGGGTGTGGTGTATATTCACCTCAGGGCCCAGAGAAAACTCCCTCCTATTTTCCGCAAATAAACAGTTTGGCTGAAGGAAGCCTTAAATACTTCTGGGGAAGGGGAATTCAGAGCTTCTCAGGGCAACCTGGTCCTCTGCCCTTCTTCTTCATCCCTTGCAGCCACTTTGCACATTGGTACAGAAAACACCAATGCAGTAAAAGAAGAATTATTACTTGTGGAAAGCGACCAGCTGAAGATATAGGCAATGTACCCATCTGTGTGGTCAGGCTGGTTCTGCCACGCTGGCTCACGTGCACCATGGCAGCGGCCCAGCCCTGTGAGGCCCGCTCACACTGCAGTGGTGCCTCAGGGACATTTCCCACCCTGCAGTCTCCAAGCGGGACAAGACTGAGGCGGCGGGAAAGCTGAGGGGCTGCTCCCTGTGCTCACCAACACACACCTCTTGCAGACCCGTCCCCCCTCCTCCCACTATGCAACATCAGAAAATAACATAAAATCAGAGCGGGCACAAAGCCAATCCTGTGAAGAAAATCGCCATCTTGTCTCAGGGCACGCTGCACGCAGTGTGGCACACAGCAAATGCTGGTGTGCCGGAGCATTGCTCTGGAAAACTATATGTAACATTGTTCATCCTGGTTACTCACTGAATTTATCTTCTTTCAGGTCAGCCAGGCTGAACAGTGTGCTGAGATTTATCAAGTTAGCTATTGTAGCTGGACACTTTCCATTCTCTCCATTAAGTCCATTTACATAAGAGTACATTAACATATTTCCAGGCTTGCTGAGCACAAGTGTCCAGCTCTTTTGCTGATTTCCATCCAATGCTTTTATGCAGTTCGCCTGCAAACCCCAGTTGAGAGGCTTGTCTGTTTTTATTAAAATTCACATGTATCTCAATGGAAATGTCTGCATGACCAGCACACCTCAGAGGATCTTTTTCAGCAAGCCACAGAGAACTGAGAAGGTGTTTTTTCTCCTGTCATTTATAACTTGTTGCAATAACCTTCTTTATACAGTTCCATCTAATATCACTATTAGGAAAGTTTTTGTTTTTGTAGTCACTCTGGACTGCTTAACCCATAACAAACATACAGATATGCATCTAGTGGCTTATTATAGTGCACTCACATGTCTTACCATCACCGACTTGTTCCTGATTAATGGAAATGAATTCTCCATGAATTCTAACATCATGCAAGTTTTGTTGAACAGATCTACAAAGTAATAGCAACAATAATTTGCAATGACATCTGGGTGGTTTTTTCTCATTATATCACATGTTGTTTACAGCAAAACACAGCAGACACGATCAGTCAGTGAAAGCAATTAAAAAGTAACAGTAAACAAATGATTTGGTTCATGAGAAAGCTA
>JAOWBP010004096.1:6308652-6342263 GCA_028571105.1 Tragopan temminckii | reverse complement strand
ACCAATTCCATCCCTGCAGGATGACTGTTTGCCAGAACACGAGTAACACAATATGTTGTTTGAGAAAAAATAGAAACAAAGGAATAGCAATGAATAGAACGGGATTATATCAGAATGAATGAACTGCTAGGTTGAAAAATAAGGGAAGGATATATAAACAATAAGCTGGGAAGTATTTAAGATGAAATAGGCCTTTCTCCTCAAAGGGAGGAGCATAGGTATTACTGAGAGATCTAATACTCTATAAGGCACAGGAATCTGTTCCTCTGGTTCACTGGTTCTTTTCAATTCCCCAGCCTCAAAAACCTCAAAAATCCATCGAGCGTAGTTGAGCAATATTAACATAAATCAGTGGTTATTATCGATCTGATGGGAGTATACAGGACTGCTTTTACTGTTGAATATACCATTATGCAATCTAAACACTCTACAATGCACATAGACACCTTCTGAATTTCTGCATATAAAATAGATGATACGCATATCATCTGTCATATATGCAACTTAGTACTTCTTGATCCCTCTCCTTCCCCACCATACAACGAGATGACAGGGATCTGTAAAAATGGCACTTTAAATTTTATTTCGGCCTATGAATGATGAGTGCTCAATACTTGAGCTATTTAGATTAAACATACTCTTTTCCCAGTTGGATGAACATAAATCCTCAAGTTACATTTCTAGCGTAATTAAGATCGTAAATTTGTAATCTACCTTTCCATAAGCATGTTCTAATGGTTGCTTAAGGCTTATGGTTTACTCAAAAGTTTCTGACATTAAGTTAGCTTTCTAGAACATTTAGAAGAAGCTGTTGTTCAACAAACTAAGTCTTCTGAAATATTGAACAAATATTCACTTTCTCAAATCTCAGTGGTTCTTCCAGATGAACCCTAAACTTTTTAGCAGTATCTTGCCTACGTAGTGAATTAAGAACTAAGTCCATGGCTTTTGTATTTCTAAACAGAAAGAGGAAAAATAAAAATGTAGCAAAGTCTCCTGCCCCTCCATAGGCAGGAAGGATGGAAGAAAGAAAGGAAAGATGGAACGAACTAACTAACTAACACAGCTCTTTGGAATTGCCAGGATCAGGGCATACCTTTTGGGATTCTACAGTACCCACCAAGGTAATGCATCCAGGCTCCTGAGCAAAAGCAATCCCACAAATAGGCTTGCCTTTGTCTAAGGCAGGGATAATCCAGACTGCCTTGCCCAGCATGTTCCTCATGTGCACTGCAGGGACTTTATTGCTTTCTATGGTACCTAAGAGGGTTGACAGGGCAGGGCCAGTCTATTGGCAGAGCCCTGAGCGTCGGTCAACAAGGAGGCTTTAGCTAAATGTGCATCCCAATGTCTGAATGTCCCAGCACCCGCTGCTCTCAGCACTCTTTAACAGTCCATTGTATCATTCAATTTTTCCAGAGGTTGGTACATGGTAGGGGATGTAATATACCCAAGAAATGCCATGCTCTTCGGCTCAGGCTATTAGATACATAGTCATCTAGGCTGAACAAAAGAATCTGCAGAACTTCTGAATGTTTTTGTATGTGTTTTTTATACAGTGTTCCTTTTCAAACATTAAAAGTAGACTGGAAGTTGCTTTTCAAAAAGATAAGGAGTCTGCTCCGTCCTGCTATTCCTATGCAGGTTACTGACTCATCTATTAACATAAACTCTGTGTTTGCCCGCAGAGCTCTCATTACCTTTGACATCATCTTTGGTCCCAGAACATCTAATTTGCAACTCTAGAGTACACAGATGGGAAAAGGGACTGTACTTGTTGCCTTTGAATTATACAGAAACAAAACGCTATTGTTATCACCTTTTACTTGTCACATTGATGAGAAACAAAGAAAGTGATGCTTTTTGTAATGCATCTGCGTAACACTGAGATCGTGATCCATTACTTTTAAATGGCGCTTCATATTCCCACTGTAAAAATGGATGAAAAATATTTTTCTTGATTGTTTAAAACTATGTATCATGATTTTTTCAGTTCAGATCCCAGAACGTTTTGTTGCAACCAAGGGAGAAGATTCTAGTAGATTAAAAACAAAAGCAAATGAACAATGTCTCCTACTTCCCCTGTAGCATTTGTGTGTTAAATCATGACAGCGTCCTGCTTTACCAGGGGAATTTGGATGCTTAAAGATACTGATACATCAGTGGATTAAATTTAGAAACCTTCTGCACTGGAAGAAAGTATCTCCTAGCAGAAGCTCTGCAGCATAAGCCTCTCTGCTGACCTGGATATTAACAGCAGGCAAATCCCTGCAGGTTTGGACCCAGGTGCAAACCCTCCCAGGGGAACCCAGGTACCCATAAGGATTTAGCAAATAGATTTAAATTACGCACATGGAAAGAAATTCAGAGATTTAATTTCCTTGAGTGCTTATTATGGAAATCTTATGACTTGTTTGGAAGTAATAAAATAGGATACTGATTGGTAAGAAAAATTTATACTCTGGCTCATGATACAGAGTGGCTTATAGAGTTTGAAACAGAATTCCTATAAATGTAACCAGTAGATACACACTGGTAATTACACAAACGTCCTTTCTTACTATATATTTCCCCACACAAGTACCACCAACGTAGTTGCTACATCTTGTGTGATTTGATAACTCTGTACTTGATGCTTTAACTACTATACCTTTTCAGAGCACAAAGAAAATAAAGATAAGGTGTTTCCCAGCCTCAATAACTGTGCAGCAAAGGAGCCATTTGATGCAAATATATTCTTCTGTGATTCCTGCAATTCAATTGTAGTGTTTTGGTGGCAGCATGTGAATTTGCATCTCTTACTCATGAAGTATCTCTTACATAAAGCATCTGGCTTTGTTTAAGGTGAGAAGTCTCAAAGTCTTTTCTTAAGTTTCAGTATATGAACTTTAGCCTCTCTGTTGATCAAAGATATAAAAAAACCTCCAGATTTGAACCAAATAAAAGATGATACCATTTTGTGTGCCATCTTTTATAGATTTATTGCAAGTCCCTTGCAGAGATAGTATGTTTTACTTTTTATGTCCAGACCAGGATTTATTTTGGTAAAATAAACCAAGAGGGGCTTCCTTCCTTTTCCTTTTTAATTCTTTTTGTTTTTCATTTTCTGCCAGATCAGGAACTGGGACTTTTTTTCCACAGATATACATGGAGCAACTTTGAAAGGCTTTGTCTTGCAAGAATTAGGACTTACATGAAATAAATTGCATATGGACTTTTTGTTTGAAAACACAGGTAGGTACAATGACACTATCTGTTCTACTGAGAAGTATCACCATTCCCACTGACTTCTGCTCTAGAAATACATTTTGAAATTAAAAGCGTAATTTTTAGGTGAGTTTCCATCACAAAATTAAGTCTCAAGAAAATGCCAACCCTCAAACTAAATGATCAAGGAAAAAGGATCAAGGAGAAGAAAGAAACTAACTCTGGTTATAGCAGATAAGGTAAAAAATTGGTATATCGGTGGCTATTAAGAATGTAAGAGAAGTAAGGATATTTGACTTCTGACTGTTATCACTAAATTAAAGAAGATTCAGAACAACAAACCCCAGTATATCAGAATGACCATACACGCCATTGCCTCATCACTCCCTTCAGAGCGATGTATGGTTTACTTTTTGTTCCTCACACATTTACTAATTTTCAGAAGCATAATAATAGTTACATAGTTCGAAGGTGAGTAATGAAGACAGTGCTTTTTCCAGTGCTGTTGCTTCTCTTATTTTTAGCTCTTTTCTATAGCGTGCAATCATGCATACCATGGCATGGTGTGGAGGAGGTGAGCCCATGACGCCTTTGCTATGAAAAACAAGTCTGTGGCTGAAGACAGAATAAAACTGAAAATTCAAATTAAAATCTCTACCTTTTAGGAGCCTGTGATGGATTAATGGCCTAAGATTTTAATACTCCCATGAGCTGAATGACCCAATGACACTACAGACAATGCATGTGCCACTTTACAGGGTGAAAATATAATTAGACAAGTTCCATCATTAAAGATGTGCTGCTCACCAATGCAGGTTTCTGGCATATTTTCCCTTCACTCGTGGGCAGATGCTCGATGTCATTACTGAACTCAGGCATACAGAAGCCTCTTTTGCTGAGATTTGCCTTATTATTACCAATTACGGGAACTTCAGCCAAGAGGGATTAATCACTTGTATCACTTCTTTAAGCAGTCTGAGGCTGTACTTAAGAACAAACTTGCAGAGAAAACAAACAAACGAACAAAAAAACCCAAAACAGCAGCTCTTCAGATATTTCCTAATTCTAGCTCATTTTCATCACAGACCAAAGAGATACCTCCTGAATCTCAGCTGCCTCTTGGAGTGAGGCCCCTTTTCAGAAATAGCTAGGAACCTTATCTGTAGTCACACCAGCCACTGAAGCCACAACACAGAGAAGCAGCATTGGTTCCTTCTCTCAGGTCCTTGTAAATGGCAAGTTTATGAATGAAAATTTATCTGTATCTGAGATCTAAGGAGGTGTCTGAAGCACAAAACTGACTGCCCTTCCTGAAGCTAGCAGAGCATGTTTGATGCCACAGCACCACTTCTCTACTGTGTTTTCCACTATTTTCTTTATTTTATGGCAGGAAAAACAAAACCTCAAATCATACCAAGAATCAGGCTTAGTCGCAGCAAAGAGAAAACAGTTTTGACTTCCCCAGAACAAATAACATGCCACAGAATGTAAGTACTGATAATCAATCACACCCACTTATGGGTTTAAAATTTATAGCAAATACATGAAAGAAGTTAACTAAGATGCAAAGAGCAACCATTGTGTTTGTTGAACTAATACTTTAATAAGAACATTAAAAAGCACAGAATAAACATTACTGAAGAAAATAATGATAATTAATTGGCACATGGAAAAACAATTGCTTAGAACAGAATCATAGAATCACCAAAGTTGGAAAACAACTCCAAGATCATCTAGTCTAACCGTCCACATGCCAACAATATTCCCCTCGAAACCATCTAAACTTTTCTTGAATGCCTCCAGGGATGGTGATTCAAACACCTTCCTGGGCAGCCCATTCCAGTGCCTGGATCACTCTTGGATAATAATTTTTTCCTCATATCCAACCCGAAACTCTCCTGGCTGAACTTGAGGCTGTTTCCTCCAGTTCTATTGCAAATAATGCTAGAGAAGAGGCTGACTCCAACCTCAGCACAATCTCCTTTCAGGCAGTTACGGAGGGAAATAAGGTCTCTCCTGGGTTTCCTCTTCTCCAGACTAAACAATGCCAGTTCCCTCAGCCACTCCTGATAAAACTTGTGCTCCAGACTCCTCACCAGCTTTGTTGCTCTCCTCTAAACATGCTCCAGAGCCTTAAATGTCTTTCTTGTAGGGAGCAGCCCAAAACTGAACACAGTACCCGAGATGCAGCCTCATCAGAGCTGAGTACAGAGCAGATGATCACCTCCTGGCTCCTTTTGGCTACGCTATTTCTGATACAAGCCAGGATGCTATCAGCCTTCTTGGCTACCTGGACATACTGCTGGCTCACATTTAGCCAAACATCAACCGGCATCCCCAGGTCCATTTCTTCCATAAAGTCTTTTAGCCATTCTGCCCCAAGCCAGTAGCATTTCCTGGGGCTGTTGTGGCCAAAGTACAGGACCCAGCAGTTGTTCTTGTTGAACTTCATCCCACTGGCCTCAGCCCACTGATCCAGCCTGTCCAAAACCCTCCATAGGGCCTTCCTGCCCCCAGAAAGATGAACATTCTCTCCCAGCCTGGATCCATCAGGCACCTAGTTGAACAATTCTTTTGGAAAAATATTCTTAACTATATTTTAAAGCAAATCTTAAATTTTAATTGTTTGCTTGAAGGCTCTGCTTTTGGAAATAAGTCTTTCTGACCTCCTCAACCCCAAGTACTCACCAGAATCAGTTTGGGCATCTTCAAATTTTACCATAAATTTTGCATTGTCTTTAATAAGTGTACATGCTTTTCAGGCCAGATTTCCAGAAAATAAGGAATATACTATATACTAGCATATAGTACATAATATAAAGTGTCTGAGCTTAACACCTGGCAGTCCCAGATATTAGCTCTTGTTACCTTTAGCTTGCCCAGGACTAAACCTGATTTAAACACCAGGTGTCACTGTTGTGCTTAAGTTACACATCTCGGCCTGGAAGATGCCTTTTCTTCTGCTAAAACTGTACGACTAAAACAAAAGATTTTCAAATCTTGCAGCTCGGCTGTGTCACATAGGAATTTTCATGATTTCATCTCTCAAAAAGGGCTAGTTCAGATGTAGCCATTGGCACACTGATTTTAGCAGAAGCATCAGGCTGTGAAGTATTACGCATCCAACAATTACTCCACTTTGAAGGCACTGAAGTATTTAAAGTAATTCATTCTTATTTCCATCTATTTCCATGAGCAGGGAAGGTAAGCAGTGGATTATTCTGATAGTCGTTATGCTCCTGTGTGATACACTAACAACTGGCCTCCTCTGAGCAGCTTTGCAGCATTGAACTCCGCCAGCCCCACAGAGATGCTCTGTGGCTCTCAGTAGAGGTCTCTGTTGTGAGCAAAATTCTCAGTGGAACTACAAAAAGATCAGAAGTTAAACAAAACCGTGTCCATACACTGAACAGGTGATATCTCAGTCCCTGCTTGTTGAAACCACAAAACCCTGACAGAGGGAAAATGGAAATAGCATGTCATGAGCCATACAGTATGGGTTTTCATTCTGTAGCCTAATAGAAATATTTAACAATCTGTCTTTTATACGAGTCCAGTCTTCTTCTACCAATCACATTATTTTCACAAAAGAAAAGAAACAAAAGGAAGAAAAAACAGACCTTCCTAGTAGTTCAGAAATCTAATTCAATGTGAATGCAATTGAAGACTGAAACAAACATTAACTTTAAACAAAAGCTGATTTTTTTTTTTTTTAATTAAGATCTTAGAAAGTTTAGGAATAAAAAAGGATAGCATGATCCTCTAAAACAAAACAAAACAAAACCAAACAACAACAACAACAACAAAAGGCCCTGTAAGTTTTAGTATTTTCAGATAATTAGGCAGCATGACGCTGGATTAGTATCGCTGTTGTTTTTGGCTTCTTCCACAAGATGGAGTAATAAGATTTGAGCTGCCAGAACTGCTCTTTTATTTAGAAACTAAATTTGTTTCTGTACTATTAGATGTGATTCAGAAGTATAAACTGATGTAACAGAACTGTCTTTTAACTTCCTTATGCAACTAAATATTATGCACTGTACTGACAAATGGTGAGGAAGATACTGACCATGGGGACTGCATTGTCAACAGAAGCATTGTGCACTTCATTTAAAAGCTGTATCCAGATTAAATGACTGAAAAGGATGGTGGAATATGGAAACTCTTCTAACCCAAGGGTGGCTGACAGGTGACTCAACAAGAAAAGGAGAAATTAGACACTTGTTGTTCAACATTAGGTAAAGTAAGGAAAAAATAAAAAAGAGGACCTGCAATCTTTCTTACGTAACATGTTGTAATCATTGTGGGGCATGGGGATGAGCACAGTGTGAGCTCTACACGAAGCAAATGTGTGACAAATACCTCTAGGACTTACTATGCCACTTGGGAAGGAAAATGAAACATTTTCAACACTTTCTCTCCTGCCATCCAATGCTTTTTCAGGAAAAAAGGAAGGGGCATGAGAAGTCTGAGCACAGACAGAAATATAACAGCTCCCTCAGGGACAGGCAGCACAGAGAATAAGAGGAGAGTATTAATATCCCCTGTGATGCCAGCAGTTTTCTAAATCACATCCAATTAAAGCTTAGATCAAAAGCAGGTATTACAGCAAGTGGAATTTACCCCTTGACTCTCGTTCTTCCCACCCCTTCCATTGCCTTCACTGTGATGCACAAGTATGTCTAGCTCAGAGCAAACACGGCCAAATTGCATCAGCCACAGAAAAAATCTTTTCAACCTTTTTTTTTTCCCCCAAACAAACAAAAACAGCCTTCTCTCTGGCAATTTCTGCTCCCTTTCATGTCATTCATACTTGCCACAGATTATGTTGTACAGAACTGAAAGCCTAATTATATTTCTCTCCTGTACACACAAACATCATCCTGGGATCAAGTAAGTAGACTTGTCTTGAGAGACTTGATAGAAATAAAAGTAACCATTTCTCAACCCTACCTTTAAATACAGAAGAAATCCAATTAAGATTTACATTTCCCTTTATATGTGATGAAACTAAGCTGTGAAGAAAGGCAAGATTTTAGGACTTACTCTCTCTAAATTTAGTGTCCAGTATTTTAAGCTATTAAGAATTCTTCTTCCAGAGAAATCATTTTTCTAGGAGTTTAATACAGTTTGCATACTTAGGCAGGTGCCTCTGTTAAAAATTGTTCTCCAAGTGGGTAGTTGTCTAAGAAATACTTAGATCTAGCTTTCACAGAAGTCAGCCTGTGATAAGAATTAACTGCATTCACATCTGCATGTTTTAGCTGCAATGTGTCCAAGTCTTGGTAGGACCTATACAAACTAAGTTATTTAAAAAATAATTTTAAAAGCCATTAAGTAGGCCATGAATATAACTGACCTCAGCAGAAACCTGGTGTCTACTTCTGCAGAGGTTGTGAATTAGGTTAACAAAGGGCTTTGAAGAGTTCTCAAATCAGCAGATTAAACATGGAAAATGCAATCCTGAGGCTTCAGGTATATTTCTTAAGCATGATACAGTGCTCAACTTTGGGCTATCATTAGAGGAATACATTGACTGCCAGAGTGAGGCAAAGAAACTGCACCAATTTTCCTATGGAAAGAAGTTGGAAATGTACATAAGGAATTCTGAAAAAAGGAGTACCTCACATGGGGCTTGGAAGGTTTCTAGGAGTCTAAGTGCCCAAATCTCTGTAATTGGTCCCTTGGAGAGTTTTAAATTCCTGTATTACGGCACAAATTACATGTTATTCCTTTCCTTTACTAGCATCTGTGAAATCCTAACAGGTGAACAGGTTGGTAATTTTAGCCTGCCTCTTCTCCTTGTCTCCTGGACTACTTCTATCCTGCCGTGAATTTTCCATATGCTTTGTGAATTAAAGTAATTGGAATTAAGGTGGATTAGTCAGTTCCTTGGCAGCAGGTAGTCCAGAAGAACCAAATGCAACAGTTTTTTTTTCTAGTTAAACTCCACTCGGCTCTTCCTCCTTTGAGAATGCTGTAATGGCCCAGAGCACGCAAACGAGGGCTGCCAAGGAGAGATAGCACTAGCCTGGATTGTTCTGTGCTGATGATTTGCAATTCTGCCATGTTTCAGTATTATTCTCAGCTTTTGTTACTAAATAAAATCACTAACAAATGTCATGGCAAAGTCACTGTTGGTAAAAAAAAAAATGAAGTTGTGCAGCAATTTCTCCTAAATTTGTGGATAGACTATTGATAATCACGGCGTCTAATAATTTTACAATTTTTTTACATCAACACTGGGAATTGTGCAGGAGCGCGCTGGCACAGCTTAGCTTTTCTGTGATGACCTGTTATGGGAGGCAGGAGGCCCACAGCCACACTCTCAGCTCTCTCCCCACCACAGCACCAGGCCTTCAAGTTCTACTTCCCATCAGGAAGCAACCACACTCACACTAAAATGAGAAAGTTCCCTGATTCACTCAGAGGGAAAAATCAAGTTGCATTCGCTTCTCCAACCATGTCCCAAATATGTTCACTGTCTTCATTTCACTTAGGATTTCCTTCAAGTTCAACAGCATCAGGAAATGGAGAGCACATCCTCTCACAGCCACTGCAGAGTGTTTTATCCCACTTTGCTGCGGGTGTGATGTAGGCTGAGCTATGCGTCACTACAGCACTGTGACAGAGTTGTGCTACAGCAAGACATTCTCCCCATCTATCATCACAGTCATCAAGTCCATCAGCAGTAACACTAATAGCTGATTTAAATATATCACGTGATAGATTTAAATTCTGTGTCTGAGTCAGAAAGCTCTTGTTAGAGCATTGTTGACTCTGGAGATTGCTCCCTAGTGATCACATGTTCTTCCTAGTTCATTGACTTTCAGGACAATGTTCAGGGCTGATGTTTTTATTGATACCTTTGCTTGGAGATGCTAGTAGTGATTTATATGCATTCACTGAGGACATGTTGAAGGAGTTCACTTAATAGAAACTAGTCAATATGTTTTTATTTTGTTATTATCTTTGTATACATGCCAAGAATCCTAGTGATGAGTACACATTATGAATTGTAAAATAAATACATCTATGCTAAACCACGCAGTTATTTATGGCTCAGAGAGCTGACTTAGCTGAGACAGCAAACTGATGCTATTGGAACACAATTCATTCACTTTTACAAGTGAGAAAACAGTCAATTATTCCAGTGTGACATGAAAACTTTATTTATGGTTTCACTGACTAAGAATATCCATGTATTATTTACTTTGGATGCTACCTCACTTTTCTTAAATATATATATGCCTTTGTAATCCATTAAACTTTATTTCCTCTTTGGAATAACATTTCCCATGCCTAGCATTAAAAAGAAGTCAGGAATTGAATAGTCATATTTAGAAGATTCTCCTCAATTCACTTCAGAGAGTAAAAGGTGCTTATTCCCTACCCTAATAGCAGCACTGGATACACACTTGTACCAGGACTAAAGCCTCTCTGTTCCCTAGGGTAAGCCACATACTTATTCTTGTGCACCAGCTTTTCACGTGGAGAAGCAGTCAGTACTAACAAAAATCACTCAGCAGAATTTGCTCACCCACTAGTAAAATGCCACATGATATATGGAGTAAGATATAAGACTGAAGAAAAAAGGCTTTTGGAGAAGGGCACCTATTCAATTCCTGCAAAGAACATTCCACATTCTAGAGAAATAACAGCCCCCAAAATACTAGTGCATACTAGTACACACATGTTGAGTAGCCCTTTTCATGGTCTCTTACTTCACCAGCATGATTCTTTGTGCAGAATACCCTTACGGCCCTTAAGGCTGTGGCACTGCAGGCATGGAAATCACACCAAAGGATGGTGCTACTTCCAGTGCACTGAAAGCACACTCCAAAGGGTTGCCATTCAGAGAGTATTTCTTGCCATGCATCCAGGATGTCAGTTACAACAGTCTAGGTTTGAAGGGAAGTCTGACTACAGCACGTTTGCTTTTTTGTTATCCCCAAATCTGGTGTAAAACAAATGAAATGGGTTTTTCATCATTAAATAGCATTTTCTTGTTCTGTAGGTCTTAATCAGGTCTCTCAGAGCACTAGTCATTGTTACATGCAAGTTAATCTTGGTTGTTCTATTTATTTAATATCAAATATATTCCTCTCCTTCAGTTGTTCCAACTGTGAACATAGAAAAAACAAAGTACTCTTGATACAAGTTTCAACGTCAGTGAGCCTCTAACCAGATGGCATTTTAGATGTTAGCAATTTAACCCAGCATACCAATGTGAAATTGCAACCCATATGGAAGCATTAGAATAAAAAGCAGTGCCCATAGATTTTCTGATATGTGATATATTCTAAAAAACACTTTTGCTGTCATGTGTCCCAGCACCCCTCAGCACTCACTAGTTTTCTGAAGGCCAGGGTTTTTCTCTCTCCTTCCCAACATTTTCAGTAATTCCTCAGAAGTGGCAATGACAGAGCTCTTTCAGTTCCCAAGATTCAGACAAAATAGAAGAGCACAAATAGCCTCAGAACTATTAACTATGACTAAAACAGTGCACGACTTATTTGTTGTAAGTCAAGATTACAGCTTTGGTTCTTACCAAGCTGTTTTTCTAAACCTTACACATTCTTTACAATTATGTGTTAAAACTAACTAAAACTAACAGAACTTATTATATTAGAAAAGAAAAAACTTAAAGCACCACATTCACTGGCTTTTATATTCCAGTGAAAGGTAGATATTTAAATGAGATGCAAAACAGGGATAGAAGACAGTTTAGAAGAGAGTATTTTTAGAGGTGTTCTGCATAATCCATGAATAAATCTATTCATCATTCCCACTTAAAACAAGAGTGCAACAGCCTCTCTATTCCCATTTTCAGGTATCTTTTAACAATAATAAAAGTAGAGAGAAAAAAAGTGATTTTACTCAAACTTCTAATAAAGCTGGCTCCTTCCCAGTTCACCAATTTGGCCACTGAAGATCTATTGCTTGAAAACTGGGACTTTTCAGCGACATCATGAGAAAAAAAATCCCCATCCCAGCTCTCATTCTGAAGTCAGTTCGGTGTGCTCCATCCTAGCAGTGTTACTCTCCTGCCAGTTCCAAATACGAGCCAAAGCATTCTGATAACACCCAGAACTGAATAAATAAGGAAATGTTTTCTACATGCAGATACAGTCATTTAAGACTCCATGAAATGAAGTTAAATAATTATAAAATGCAAAGACAAACCACATATCATCTGCTCACAGAGACCTTACAAACAGCTTCACCCCCCAAGGGTACCACCTGCAGCATGTTTTATCATGTTTCAAAGAGGGTGACAGAAAACACCAAGACTCCAAAGAGGATATCAAGAGATAAAAATATTGTACTGTTATGGTCTCTAGAGGATTTTGGACACGGTACCAACTACAAACCCTGATGACAACAGACAGACACAGACACGGGGACTAAAAATCATGCTTTCTCTTTCTTTAGTTGACTCCCTTACTTAATCTGAAATCTAAAATCCAGACAGAAAGCTAAAACCCAGTCAGAATTAAATCTAGCCTGGGTCATAAAGGGGAACAAGAAGAATATACAGGTATATCAGTGATAAAAAGAAGGTCACAGAGGATGTGGGTTCTCTCCAGAAGGAAACTGGAGACCTGGTCATGAGGGATACTGAAAAAGCAGAGGTGCTCAATGACTGTTTTATTTTTTTCCTCTAGAGCTGCTAACAGGCAAATATTATGGTTATTAATTAATAAGAAAGCTAAAGGTTTTCTAGAAAATGGGGTTGAAGAGCAAGTATAGAACGTAACCAAAAGGAGGACAATTTCATGTAGGTTTGGATCTTCTGTGAAGTATTTATCTTTGCTTCAGATGGCTTCACAATCAGCTCTCCTTGCATTGTAGCAAGTGCATGTGAAAACTCAGGACAGGAGTTATTTAAATTTTTTGCCCTTAACATAGAAATCAAATGGAATCGTTTGAAAGGGAAACGTAATTTTGACAGGAAAATAAGTATATTAAGTTTGACAGAGTAAATTTGGTCAGCTTCTTGTCATCTAATATTCCCACGAATGCTGAGGTACCTGCAGTACGGCAGAATTTGGTGGTAAGAGTGGTGGGTGTTTGTCAATCTTGCACAATTTGTACTGGTGCAGTTAGGCTTGTTGTTGGAAAAATCCTCCCTGAGCTTATGATCATGGCTAGACTGTTAACTATTAACAGATGTGAGACATGAGGATTGTGCAATTCACTATAATGAAAGCTTGTTTCACGAGTCTGGCTTTGTGCTACTCTTACTGGGCTGTTTACTTTTCTGGTGTTACAGTGGCCCTGAATATTTAACCAGCAAAAACCGTTGAGCAGTAAAAAGTGCTGTTGGAAAGAAGCGTATCTGGAAATGGACAGCATCTTGTCCCTAGTGTACTTTGAGAAGATCACACATTTAATCAACGTTGCCTCAGAAAACACTGCGTTGCTTTTAACCAATATCACTCTGGTTTCATTTGCATGACAGACGTGAATGCCTTAGCATGTTCAAATGTTACATATTAAAAATAAATAAATAAATCTTAATATGCCTCTCCTATCTAAAGGTCACTGAATACCCTAATATATGAAAGTGCAAAAATCTCCTAGGGGTACTACAGCAAATCTGGGGGTTATATGTAGAGAGGAAATAGATTACATCTCTCTTATCAGTTCTTCTGTTTGCTCCTATTTTGTTGCAGCTGTGGTAATGCAGCAAATATGGCCACTGCTACTCTATTGAAAGAGGATCTTTATAAATTCCAGTTGTCAACATGAAATCAATTCTGCTATGGGCAAAAGAGTATTTCATCATTCCAATATTTGCACTCAGCTAAACCATATCCACAGGCTGTATGTGTCTTCATTTATTTATTTATTTGGAACTGGGAGTGCAACACATTTTCAGCCCAGCACTATGGATCTGTAGCAAAATTGCATAAAGGTTGTGCAGTGAATTTTTCTAAGTAAATGGCCCTTTGATTTCAATGAGAGAACAAAGCCCCTAACTGATGTACTGTGGATTCAATACGAGCCATGCTTCCTAGTCAAAGACCAAATGATATATCATTAATTAAAAAAGAAAAATGGAAAGATACATGATGATTACATATCTTGGCATTCCATTATGATTTTTTCTGTGTTACACACCTATGGTAAATAAGCCAGGCATTCGGAAGCAATAGGATTTAAAAAAAAAAAAAAAGGAAAAAAAGCCTTCAGTTTGCAATTTCTTTTTCTATAGTCTTTCTTCTTCCAGTGAAAGTGTCTATAAAATTTTTAAAGGAAAGTAGGTTGCTAAAATGTACTTAATTTGCCATGATAGATTGAGTCCATGCTTCAGTGACTGTAATTGAATCTGTGACCTATTTCTTTAGTAAAGTAGAAATAGTCTCTTGGGTTTTTGTCACTACCATCTTTTAATGAAATTCAAAGAGACTGTCAAAATGTCTACACTTTTTCCACTAGTTGTTAATGTTATTACTTTACAATTTGTTACTTTTTAATTAATCTTAATAAATGTGTACACAGTCTACCTGGCAGTTGGAAATAGTAGATATCAATTCATCACTGTCACTCTGTAAAGCAAAATTAACAGGACAGAAAGGGCATAATAGCAATAGAATATCTAGACATATATTGGTTCTACTTAAACATACTTTATATCTCTAATGTACAGGAGCTGTATATTACAGCAGCCCCACTCCCACAGCTGAAGTTAAAGGATCTGTCAGCATTTTCATCATAATCCCAGACTATTTCCAAGACATTGCAACTCGGCTTTAAAGTCAGACATAAGATTGAATTTGGCAGGGAGATTCCCATTCCAGAAACAACCCAAACTGATGCCCACTTCTTTTACCAGCAATAAAGATATTCTCACTCCATTTTAACTATTTAACATATCACACAATAGGGACCTGGGATGTGACCTAAGGTTTGGGCAATGCCCTGACTGGAAAATCCTTACTTCTTCCACTCAGCACTTCCTATGAAAATACAATGGACAAATGAGACGTAAAGGAAAAGCTTTTAGTCCCCAGTCCAGACAGAAGGGGGAGGAGAGCAAACCTTTCCTGCCTCACAGTTCAGACATGGCCTTACTGTAATAGGTGCTTTTTATCTAGAATGTGGATGTTCCTAGGAAAAGCTACTCTGGGACTTTTTCCCCTCATCAAGGACATTGATGTCATTAACTTGGTGGTAATATGAAACCCGGAATCACCTTACACACAGTCAGGTACAATGTTCACCTACAGTTGTTTTCAGGCTTGTAACATACCACTGGTGGTGTGATCCTTACCACAGCTGCACACGAACAGCCCAAGGCTGGCATTCCCAAAATACTGTCTTCAGTAGGACAGCATAAAGCAGTTTCTGCAGCTGAAGATAATTCCCCCATAGTATAATGATAAATAAGATATCATTCATATAAGACTGAGACCTACAAACAGCTGAAAATGCAGCCCAGATTGCTTTCACCACTGAGATGGCACGCAGAGTGCCCAAGGTCTATTGCTGTCAGCACAAGGCTTCTGCCCACCTGCCCACCCCTATCTCCTGTTGCAGTCAGGCAGCAGAGGTTTTCACTGCATCAGGCTCACAGGGAGAGAATGAACCAGTTATTTATAATGCAGAGATGATCTTCCCACCCCCTCAGCCTCGGCGCAAAGTAACATGAGTCACACATACCTGAAAACCTATCAATTGATTTTACTTTAAATGAGATTGTAGAGAGCAGAAAACAAAGAGCAAACAAAATAAACCCAGATATTTAAAAAACTTCACTTTGACACTAAATCACACTCTCCATCTTTTGCCTGCCTTCATCCTACAGCTCTTCACATCACTACTCACGGTGAAGACTAAAGTCAGAAAGTAGAGGGCTTGGTTCAGGAAGGCAGCCATTGTGCTTTTTTAGGGCACAATAAAAAAAAGGGAGATAAAAAGGCACCAAGCTGAACTTTCATGTTTTTGAGCCTTGTAGGTGCTGTATGATTGGCTGGTGGTAATTCCAAGCACAGCACAGAGCACAGCGTACTTCTGCTGGCAGCCTGGGGCTGGATGTACAGGTCTGACTGCAGAGGGCTGGCAGGACACCATGGGGAAGCTTACCCAACATTACCCTGTGATCTGGTAGATCTGTTTCATAAATGAGTAAAAGACCTTGCCTCCATTAAGATGGAAATTTTAGTGAAAATTAAAACAAAGAAAACCCTTTCTTCTTCATAGTAGTAATTTCAAAAGTGTAGAGAAGTAACTACTATTTGGAAAGTGAAGTGTTCTTTTAGTTAAAAGTGTTGTGTATTTATACACACACACATTTTAACAGCCTCATAACTGCAGTGCATTTTCCCTGAGAAAACATCATTGATAAAAATATCCAGCATACAGAATCACTAACATGATGGACTATAATGGCTTGAAAGCAGTCATTATGCTCTATTAGGATACACAAACAAAAAGATTCCTTAAGTAGGCCTTGGTATGCTACAAAGATATCATACTCTAGAAGAGCAAAATCTGCATTTTAATTGCTATGAAGTTGACTCAGTTTTACCCAATCTATTGTGTATTATCCTCTAAACATAGTAAGGGCTTAAATAGTAAAGAAAGGTTATAGAAAGTTAAGTAAAACAATCTACTTGCCAAATTTTAGACTAAAGATATTAACTAAAGATATCAGGAGCTACACAGACAAATTTTCAGAGGGCTACAACCTAACCTGTACTTTTGTGAGCAGTTTTCTATCCACAAATAACAGTGGGTAAAAAGGCAGACTTTGTGCCTTATTACTTGATGGTTAGATGCACTCAGATTCAGAAATTTTCTTTCATATTTGCACTTGCCATCAGGCCTGCAATTTTCTGAGTACATCAAACTCTCATGTTCTCTAGAAAATAAGGTTGTAGAGGGAAAGAGTGACTGGCATATTGATACCAAGTGCTGCTGCAGAGGCTGAGTCAACTGAGACCTAACACCTGATGTTTTGAGCCAACTAGAACTGTTTGCTCATTATTCTTTTAAGCCAGATTCAGAAACTTCCACACAGTGCAACAAAGAGCCTGAGCACACAGCCTGTACAAACATACCTTGCACTCTCTAACCCAAGCACAGTTGAAGAATTAGTGGGTAAATTCATTGAATATTTTCCCCACCAACATCAACAAAGAATGAAAAAATGGTGGAGCTGAATAAAGATAGTCCTATGGATTTTCAAAAAATGTTTTTGGGAGCTCAGAAAAACCTTCTTCAGACTCTCTGGCTCTTTCTCCAATATAATCTTTCCATTCTGTAAGGTCAGATTCATGCCATGAGTCAGAAGACCACTTAAACATTTAACACTTGTGAAATATATCTTGAAAGATAGAAAAACACTAGATATATTTCATACATATTTACTCATGGGAATAGCAAAGCTCTAGTCCAAATAAAAACTTCTATTGGCTGCTTAGACTGCAAAGACTTTTTGCATACAATTTTTGAAAAGACTAATATCTCGTTATGTGATGGGAAAATTCTATTAAGAGGTAGAAAGTGTGGTTACGTTGAAGTTATTCATTTCAAAGAGATTATTTGTTAGTAGGATTCTATTTTTTTTTTAAAGTTACTATTGAAGTAGAACTAAATTTCCTTATGAGTATTCTTTTCCAGAAAGTTGCTAAGCTCATGCTCAAAAGACGAGACTGGACATACTGCAACTCAAAGTGTGCCAGCCCCTACAGGACACAAGTGACTCAGGTCACCTGCTTCACAGTCTACATTGAGAAGTGGATCACACTGCTAGTTTCTGTCAAACAAAAATCACAAGATTTCAGCAGGTGAAACATCTTTCAAAGTAAATAAAATACAAGATGCTTTAGTCAAGCAGAGATAATAGAATTTAAAACTTGGTCAAGACTGTTTATATTACTCATGTAAATCTGAAGAACAGTTGTTCTTTTTGTTGTTGTTTTCCCTGTTATTAATATATTAAACAGATAAAGTCAGATATTTGAAGGAATGTTTAAGTCTTGATTTTCCTGGCATATTAAAATATTTCAGTTCATTGTTACTAATCTAACAGAAATGGATCAACTATTTGAAAAATAAACCTAGAAGGGAAGGATAAAGTCAGACTAAAATGACAGCAGAAGTCTCAAGCTTACAAGGAAGATTGACAACATTATTAAATTTCATTCTTATCTTCATCATTTTATCTAGTTTTCAATTCCACAGGACTTTGAACATATGCAAATTAAGTCTCCAGAAAAGAAAGGAATAAATACACAAATAAACATATATATGTATATAATTTAAAAAATAAAAATAAAAAAATTTCTTCATCTCTCCTAGAATCATTATGTAGCTGGCTAGAAGAAATGCAAAAAAGGGAGGATGGAAGGGCTCTAAGTGAAGGGGGTTGGGGAGATATTTCTTGAATTATGAAAATCCAAATGCATATTATTATGGATCTAAACAGTTTTTGCTAGCCTTTGAAAAGATACCAAGGTAATTCAGGAAATAAAGATGAATAAGAGAAAGAAATGGAATTGTCTACAGAACACAAATGCTATAGCTACAATTTCCAGACAGAGAGGACAAAAGGGAGAAATGAGTTCTTAAAAATAACATTGCTGAATTACAGATCTGCATAGACATTAGCATTTTGATATAAGATGAATCAGTGATTAGCTCTGGATATCACACTGTGCTATAGAGTCCCCTAAAGAACATCCATAGCCCTTTCAGAAGGGCCCAATATATATTCTGTATTACTGACAGCAGTGAGAGTGGAAAACATGTCAGGACCTCAAAGAATGCTTGTTAGTAGTGTCAGTGCAGAGTTCCAGGGCAGAGGGTGTTTAAAAAGACAGAAATCACTTATTCCAAATATACTTATAATACATTAAACAAACGTCTTTGGCTGGAAGTTGTAGCTTACATTACTGTGGAAGAACAGAAATAGGTATAATTTATGGGAAAATCCCCAAATTAAAACCCCTTTGAATTTAATCTTCTGAAAGTGCAAGCGAGTAACAGATAAAATTGATAATCATGCTGCATTACATACTGATTTTCAGACTTCACAAGTGAAGAATGTAAAAATCAGTGAATACATTTAAATTCCAGAAAACCTTTCATTTAAATTTCTTTTATTCCTTTTAAAGACTTCGAAAGTCAAACTAGATTCTGTGCTGCAAAAATTTCAACAGGAGGGTGAAATATTCTCATCTCTTGAAGTGGATAAGAAACCATTTGGCAGATAGCCAAAAGTTTGAGAAAAGCTGCACAGAGCATGACAAAATGAATAGAAAAGATGCCTCAAAGTACTGAAATGGAACAACAGGAGTTGGGAAAGGTCACTTGCAACAGTAATACTACCGAACATTTTAATCCCAGCCTGGTTCCCTGTTGCTCTGAGCCTCATTTCACTTAGTCATTTATACAAGTGCAAGATAGACACAAATCATTATTCAAATCAAATAATAATTCATAGCCACTTACTCTGCTACTATAATGGCTATAAAATGCAAGGTACATCCCTGCAAGTTATATGCATACCTTATCTAGCTCATTGAATTTTATAGCAACAAACCTGTGAGTCAGCAGAAATGCAACTTTGCAAAAAGATTTCCAATTAAACCACAGTTTACACAGAAATTGACATTTGCAGTGGAAGATAAATGGCATTTCAGCCATTAGAAATATTAGTTCTGAAAGTGTACAGATGCGTCTAGTCCTAAAAAACCCCCACACAAATACCAACACTAGCATTCTATAACAGGAAACGGGAAAGTAAAGATCAAATACAAACTTATCTCATTAAAATCCTTTTAAAACAGTGACTTAGGTGTGATGTCAAAGCCTTAGGCTGAAAAATTCAAGAAGTGACTGATTTTTAGAGACATTTCAGATCATTCAAATTCTTAGAAATGCCATTAAGGACTTCTGTAGTGGTCATCTGGAGATCATGACAGGTGATTTCAGTGGAAAAAAACCTCAAGGGGCAACACTGGAGAGATTTTGTATGGACGGATGCTGCATACATAAACTGTTTCTGGGCCTTAGACAGCTAACTGAACAATTTTAGATTTCATCTGAAATAAATTCATCTGTGTTATTCTACCTGTATTTTGAATAACAGCACAATAAATAAATGCAAGTCATGCTTTCACTTTATATTAAATTTAAAAATAAGCTCTACCACTCAGAAAATGCAGCAAAAAAAAATATTCCATGCTCATTTTGAACAGAACAATAATTAAAAATAATTGTACTAATTTTAAAGCCACTTAAATTGTTTTAATTTCCATTTATGATTAAAAAAAACAACACCTGAGTGCTCCTGACTTACCCCCCCCCCCAACCCCACCCTCAGACCAGTCTAATAGAAATAAAGATGGGAGGCTGTTCTTCACGTATCTTGTTCACCCATCAAAATTTCTGTTATTTTCAGAACAAAAGAGAAGCTAGCCACATGAAGGGGACATCGACTTTGTTAAGGAATGGGACAAATGGGTACTTGCATTCTTTCCTCTGTCACTGTACTGTGTACTTTTTATCAACAGAAACAGAATACTTTTAACATCAGATATTACGTTGAATGTCAGGAGTAGAAATCCCCTAAGATTTGGCATACATACTGCGTTATTTCATCCACATACCTCCACTAAATAAGTGGTAGTCCCAAAAGCTGACTCAACACTTGATTCTGCCATTTAAGTTTCTTGCTTTTATTACTCGACAATCCCTTTGGCGCACACCGAAAAACTACTTGCAGTTCATTGGTATGGATTTTATAAGATTTGAAATCTTCAGCATTTCCAGCAACTCTAATGACACCAGTAAATGGAGTACAGGACTCTCATTTGAGAGTATGCTTTCTGAAATTATTCAGGACTCTCTGCATAGAATGAATCTGCACCTAAAATGAAAAATGTAGTACACTGCAGTGATGTTCTTTAAACATTTTTCTTGTATATCTCGTCTTAGTGTGTGCAAAAAAAGACTTGACCAATGTAGATAAATGGAAAACAATGGTTATGGAGAGACAGCAACACAAACTGTACATATATGATGACCATTAATACTCAGAAACAGTATTTTGACATTATACCAAACAGAACAGCAGAAAATTCATCTTAACAGTCAAGAGCAGTTAAAAAGAAAACATGTTATTTATAATTAGGAAATGGATAGGAAAACACACAGAAAATAGCATTATGAGACTGTTGTGTAATTAGAGATTCTCCCTACAGCTTAAAATTTTTAAAATTAAAAAACAAAAAAAAGAAAAAAAAAACGAAAAAAAAAACATATTTAGAAGTACTACAGAGAAAGGCAATGTAGATAACTAAAAGTGTTTGTATAGGTATGGATGAAGTCTATATAATTGTTTGGCAAGAAAAATGACCAGAAAACTACTGTTCTTCTCTCACTTTCTATCCAACAACCAGACGGGAAAAAAATAAGCAGAGTTTATACTCAAAAACAGCAAACGAAGGTATTTCTTCACATTGTCCACAGTTCATCTGCGGAAGCCTTTACAATGTTATACATAGAGAATAGAAGTCTACCTAGGCTCAATAAGCTGTTGGAATATTTAAATAAGAAAAAGCCATTCACATCTGATGCAAACAATGAGTGAATGAGTGAAAGAGAGAGAGAGGGGGAGAGAGAGAGAGAAAGATGTCACCTCTCTCCTTGAGAGGACTCAGGAAGTCCCCAGTCCCAAGTCACTAGAAGCTGGAGAAGGGCTCTGGGAAAGAGGAGATGGGCATCACCAGTTATTATACTCTCTTAATGGTTCCCATAACATCAGGGAATCCAGGCTGCAATGGCCTTGGGTCTGGTAGCACACAGCTATTCTTAGGTCACCTGATGCCAAGCAGCATTGGATTGATTTGTATTTTACAAATGAAAATTAGTCATGAATTGTCACATCTGTTACTTGCAACGAACAACCTGGCACCAGATAAGGGACAGATATGCTCTAAATCACATCTGTTATGTATTCAGCACAGGGATCCTTTGTTATAGTCACTAAGAATACACATTAACCATTGGTGTACCTATTTTGGTTGTTTGAAACTTAAGCTCAGCCTCTCAGCAATATTATCACATGCTTAATGGTGTTCATCAGCTCTTTTGCTGAGTTACGGCAGTGCCACGAGAAGTCATGTTTTGAAAAGTGACAATTTTTTTCAATAACTTTAACCATACCTTTAGAACTTCCTCCACATTTTGTAGAAGTTCCTCAGAATTCCTCCAATTGTTTGAATATCATCCAAGTAGCAGACAACAGTGTTTACCTCCTGCAGTACCTGATCTGTTTTTCTCTGAAATGCAGCAGGTGCGCTGGTCAACCCATAAGGAAATCTCGTACCTAAATGGCCCCTCATTTGATTTCCCTGTTGGAGAACTTTTTCTGCAGCAGTTCCAGAGATCCTGTTGGCAGTGCTGGAACAGTCAACACGGAGAAGCCCCCCTCCCCCTACCAGCTTCATAAACAAACCTTGTGGTTTAAGAATAAGATATTGATCCATTTCTAGCAAGAAGTTGATGGCAAGTTTAATTCCCACAAACTCTCACTGAGCTATTGTTTTTGGAATACATTAAACCCGTGCAGCCAGTTCTCCGAGTTCCTCCAGTAAAATTGCATTTAGGTTTTTCTCCAATTGATTTTAAGTAGTATCCTTTTACCAAGCTAACTACAGAAAAAACTATTTTTCTGTTTTCAATCTGCCTCTGAGTCACTAGCTTGCTGCGGTCCAAATTATTTTAAACTCAAATTCAGATAGCTACTTTCTGCTCAGAAAGGTGGAGAGAGACACAAATGTATGAATTCCACTGGAAAACAGAATGAAAATAAAAAGGAAAAAAATGGCAGCATTTTGTCAAAAGTATTTTTTCAATTAAATTTTAAATCATTTTCTTTTTCACACTTACAGACCGCTAATATTATTATTTCTCTATTCTTATTTTTAAGGCAATGTCATTTAAGCAGGTCAGTGGGTACCTTTTTCCACAAGATGTGATTTGGGAAGTGGAAAAATATCCTAACTGTTCTACCAAAAGGAGCCTGGCTGCTAAGCCCAGCTCCCTAACAGTTGTGGAATAAGTTTTGTAGATCCTGACTCCTTTGTTTTGTCTTAGCAAAGAGTGGCAGTGAAAAAAGCCTTTCCAGTTGATGATGTGAGCACGCTGACTCAAACATCAATCCCCCTCTAACTCAAGGATGATATTTCTGACAAATAGACAATAGGCTCCGAAAATTTTATTTGATCTTGCATCTCATTTCCCTCACTATTGTAAAAGCCTGCCTTCCCTGTTTTGTTTTGGAACATCCAGCGTGGTTTATCTTTTCAGGGCTCACCAAATGGTTCCTCTGTGGAACCTTCTTGAAGGCCAGCATCTTTCTTCCAATCTCTATCTCTTTTGATACCAAAACAAAATGATTTTTAAAAATCCCCCCTAAAGTACTAAAAGAATGTACACAGACTGATCATTAGAAGATTGACAAAAACCTAGGGTTTTTGTAGGGTTTTGTAGGGTTGATTCCTAAGGTGAAAGATTTTCATCCTTTAAATTACTTGTGGTATGAGGGCAGTAAAGATATTTTCATATTTTAATATTTCATGTTCTCAAATTCTTAACCAAACACAATACTTAAATTAAAAAGAAAACAACAACACCTAAAGAATAAAAAAATCCCAGAATGTTTTCCATCTGAATTAAGAAAAGCAGCCTGTTTCTTGGTCATGTTCTATATCATTTTCAAAACCAGTATGTTTCTGAGTATATATTGCAATATTCCCTTGCTACACTGGAACTTCTTCTGCAGAACCATGAAGAAGTTTTATTTTCTTTTACAATATTACGGTAGGTATCAGAATTCTCAGTTTTGGTATATCTAGGGGGTTTGAAGGAAATTTAAACTAATTCTCCAGACAAACCCAAAGCCATTAACAAGATTTTGTTTATACAGAATCTAAATTAATGAACAACTAAAACACGATGAAAACAAATCCAAATCATCCAGTTGCTCATGAGAGGCTTATATTGTAAACAAAGCTGAAACTGAATTAAATCACTCTCACTTCCCTGCGGCAAAGAGAAAAAAATAAAGCAGTTTTGACTATTTGAGTGATAACACAGTTTTCTCTGAAGTCATGATAACCCATAAGTGCATCATGCTCATGGGCTTAGCTCTTAGAAATCAGGTCACAAGCATCTGTGAACATCCATTAGGTTTGTGCAAACAACTGTTTTTAGAGGTCAAGATAAATGTTCATGTATGTATACACATAAACATGAGCTATTCAGCACAGTACATTCTTGGATTCTCTCCCCATAGTTGGAAACTGTATGCATCAAATATAGGTATGCATCTGCATGTTACTTAATGTCTGATGGTCAGGTTTCATTTCTCATCATCAATTTAGAAACATCCTCAGAATAACCCTTTTGATCATTAGTTTGTGTCTTCAGTAATGCTTTCCCAGTTTCCTATAGAGAAAAGATTCTTTTTTTTTCTTCTTGTCATATAAAGCAGATGCAAGCTTTGAGAATGGAACTTAGTTTCATTACTTTCAGAAGAAAAAAAGTTCTCAGGATGAGCTGGAAGAGCTAAATGCTTTCTCCACAGGAAATGATATATTTATAACAAACAGAAAGATCAGTCCACCAAGCCACAGTGCTCAGTTCAAAGCAATTAGTCAACAATGCTTCCCAAGTACTCATTTAGGTCATCAAATTATAGCTCATCTGCATTAAGTTAGACCTCATATATATGTATATATAACTATAGACATTCAAAATTACATAAGCCATCATTTTGAGAAGGCAATTAGACTATATTGAACAGAATTCCTCCCTTGAAATTAGCCATGACACTTTAAAGAAACAGACCCTACATTTACTCTTGGTGAAATGCAGTAATTAGTTTTGTAATTGTCATGGAAATATTGAAGAAAACTATGCAAATTAATTAGCAAAACAAGTAGTGCTAAAAGACCAATAATCTCAATAAATTTAATTCTCCTGCACGACGGTGAACTGCATTAGATTTTGTAATCAATACGGTGATATATGTAGATGTGTCAAACATAGTACACACTGCAATTTATGATTAACGAAATACAGATAAGGGAGCAGAACCATAAACATTGACTGTGCAAACAGCACAGCAGCAAATCCAGAAGCTAAGATTGTTTCCACCAGATAGCAGGAAAGATGTGCAGTCCTAATTAAAGAAAGATTAGTGTTAAAACTCTCCAACCAAGTCTGAACCTACAGATTCACATTCATGACTGCATTAATACTGGCTTGATGTTGTTCTTTTTTGATTGGAAAATCGTTGTATGTACATTCTCATCTTCTGCTGCTGAAGTCTAGACGTTTCTCTTATTTACATCTCCTTGCATATTGATAAACTACACAATTTGTCGCCAGTGCAATAAAGACTAATAATTTGTCTTAAACAGTAATGACATTTAGAACAAAACCAGCTAATGGACATAGTAGAAATGTTAATAGAGAATAATAGAAAGTGATTGACAACAGTTTTAAGTCCTGTTGGTGCTCTTTGTCAGAACTTGCTTAGACAGCTAACCAAGATCTCTTTTGATATGCTAAGAGCATAAAGAAACAGAGTCTCAAAAGGTGAGAGAAATCCCCAGATTTTTATATGATTTTGGATTAGACTCACAAGAGTACGTTTTCATTTCTTCCTCTGACTTGCTCAGAGGAAAAGGAAGTCTCTTGAACTCAGCATTAGAAAAATACAGGCAGATAGATCTGTAGAAAGTCCAGTTCTTTTCAGCTGAAAGCTCCTACACACAGAGCCTAAAAACTAAATGCAAAACTAAAACAATTTTCCTGGTTTAATCACCTCATCAAGAATTATCAGTGCTGCAAGAGAAGCTATCCACTTGCATCCTTAACACGATTTCTTTGGTAACCTTGTACAGATTCTCACCTTCAGTGTTCATTTGGACAGAAAACATATCTTTTCTATGCTGCACAAAGTGGAACAGTTTCTACCTAGATAAGACAATAAGGTAATTACATGTGACAGGATAACAATATGACAAAGAAAAAAGAATGCCAAAAGCAAACTAGGAATGTATTTTAAAGCAACGGTGTATGAACCAATCAAAACATATTATTCAGTTCACATAACTGCCAACTAATTTATTTCCTTTACAAAGGGATGGGGGAGGGGCGCAATAAAAAAAGAAAAATTAGGATGTACAATTTCTTGGAGTTAAGATATAAAGATTTACAACATTCTCTTCAATGAATCTGTTCTTTAAAGCTGAATACATTAATTTGATTTGAATTTTATTAAATTGAAATAAAAATCAAACCAAGGGAGTGCTAAACTGAATAATAAGGCAGTTATGACCAAAAGGCAATGACAAAATAAAGTGACAGTTGTTTCTTCATGTTTTATTGAACAAGTTCTGTTCAACTTTGTTGAGATAATGTATGATATGACTTTGATACTTACTTAACACGAAATTCCCAAAATCTAGAGTTCATGAAGTTATTATAAAGTTTCCCTTTTTGAGATACTGAATCAATACTCCTCGGGTTGCTCGAAACCACAGCAAAGCACAGTCTAAAAATCTAAGGAATAATTGGGTATTTTCAAAGGTTCCTTCATTTTCACAGCAAAATTTTAAGAATTTTAAGAATTTACTACTGACCTAGACTTCCTGAACTACGTAGAAGCAGATCATGCTTCTACTACAATTATAAAATAATTATGTAGATAAAATTAGTATATTTTACCAACATCAAGAATGTGCTAGATGTAATACACTGTTCACTAATAATATTCTATACAGAATACTAGTAAAATTTGAAAATAAAAAAAATTCAACTTCAGTGTACAACTATTTTATTAGCTCTGCAGAGGCCCATTATTGGTCTGCTATACATAGTGCAATAGGAAAAAAAAAAAAAAAAAAGGTAAATGCTTGGGGTGGAGTCTCTTATACACTGTTGTCATCACTGAGGTGATTGCTTCCCTGTACCGCTAGCTGAAAGAAGAATATTCAGTGTTCTAAGAAAGAACTATCAGGCTGAGCATTTTTAGAAGCTGCTTGGAGACGAAGCATCAGATCTAGAGCAAAAGATACAGTGATAGCTAATGTGAATTGTAAAATTAGGTTTTGCAGTGATTCTGTGATTCATCGCCCGGAGCCATATTTTGTCACAAAGATTTCAGTACCAGGATATGTATCTCAGAATTATACCCATATTTTAAAGGTTCATATCTGTTATGAATAGGACATCTGTCTATTTAAAAAGTTAAAAATGGGTTCAAAATGCTATGAAATCAATGACTAATTTATCACATTAAACCAATCCAATGCATTAAACCAAACTAAATGCAAATGAGACCTAATGCTCCAGTAATCCTTTTTCATTAGAAAAGCTACCATGATTGTGATATTTAACAGTTGTACGTCACTTTCAATCTTCAAAAACTCTCTATGAACATTAATTATAAATGAACATCAATAATACACCTCTGTCTAAAGTATTTAAGTATTTATTAACTCTACTTCAGACATGTGGAAACAAAGACAACCTCAGGCTTCAAACTTCAAATATTTAAATTTAGGTATAAAAACATCTATTACTTCTATAATATCTTCAGAAGTCCTGAGAACCAAAAATTTGATTTGAAATTAAAAGGCTTAGGAAGTCTCTCCTTGTCTGAAAACCTGGTTATTTGTTTAGGAATCCTGGATCACAGTTTAGCTTAAGGTCTGCAGCCCAGGGCCACACAAGACAGGACAAGTATCAATTTGTGGCTGAATTAATACAGAATACTGTTCAAGGGACAGGATTCAACTCACTCAGTTTTAGCCCTCTAGACATTTAAGTATCTACTTTAACTATATAAGACACAACTATAGTCAACAGAAACTGAGGGATGTTTTCAAAGTTTAGGTCATTCTGTCCTAAGGGCAGCATCTGATCTACTAGGATAGAGGAAAAATATACAGATTAGTGTGGCTGTCTATGAAGTACACAAGACAAATGCAACCCAAAAACACAAGTCATCTACAACCTCCTCTGCACACAGTATTAGCTCAAAGTCAACAAGGACTTGCGTATTCTGAGAGGTCAGATAGACATCACAACCAAACAAATCTGAAAAGAGCCAAAACAGTTCCTTTGTGAAACACTATTTATTTTAATCACTTACTTTTATAATAGAAAGAATCATTATGCTAAATATGCCTCATAATTAAACTTTTCAAAGATGCACAACATGATAATGTACAGAAGAATCTGTTAAATATAAAATCCAGTGTCCATGTAGAAACAGATGAAATGCTTAGATGTGGATTTGTCCACATAAAGTGTTCTTCCAATCAAGCATGTAAGTTTTATAATCTATATGTATATTATTAAAACTACTATGAAAAAGGTTGGTTCCTTATGCATAATCAGTTTCCACTGAATTTAAATTACTTGCAGTAAAGTACTGATGCAGATAAAATGCTTTAAATGTACAGAATATTAAGCAAATGTTTATATTAAAAAACTTCTTTCGGATGAAAATGTGCTCAGTGAAGCACAACCCCCATAGTGCCTTGCAGAATATTAATGCTCAGTAGATCACAAGATGACAACAAGTATTCCTATGTAAAAGCTAGAGGTGGGATAAAAGGTAGTATTCACATGACAAGCCTCAACAAAGAAAATGTGCAAACACACAGGGTGTGATCCTATTGAGATGTAAATGAGGTTAGAAATATATGGAATCAAACCTGCTTAAAGTCAGGAGTGTCTTGTAAAACAGGGACAACAGCATGTTTAGCATGAGCAGCTTCAGCTGAGTGGTATGCCCACTAGAATTTGTATAAAGACTACCTAACTCTTTGAGAAGCAGTATGTGAATAGAAATCATATTCTCGTGGAATTATAATGCAACTCCTACTAGAGAAGTATGCCAACCAGAATATCTTAAAAAATATATATATTTTCGGAGCCTGCTGAATGAATCTCAGATTGGAACCAAAATGTCATGTACAGGCTGAGAACTAGTTGGCACTGAGAAAGCCAAAAACAAAAAATGAGGGAGCGAAGACCATAAATTACAAGTGAATCTGTAGGGAACACTAGAACATGGACAGAAACAGAGTGTGAGAGAGAAAAGAGGTAATTATTTCTTTGAATTTAAAATGTATGTTAATACACTACTTCGGAGCACAGGTATCACACCAAATTATAGTTAAGTTGCTAAATAGAAGGTCTTCCTCATCCTTACGTTCTCACTACTGTCCTCATCCTCACTCCAGTTGGAGCTAGATGATCTTTAAGGTCCCTTCCAATCCAAACCATTCTATGGTTCTTACCTGACTGGACAGAGGAAGCCACTGTAGACTTCTCAATCAGGTGTTTCACCCTATCATTATCAACATAGAGCAAGGGGCAGACAATTGGAGAAATCACAGCTCTGCCACCTAGGTAGTTGGACAGTTATAACAACCTATTGCTACCAACAGGTATCAAAAGAAAAGCCAAATACAGTGTCAATAATCTGTTGAAGCAAATGAAAGTGGTAAAGGTATGAATCTTTACATTTGAGTTCTACTGGACTAGAAAAGGTCTAAGTAATAGTTTTTTACTGTGTTAAATTTGCAGGGTTTAAAAGACTAGCAGATGTTTTTGGAAAGAGAAATAGAAAATTTAATTACACTAGCAAAATTGCATATTTATTTACACTGACTGCTTTTGACAGCTTTGCCAATAATAGTCTGTCTACCTGGTAAATATATCCCAAGAACAACCATAACACTTCATACTGAATCAGATTTTAGTCAACTGTTTATATAACCCTTATCTACCTTGACGCAAATGAGTTCGGGATGAGCTCCTCTAGCTCCACCACTCAATAGGTGGAGCCTCCACTATTCCTTTCAGACTAAAATTTAGAACTACTGTTATGTAAATGTTATTGCTCAAAGCAAAAGACTGGTGTTGTCCTAGTAATTAACTGTCTGATTAATTAGACCTCTTTCCATTTGCTCAGCAACCTGCATTCATGTGCGTATACAGACAGTTACAAAAGTAAACTAAGATGTACATTGTCTGTGCAGAACTTCTAGGAGATAAGCAATAACAAAAAATTTAAGTATTATTCTAGAGATCTATTAAAAAAGAAAATGCAGCTTTTTTCTAAGAAGTGAAAATCCAATAAAAATGCGAATTCTGTCATATGGAGTGATGGATTTGGAGCACTCAAGAAGGACGAATGAATCATGCTGAGCTGTTAATATCCCTGCCAGTTCTATGGCTTTCCACAAGCATGTGAAACTGTCTTTGTTTGCTTTCCTAACAACCATCTCTTGAAAAATTCTCTGAGAACATAGGAAGCATTCTGTAGTGGGACAATTGGTTCAACAGCTTGCATACCGATTCCTTTTTGTATGAGTAATGGAGGACTAAGATTATTACTATGGAGTGTAATACTCTTGACATCAGTGGGAACCCTAGCTATAATATATATAAATCTGCTTAAAAAATAATATTCCTGGAAGAGGAGAACGTGGTCTTCCTTGAACAATTTTTACATTTGTTTTGATGTTGTTCTGAGTTTCTAATATATACATATTTAATGATAGTAACAATGCGTGTATATATTAGACAAGGGTAGTAAAAACTATTAAAGAATTATTAAACCTTATAAAAATTAGAGACACTTCAAAGACACGTTGAACTATTAAGATTGTATGCACACTACTGTCTTTAAAATAAGGAGAGATACGTATTTAGGACTTACTTCACAAAGGTCCACCATACACCTTTCAATCTACTCACATTTCACTCCAGAAAAACAAAAATATTTATAAAGTGCTTATGAGTTATGAGAAACGTAGGAAAGCAAATTAATGGATAGAATTAGGTTTTTTTTTTTGTTCTGTGTTGCTACTGACACATATACGTAGTTCTAAAAAGTAAACAAAAACCATTGCTTTTAACCTGTCTCGTGGGGAACACACGCATGACTAAATAATTTGGAATAAGGGCACAAAACATGAGGAGTAAAAAGACATTCTTCAGTACCTTCAATAAAAACGAGGTCCTCCACAAAGATATGGGATATATGGAATAATAAATATTAAGGAAAATCTGGGGAACTCTTGGTCAAAGTACTGAAGAACAATGTCTTTTGCAAGATATTGCAAAATCTTTATATATGAATTCAAAGTTGGAATTTTGGAGAAGTACTGTTAGGATTTCCTAAGCAAGTCCATAAAAATATGAGTATATGATAATCACATAATCTGAGTAGAAAACAGGAAAAAGCATCATCCCTTAAAATAGGTATTATTTTTATATCACACTGCAGTGAGGGATTTTGTTTGTTTGTTTTAACCAAATTCCATACAGCAGCTTGAAGAACCACAATGTAGATAAAGAAAGATCAGAAAAAAATAGAGAACAATTTCAGTTTGAGGAGGTAATAAATAAATAAATCAATACTTGGCGAAGAATATGACTTTAGGAGTTAATTATTTAGAAACAGCTCAAGCTGCCACATAGACCCTATTAATAGTTTGTAAAAATAATACCACTCACTGAAGAATATAGCAGATGGTGGCAAGACACTGAAAGGAAAAGCATTTTTGTTCCATGTGCTTTTAATGTTATCAGATCACCCACGTGCTTAGACATTCTGGTTTACTGAAGGTATTGGTTAAAAAATTAAAAGAGACCTGATACCATGTCAGGACATGAATCTTAATGCCAAAATGGCATATATTTATTTCCTGTTAATGCCAGATGCATTATATGTGCTTCAGCTAAGGAACAGCACACTCAGGAAATTACACGATGGTCTATCAAAGTTTGCATGCTGATAACAGAAAGAATATTTCTCAGAAATGCATAGATGCCTTATTTTGTAAATGTAAAATTTTTATTATTAATGTGCATACAGGACCATAGATAGCCACTAATGGATATGAAATGATAAATTTGTTTTCTCATTCTCTTTGTTGAGCATTCTGCCCTCTAGCAAATTTACCACTGTACTGGGAGCTTGGCTTCTGTCAAGATCTCTAAGGTGCTTTCTCTATGCAGTTTAAATTCCAAGAGAGCGGCTGTATTTTGAGATATCACTCTTTTGATAGAGGAAAATGTTCCTGGCTCACAGAGACGATTCCTTTCACATTGCATCTCAGGTAGAAAGAGCTGTTCTACACTCTACATGAGATCAGGATAATCCTTATTTGACTTTTCAGACTCAATAGCTTGATATTAGTTTGGTAAGTCTTCTTCCTAGACTATTACCTTTAAACTTGGTGGCTTGTCAGACATCCATTGATTTTAGCAGAAAAAGTGCCTCACTTTGAAGAAAATAGGCAAGGTAGCGTGCTTCACAAGAAATGAGCGTACCTAACCTGGATACCTTACCGTTACTGTTAAAAGACCAGCCACAACTGCACAGTCTCAGCACAGCAAATCTGTCCTGAGGGAAGTGTGATGTTACGGGGGGCTGTGTGTAGACTTGCACCAAGGAGGCTCCCACAGCAACATGCAATATCAGTCCAGCTGCAGAGCTGAATCTACGTATGACATGGTACAGCACACATCTCTCTGCACCCATGATGAGAGGCAGCAACCAAAGGATGACTAATACTCAAAACTTTCTCCACTCTTTTTCCATCGCTGCTTCCCATTACCAGGGACTGCAGAGTTCCTAATTGGTGCTTTCAATTCATAGTAATTAATTGTAGCTAGATTTCTTTTCATCTCTTGAAATACATAATATCACAATGGACTCAAACAGAACACTGTAAAGGCAATCTATATTACTGCTAAATAATCATATTCACTGGTTTTTATCTTAGCTTCACATGCCTTTCATCTGCTTTACAAACATTAAAACTCATTTAATATGATTTTAAAAATGAATAAGGCACTATAAAAAGAGCGTATTAATGGCTGTTCATATAACTTCTAATAATTTTAGTCAGGTTTATTATTTGGTGTATGGTAAATCAAATTAAGCACAAATATTAGTACCGACAATGTGCATATAATTAGTTTTTAATCTTTATTGCTTGAACATGTATTCATTGTAAATGAGTAGGCAGACTTCTGAGCCATATCTGGGCATATAAATAGCACATTTAGATGTATACTTCTATAATTTTCACATATATTGCTCACACATAATCCCTTGATGTCTTCCTTCTCACGTTTAGTAGCTAAGCATACAAAATGCTCAAAAGCAGTACTTGAAAGAAAAATCCTAACTGTTTTCAGTTTGGAAATTTAGATGATTACATTTTCTGGTTTCTTATGACTTCCCCACCAGGAAATATATGAAAGTTCGCAAAATTTCACCTGGTAATTATTCCTTTTGTTCTTTTTATTTTTAACCCATCTGTCCCCATTAATCAAATGTA
>JAOWBP010004096.1:6270865-6308552 GCA_028571105.1 Tragopan temminckii | reverse complement strand
GTTAATCCACAGCCTTTAGGAAGAAGCTAGTTTTGATCAAGCTGTGTTCATCTGAAAGTTCAAGAAATCCCTTTTTGAGGATGTGCATTAACGATGTTATACAGAGCCTCTTGTTTCAGCTCATCCTTTCATGAAATAACTAAGGGCTAGTTTCTTAATGAAATGAATGAAATTGCTCACAGTTAACATTTTGTAGAAATAAATATATATTTTGCAATTATGTTGCTTAGTACATATTATGACATACTTGTTTTTTTGAACTATTTTGACTTGTCAAAAAGAACAGATGGATAAAGTAGATTGCTAATTCCATACCATCATCTATGTTGACTTAAAATATAAAAAGATACAGTTTGTTCTAAATCTGCAGATCTATATATTCACTAGTTTGAAGTTGCACAAACCTACTTTTGTCACATAATAGCACAAAAAAATCAGCTTCTGTATTCTGGGAAGGGTGAAAATAAATGCACCAATGGAAAATGCAGTAAAAGTACACCAAGTATTACAAAGAAAAGGATTCTTGAGATATTGTAATGTGATAAAAGAGAAGAATAATAAGAGTGTAGGAAAAAGACCAAAAAATTATGACTCCACATTGAAACTTATGATTTTGTTATGAAATGCTAATTTTGGAAGATTATGATATGTCCTCTAAAAGAGAAAGCTGACATATGATTTCTGGAAAAAAAAAAAAAAAAAAAAGATGAGCTGTTGCTGGTCTCAGAAGAGAAGGAAATCTTACACAGATTTAGTGCATCTTCTAAATCCACACCACACTACAGAAGACAAACTCTTGCAGACCTATCACAGATGCAGTTGTAAGCAAGCTAGAATATTTTTTTGCACAGTATGGCTTTGAGACATAGAAGAACACTGCAGAAAAGCATAATAATTTGCTATAAAATTCACATATGAAAAATAACCCGAGTTCTTCTCCAATAAAGGAACATGACTAATCCAGGAGAAACAATAGGAATGATGTTTGGACAAGGCAGGTAAAATAAATTGAAATTATATAGGTGAATTGTGACAATTTCAGTCTTGAATTATAGTACTGGTACAAATCTCTCAACATCTTGGTATAAAAAGGAACAGATACATGAACAAAAGCCTGGTGAAGAATACAGAACACAGCCATTCTGCATCTTTAAGAAAGAAGATCAGTGCATAGCTCAGTTAACAATTCAATAGGCTTTTCTGCCTTATTTAATTGGAAGTTAAATACTAATTCTTTGAAAACCTCTACCAAAATTTTTTAGACTTATATTTTGGCAAGTGATTTTTTGTTGTTGTTGTTGTTGTTTGTTTTTTTAACCAAAGAAGGGTTAAATAAAATCCCATCAGCCAATGGCCTAAGGAAATCAAATTCAAACATTTTTTTCCCTTTGGTTGAAAATCAGATTTGAATGCTCTGATTCCTTCTGCACCTTCAAGATTTATTCATGAGTCACAGCTGAATGCACTGTATGTTGTATTTATATGAACAAACACACAAAAAGAATCATTGCCATTATCTAGATAAATATATGTTTGTCAGCATCGGAAAGTATATCACTCCTGTGAGTTATAAGTATTCAGTTACTCTTTTAAAAACATCATTCAGGCATTGTGAGAGATACAACTACAGCATAAGAAATGACCTTTAAGTATATCTTCTTCCCCATTATCTCAATACTGTGAAATAGCGATACTGAAATCTTTGTAATATCTGCACAAAAGCTATTTATTTTAAAATCATTTCACACAGCAAACCAACCATAATTTTATTAACAATAGCAAGAAGTTGATATGGTATTCAAAGGAACACTAACATGCTATTCACCTTAGTTGCTTTTACAAAGAATCTCTCAGTTCATTTGTATTTCAGCAAAAGGGCACATGATAATTTTAATTCTTTAGTAAAGTTTTTCAATTAAATTTCTAAAATCTTATCAGGTGTAGAGCATCTTCAGGGAACAAAACTTTCATAATAACAATACCATGGAAGCTTGTAATCTTTAAAATGACTCATTCGCTATGATTAATTTACTCTTTATTTTTATCTGTATATCAAAAGGGCAAATGTCACTTCTAGAATTATTTCAGACAAAAAAATTATACAGTTTTACTTTAGATATAGATCACATCACTTATGAGTAACTGTCCTGACGCATTGCATTTTTTCTATCAACGTTGAGTTTCTTCCAGTTTCAGAAATATCTCTTGAAGAAATATTGCTAATACTCTGTGAAAGACACCACACAGCTAAGCCAAATTAAAGCTTTTCAATTAGCAGAGGCTGTCATGCTGTGAGTACTGCAGAAGTAACACTGAATGGCTTATGTGTGTTCAGCAAAGTTGTTATACGTAGGATTTGTCACTGACTCCCTGAGCAGCTTTTCAGAGTGCTACAGGTGGAAGTTATTTTCTGTAGGCTGTGGTAAAACAAGCTCTACTAAAGCAATGCAAACTGCTAAAACCCACTCTGTAGCCATGTTTTTTTCAAAATGGAGCACGTAACATTCAACAGCAATCTCACAAACACATGCTGACATCAAAATTAAGGCATGCTTGAAAATTGTTTCCTTCAGTAACAGGAAGAAGTGCAGAAACAGAAAGAGGGCATACAGCAACATGCAGATGTTTGCATCTTACAGGAACATGAAGTCCCGTGGACTCCGCGTGCACAAGAAAACGAAAAAGCAAGAGTGCCTTCATTTCTGCCACTACATAGCAGTATGGGAAAAGAGCAAGCATGACAAATCAAGCTGTACTTCAGGAGAGTGCTACTGACAGTAACCCATCTATATTTTAAGCATGTCTTTATTTGCTTGCACCTGCATTAAAATGCTCAATATGATTAAAATTATGTTTGGCAAAATTACATTCAATGGACTACTACTAGTTGTCCAAGGACAAGGGTTAGACAGCCACTTAACCATTATTCTAACCTGCTAATGTATAGGCTACTTACTAGTACTTTTAATCCACCCTACCTTAAGTCACAGCCCTTCCAAACAGCAAAATACACAGCCCAGCAAAACAATGGATGGGGCAAAAATCTGATTCCTAATATGGCACTTAATCTGATTATGAACAATCTCCTGGAGCGTGAGATCACATCTGATGTTTTAAGTGTACACAAGCTGAAAGAAGTGAAGAAGTCAAGAGACAAGATGCTTCCCACCCTCCCCCCTGCCAACTTCAACATTCAAGAATAGTTTCTCAGCTGAAGTTACCACACAAGCAAACAAAAGTCAAGAGGGACTACTCTGAAAAATTTAGTTTGCTTATACTACTGGATTTCTTTGTCTGTCTCTTTTCTTCCCATTGTCTTGATCATCTGCCTAGAACTCTTTTTCAATTTATGATCAGAAGCAGTATCTTACTGCATTTCATTGCCATGGTGTGTGTGGCCTTGACTCGTTATCAGTTCATTTCACAGCTTTGTTGTCTGAACTACTGCCAAAATAACTGGTTCATGTTTTTGTTACAAGCTTTGGAAAATTTGATAATTTGGACAGAGACATTTTTTCTTTCTACACAGTTGTTCTTCCAGATGGTTGACATTACTTTGAGCAGTCCTTTCTTCTCATTTTTGAAATGATTCAGTCTGGCGATGATTTATTTCAGACTTCTAGAGTTGACAAGCTGGATTTGTATCTTGACTAAATTTGCCTTTTGATGTCAGTGAGGCTCTAGCAACTTGAACAGCATGATGATGCTTCTTCACCGAGTAAATTTGAACTCCAAATTAAGCTGAAAAAACATCACTTTTCAAATAATCTGGAATTGCATCACCAAGTGCAAAGCTTTATTTTGTTTTTTAACTTGTAACAAATCATGCATTCATTAGAAGATTATTTTACTCCATAACAGTAACACTGTTTCTCAAACATACGTGGAAGAAGAAATTCCCCGCAGTTGATTTGAAGTGCTCTTGCCAGTTTAATTTTTGCTATCTAGCCATGAAAAGGCATATTGCAGATGGAAGGAAAGTGTTCCAGATGTACTGCAGTACACAAAACTGTATTAAATAGTACATTCATAAGAGCTTAGGTCAGGTCATTGCTATTCCTAGATATGTCACGTACTTAAATCAGTGACGAAATAAATTCTCTTTAAATATTTCTTGCTAGATCTTCTACTTAGGTTAATTTCAACAGAATTTAATATTCAAAAAGAAATCCAAGTATTATTTTGAAGAAAATATATGCGTCTGAAAAGAATGAATAAGCATAATTTGTGACTAAGCAGTTTCTTATGCCACGTGAGCTATATAAGCTTCTTACGTTTTTTGTAAGACAAATTCTTGAGCAGTTAACTGAAAATGCTTTCTCCTAATGTTAGCCTATAAATTATGAATCTGTTTACAATTCTGACCCAACATACTTGGAAATCAATCCTTGGGATACAGATGAAGCCCATTCACTCTCATTTTGAAACTCCTCTACTGCTGCTAGAGAAGCTAAGCAGCATGTGTGAGTGCTGTCATGTGCTTCAGGGTGGATTTTCCAATGACAACCAACCAGCGAGTGGAACTTAGATCTCTGACATCTGCAAGAGTTTTCCACTGACTCACTGAGCCACGATTTCATCCACGGCTGTGCAATTACTTCTTCAGTATAATGTTATTTCCTCTGGAGTGGACAACACAGTTTTACTTCAAAAAAGAAATACTAGCAAAACAGAAAAACCTTCTCCACAAAAACACAATAATCCTCATCATGGCCAGTATATATTATTTTCCTTTAAATTATCACCACTAAAATCTTTTTCAAAACAAACTTGAAATTATGCTATGCCTGTAAGGTGTGTATGAGGATTAAAAGTAGTATAGGCTTCTTCAGTCTTTGGCTCTGGTATTGACTGTAAATTGCATACGGTTCCTCTGTTTTAATTCCTTTATACGTAAAATTTGCCCACTAGCTGCCTAAACATTTTGGAGATATAGATGCTATCTCTGTGTTCATACACCTTTGTGTTGTGTAAGTGGTGGTTACTAAAAAAGTGAAAAATTCCAAGAATCGTGACTTTGAAAAAGGAACTTCAACACAGCTGGGAAATTTCCCTCAAGACTAGATATTCTGATATTTCAGGCAGTAGGAGAAAACATATTTTGCATATGCTTCCAACAATATTTCAAAAGAGACACGTCTAAACCAGTTATTTCCTGCATCAGCACTACAATCTGAAAGAAACTGACATAGTTCTTAAATTTTAACAATTAGCAATTTACAAATCATTTAGATGTTTAAATTAACTGACTTTGCACCTCATTCTGTAACAACTTCATGCCTGTCTTCCACAGAAGCCAAATACGTAGGTACAGATCACTCAAAGAAAAAAGTACAATTTCCTCTGAAATAAGAAAAAACCTTTAGGTTAACTTCTTTCCCAGCTGGCTTTTATATTGGTAAAAGGAAAGTGAAATTCATTAACTACACAAATATACAGTGTCTCTGCAGGCGATATCTTCTAATTCATGAACTCTTAAGTCTATGGCTTGTTGTTATAAATGCTTTCTTGTTTATTACTAGGACTTGTACATAATAAGGGATTTAGGGACAGTATCCATTTCAGGAATCATTTTCTACTGTAAAAAAACTTTTTCTGCACTGCTTCGAAATCACAGTGATCTTCACTGATGCAACGTTTCTAAGGTAATTACACTACACATTAGTGTTTGTACCCACTGTACTGAGCACTATAATCATGTAGAGTGATCATGTATCCACGCAAGATTCCTCAGAACAGATTTGGGAATGATTGCAGTTGTAGACAGGAAATCATTTACCGTCACGTTTTAGAATCTGAAATACAGTATCTATCTACGAAAAACCCACATTTGTAACAGATCCCTTTCCAATTACCACAGGACATTACATTTAGGGTTTCCTATTGTATGCCACTGTGATAAAGTCTCACAGACAGCTTACTGATTGACTCGGCAGCTGTAAGATGACCCAAGATGCCACTTGTTTCTTCAGAGTCTCCTCATTCATGACATCACGTCATATATTGAATTTAAAAAGGACCTTTTATTTCCTGTTCATTTGAGTAGGAACTATTCACCCTGCATTTCTTCTGCAAACTAGAGAAAGTTGAACAGTATGCTAAAGCATGTACTGCAGAGAGCAGGAGAATGGAATTCTTTTCAGTTATTAGAAAAGGAATTTAATAAAAAATAGTGTTAAACTCATTGTACCTTGTCCACTGAAAACAAACTTTGTATGAATATGAATAAGATGATACAGTATGGAATATGAAAATGCTTGAACAATAATTACTTTGCTTTGACATTATTCTTTCCAACAGCTTTGAGAATGTAGCTTTTGTTAGATGACTGTAAGTGAAAAGGCTCAAAAAAAAAAAAAAAAGAAGGATTCTAGGTTTGATAATATTTTAAAGTAGAAGTATTCTTTCCACTACTACTGGCAAATGGAAGGTTTGGGCACTGGGCCCCTCTCTAAGTACTGTGAACGCTGAGAACCCCAAATTCAACATGAGGTCTAAATTTGCTTATACTAACCACAGCAATGACAGCTACTCTGCATTTACTAATTAGAACTTGTAAAAAATAGCCTTTCCTATTCTGGAAGGCTATTGAAAACTGTTCTTTCCACTTTGACTTCTGAAGGAAAGAATACAAATTCAGAAAAGTACAGACTCCAGGTGAAACAACTCAGAGGTCTCTGACATACCCCAGTCATACAGGGCCCTTTTGATTCTTTCTACGTTCTAACCTGGCTTTTTGAAATACTGAAAGTTAAGAGAATATCACAATTAGGTCATATACTCACAAGTTAGGGGACACTGGGAAGAATAGGTAAAGATGAATCAACCAGCTTTTGGCATTCTTCTAGTTTATCTACTCTGACAGTGGATGTGTGTCTCTCAGAAAAAGCCACCATCAGTGAAACTAAAGAAGACTCTGAAATGTCAACTAATTGCTGGAGACAAGCACAAATAAGACAGCACGGGCAGACCTTGCAGTCAGACTCTGAACCCCAGATTGTAGTATGACTGCCTAGAAGTTCAAGGCAAGGGGGATGGCACAGGTTGTGTTACACTGCTTGGATCTGATCATGCTAGCAGGCAGAATGAGGATTATCTATTTATTTAGGATTATACATGTTTATAAGCAAGAGCAACTTTGCATTTTCACTTTGCAGCTGGGGTCACAGAGTGGCAATACGTATCAAATGGGAACGCGCCAGTGAGCCAAAAAGGACAGGTCCAAGTTTCATGCAATGGAATTTGAAAGGAGGGACAACATTTGACAGTTACTAGAACATAAGAGTCCCCTTATAATTCTTCTCACTATGATCAGTGTCAGCTTCATCTCCTCCAAGTCACAGCATGACTCTGCAGTTCCACATGGAAGGCTGTCCCCTACATACCTTCCCCTGCTCCTATGGCTACACCTATGTAGGTTTTCAGCATTTATAGACACAAGTGAGTACATGCCCACACAAGCAAATATCCAAGTACACCTCCCTCTGTTTTCTCAACCTGCAGAGGATCTTCTTTTCCCCATTACCCATTTTGTTCATTTCAACGTTCACATATACTATCTCATTCAGTTTCTAGCCCTCTCTGTTAGAATCTGCATTTAACTACCACAATTTTCTGAAACCTCTGGACACAGAGGAATTCAACAGTACATGCACAGGCTCAATTTCAGAAACCTGTTCTCAGCTTCAATATAGAAGTGCCTAAACAGATTATATAACCACTAAGGAAATATGTGCACTATAGTTCTGAAACAGAGATTTCAGGATGTATTTAACCTATATAGATTTCACAATGCCTTAAATGTATTGAGATTGAAGTAATAACATCAATGAGAATCATTGCTATAGAAATCAGAAAGTAAAATTAAAATTTATATTATTAATACAGTAAACTTGTCCCAACGTAATCTCTGTAGCAAAGCCACTAAAAATGGACTTCCATTTCTCATTCATCTTAGGAAACTGTGAATTAGCAAAGACGCTAACAGCAGGTGCAAATTGCAATACAGCTTTCATTCCATACATAGATCTCATATTATCAGTGGGACCTCGGCAAACGGATTGAAGGAATTGTACAGCCATAGCTCTAACTGTTACACAGTAGCACATTTGTTAAAATTATCTGGAACATAGCAAGTGCTTGATAATAGAATCAGACTCCAGCAGAAATACAATGTGTTCTTTATTCCAAATCTCTCATTATGAGGAAAGTTGAAAAAATGCAAAGATTTCTGCCCTACAAAGGGCATAATAAGCATGCAAAATACTAAAATGGTATTTCTGATGTGACATTTTGTAATGAAGTGATACTGTAACATTATCTGGACAGCAAAAGGTTTGTCTGTCCTAGTTACTAAGTGTAGATAGCATTCACTTCTATAACTGTCAAATCCTTTTCATACTATTTTAATTTGCAAGAGAACCTGACTTCACTATGGAAATGTTGTGATAAAGCCTAAAAAGAGTTTATCTGATCAAAGAATATATTACCACCATGTGGAGATTTGCTTCAAGTCTTGCATAAACACAACCCACTTTTGTGCAAAAAACAGATAATGGGAACATAAGGGGAAAAATAACTTGAAATTCTTTAATAAGCTTCTATTTTCGAGACATAGTAAGGGAAGAATATTTATCCACAAATAAGGTTTATAAAAAACACCTTACATGCTAATGTCTCCCTAGTAACATCTGCTTGTCAAAGTCCTATGTAATCAAGTCAGCAGTTGAAAACTGACAATCATCTACTGTAATATACTTTGGATTATGGATTCAGGATCATTTAGACATGTTTATGTCTTGTGGTTATGAATAAATTATAGTATGTACCAATTTACCTAAAAAATAGTTCCAAAATTTAGTCTCAGTGATAAATGAAAACATAATCTGCAGTTTCATAATAATTTGTTAATTGAATATAGAATTAAAATCACTGCTGTCATCCCGTAAGTTTTAAGGTAAGCTACTTAACACAATCATTCAACAAAATTTCACAAACACCAGTGCATTTGTTAGTCTTTGAACAATTGTGCTCATCTGTCCCACAGTAATCAGCTATACTTAGAATAAATAGATGTATTTTTCCATATGATATCCATGGTAAACACAAAACATGAGCTTGCATTAATGAACAGATAACAGCGTTATACCAGAGGCAAAAAAATATCAATCATTCCTCGTAAGAAAGAATATTACACAGACTCATATTTCTCCAAACTGCCAACTTAGTCTTTGCTTTCAACCACAGTCCAGTTGTTTGCAGAAAGCTTATTAAGGTCTCAGTGGGAGGAGAATGGACAATTCTACACTTAATTTGATTTCTTAGTACCACCACCGCCCTGTGTTCTATGACTACTGAATATAAGAATGGCTAGAAAATAACAGGATCTTTTTGCATCTCATTATTTCTACTTGAAGGTGATGCTGTGATCTACCATGGAAAAGTCTCCTAACAAAGCGCTGTTGTAAGTACTACAGTAAAACAGTGGCTCTAATACAGCATTATCTCTACCAGTCTGACAATGAGTAGATGAATTACTCAGAGTAATGTAACACCGTAATACAAATTCTCTCCCCTTTCTGCACAGGAATCAACAGTTTTCACAACTGCTATACAGTGGTTGTTTCAAAGTCTTCTGCATGCATGCATATGATAAAGTATCACTCAGTGGAATGAAATACTTGATATAAACACTTAACAACAAATCCTGCCTAAGGAAAGGTGAATTTGCTTTCAAATTCTTTCACCCAAAGAGCTATTAACAAAAGAAAATCTGACAATATATTGATATTAAACTAAGCATATCACTGAAACCTGAGTTCCTTCTGAGCCTTTTATCTCCATGTGAAAAATGTCTCTGACAACTGTTTAGCCCTGATATTGCCAGGTTTTCCTTTGTGTTGTTGTGAACGTTTTAGCAATAATTCTAATGCAGATCTCTTTCTAGACCCTTGCTGGAGATCCGTAAGCCTAGCCAAGTATGTTTGGTTTAAATGCACAGTGATTTCTGCCTCTACACAACCTCTTTCAGTATTGATCACTGAGGCAATAACATCTGAAACTGCGAGCACTCTATATACTTTGCTATATACTGTCTCTCACCTTCATAAACTTGTAGAATTATAATGAATCTTCTTTTACTCCTCTTATGCGTGAGCAGAAGAGAGAGAGTAAAATCAAATTTTAGTAAAAAGAAAAGAGCAGTTAGTGAAATATAAGCAGCATAAATAAGACAGTATCAAACACAGAATACTAGCAGGAAACCTGCTAGCAGGAAAACACAGTAAAAGAATGATGCGTACCATATAGGTTGATATTATAATATAGGGATATTATTAAGCCACTTAAGTACATTTTTGAGAGGCTAAAAAAAATCACCATGAGCACATCTGTGAGATGATTTTCTAGTTTACCTGACCCTGACAAGAACCACCTGGGACTGTATCTGACCCTGATGACCCTCCCTAGGCCTGATCCTGATCATCCTCAGTTTGTGAGCAAGCATCCCTGCCTGGCTTCATCTCACCCCCGTGGAGGGAACCAATGACTGAACTCTCCCCAAAAACCTGTCCTGCTCCTATATTGGGGGCAACAGGGCAGGAAATGCTGGGCTCAAGGATCCCCCACAGCTCCCTATCCCTCAAAAATATAATAGTCTCAAAAATGTAATTTTTCAAAATGTCAAAATAACAAAATGTGACCAATATCTTCACTAGTTCTTGGAAGATTTTTCATGATGAAATGAATGAAGTGACCCCTTTCCTATTATTCTCAACAAACTAGCTCCTGAGAATCTATAATTGCCAGGTTGCAAGCAATACCTGAGAGCATACCCTTTAACATCACCTGCAGATGAATTTCATCCTTAAGTCAAATGTCCTTTATTAAATACTACTTACATTTAATAGAAACTCTGAAATAAAATTATTTCTCTCCCATATGCCTGTGTGATAACACAATCTCAGGTGATAATTGAGACAGCTGTGCTTTATACTAATTGCTTTGGAGGTTCCCTGACACTGACGGTCTGTAGTTATCCACCAATTCCCTAAACCCCTCAAATAAGGGCTCAATATACAGATTTCACCCTAGACAAACCTAGCATTAAATTACCTGGAGGAATTATCACTCTGCTCCCTATCCATCTTCACATATGCTGTGTTTTAAAGGTCTCTGCCCCTCAGGAAGCACTTCCTTTTGCTCCTGTGCCCAGGCAAGGGTTTTGTCTATTTAGAGGATGAGGTCACATACTATCCTTAACAGCTGGCCACATCTCAAGGATCATACTGGAGCTTAGGTGTTAGGCCAATGAAAAAGAGATCACTGGAGTTTGTACAGAACAGAACCTCTTCATCATGGGAGCCAATTTTGGGCTAAGAATAGAAAGACGGATAACTTGTTCTAGGAGAACTACCAAAAAAATGTGTCTTGCCTGGAACTTATTATTAAATATGTCTTGCCATTGCTTCTTTTGCTTCTCTTTTTCCTGACGGAAACAGTATTTTAAGAGAACCAAATAAAAGAGACAACATCTTTGATATGATATAAATGAAAAAATGAACAAATGTTTGGCACAGAGTCCCTTAACTGGATTATGAAAGAAAAAGCACAAATTTCAAGCTAAAACTGGCATTAAAATCAATAACTCTTAATTTAAGTTAAACACAGATTTGAATGAAAAAAATATCTTTCAAAGATTTAAATTGATACCTAGGCTTGTCATATGTTAAAACATATATTCTCACACCATAACAGTTTGCAGGAAATATGTAAGCTATCAGTACATTTTGAGATCAGCAGATTTCTTAATATAACTCTCAACATTTCACAGCACAATATTCTCTGCTATATATCTTCACAATTAGACATCTTGATTTTCACCTTCATACTCTTTCATTTTATACCCCTAAGTACTGGATTTTGTCATGTAGGTCAACTGGTGAAAAAGCAACACTTCCTGTCAATAGCTAAAGGTTTTTTGGATGCAAGAATCAATCTACTCCTCTTTTCACATATGTATGTGGGCACAAACAATTATTCTGGTTGTTTCTTCCTCTGCACTAGCAAGATTATGCATAGCGCTCTGTATAATACAGATATGAACGCCCAGGGTAGAAATCAGTATTTCTCCATAATGGCTGATAAAATAATTATCTCACTATGTTCTGCAGTCAGGAACTAAGTGCATCATCTTGGCAGAAGAACTATGACAACCTATAATCTGAGAAGTGTTACCCTCAGTGCTTTAATCAGTGTTAGCATTAACAGTGCTCATCTCTAGCAAAGAATGAAACTATTGACCCTCTAAAGACCTGTGTTAAAATATGACAGTATTTTATCCTGGAATTTAATTTGTGTTTGCTGCTAATTAAAATACGTTTGACACAGCTTTAGCATTAACCCCAGTTGTATTCAAGATGTAGATTGTGGCTTTTCCTTGCACAATTTCAAAATGAAACCTAGGGACAATGGTAGGAAAGGAGCAAATCAACTAGAAATCCCTGTAATTCATTAAGTATGCAAATCAGTGTTACAGTTGTACAGAGACGTGAGTCAGTTCTCAAAATGAAATATTTAAAAGAACTGTGAAAGAAAAAGATGCAGAGTGCAAAGAACCAAATTATCTCCACTGGATCTCACAGAACTTTGTGTTTACATTTACATTCACAAAGTACTTTAAAGTGAAATTTGCATTTCTCTCTTCTCTCCCGGAGAAAACCTTCCACTCTCAGTAGCATCTTTACTCTTAAGCCTTCTACATTCCAAAAGATTTTCTGTTTCTGTATGGTGTTTTCTGGGGACCATCTCATTACTGTTGCTGTATTGCTCCAATGTGGTTTACACTCCGGTATTGTCCACAGCGTTATGAGTTCCCAGAAAGCAGCCTAGATCCTTCTTATTTAATTTTCTTAGGAAATAAATCATTAGGGCGCTAGAAAACTCCATAACAGCTGGAGAAAACAGACCCCTCCGGAAAAAGTAGGAAGTTTATTTATTTGCATCCCACTACCTTTTCCTTCACTTTTCTTAGCCAAAAAGAGAGAAATATTGTCCACTTAAAATCATTATCAGGTAACAGACAGCCCTCAACCACTCACCTGCGTCGCTTTGCTGTAATATCATGGGTTTCAGTCCAATTCTTTATGGACATTTGGATCTTATCTTCACCTATGTTCCTGAACCTCAGCTGAAAGTTTATGTTCTTATTTTACAGAGTAGATAGTAGTATAGAAATGCTCTTAAAGAAACAAAAACCTAAACTTCACTGTGAAGATGTAAATTGAGTTACTAAAAAATTTGAAACCACTTTTGAAGGACTTCTATTGAATAGAACTTAATTGTGGGAAGATGTGGCAAGTTTTAGGATTGAGTGATGGGAAAAGAAAATAGTCATAAGCATCTTTGGAGCCTCTTTTTAAAATTATTTTCCATGTACTGATTTTTCTAGGAAAGGAAGGACAATGGCTGGACTGAACTTTTAAAATACTTTTTTCCCCTTCCCCTTCATCTACTTAAAGTAATAGAGCAACAAAATGATCATCCAAAGAAAGTCCAAAACTGCAAGAACTGATGCAGTCTACTGTCACCATGAACTCAGCCTCTAACTGAGCAAGATTAACATGAAGCTTTACATTCCTTGGGACTTGGCTCCTTTGGAGACACCAGCTGTAGTCTGTTCATCCCTGTGCCTCCAGAAATGCTGAAAAACTATGAGACCTTACAGTCTAGCTTCAGTAACAGTTCAGTCCCAATATTTTTTTGTCAAATTCTTTTCCTTTTCTTTCTCCATTGATCTTCCCTGTGAAAAAGAAGTAATCTAAAAGAAAAATACATTTTAAGAGAGTAACAACAGAGTGGAGATGAAAAGCAGTTGTGATTTTAAGGTGAGTTTTAGCTGCTATCAGTTGTACTGTGATGATAATGTTGGTGTTTCATGATGCCACCCACAGCTTGTGTGATAGATGTGATTGTGTATTTTGTTTTGACACACTTGAGTAGTACCCTAGAAATGTTGCGTTTCTTTACCGTAACATATGACGGACAATCTTTTCAGCCACCCTGAGATCAAATCAAAATGAGGGGCAATGACCTCTCTCCTGGGAAAAAAGAGTACATGAATAGAGAGAAGAAAGAATAATACGTAGTGATCCTCAGAAAACGTAGAATCTTTTTCTTTCAAGAGTAGTTGCCATCTTTGACTGAGAAAGATTCTAGGATTTTCTTTCACACTACCATGTTTAAATTACTGACCGATCTTTATTGAAATAAGTGGGATTACTCGAGGAGCAAGAAAAAATATTTCAAAAAGGATTGCAAAACCCAGCCCATCATTGCTAAATCCTTTGATTTACCAATGTCTATAACACGTACTTTTTTTCCTTTTCTTTCATCTTATCAGTATTTATATTTTTAGGTAACTATCCCACAGCTATTTGAAACAGTTATATTTAATTAGTAAAGCATGATTAAATTTATGCTTCGCACATCTGAAAAAAATAAAAACCAGTGTATTACTGCAAGAAAGTTACCAATATTAAAACATCTAAATGTTGATTTAGGAATTTTAAAACATATCCATCTGTCTTAAACACAATAATAAACCATCTATATACTAGGTATCATTCTATCTGAAACCCACAATAAAGAATCCAGAAAGTGTAATCCTATTAGGTTACACCAGTTAACACTGAAAAATACTACTTGATAATCTTCTGGTCACTAATGAAACATTACTGACACACACACAGAGTGTGATTCTAATCTTGATACAGCTATAATTATATTGTCTTTAATGGGTTATGATTTACAAATAGGATCAAGATTCATGACCGTATTTTAAAATGTAATTTTAAATATGAAATATCAGTGATGTGAAAAAAATGAATTGGATTAGGCTGAACAAAAGCTGCCAGGGTATTAACCAGCAAAAGAAATAGTAGACTTATACTCGAGTCAACTGAAGGAATTAGCTTGCCCTTCCTACCATAGCAAATGAAAAGGGGGTCTGGAATATAAGATTTAATATTAAAATAAAACAAATTATACTGCTGATTACTGCAGCATTGCTTTCAGCAGAACTTAGCCAACAGGGAATTTGTTCTATGTTGCAAGAAGTCACTATTTACTTGGTTGGGAACCATAGGGGCTCAGATCTTCATGAGAACTTCAAGTGCAAGAATGGAATTACTGCCTTGTAGATCGCTTTTATGGTATCAGTTTCTCTCAGACAACTTCATTTTATGCCTTTATAAGGGCATTTGAAGGCATAACTGCAAGGCCAGCAGCAATTACCAGCCTAACACATTAATACAGACTTTGACCAAAATAGAAATGTAGATTTTGTTTCCCTTCCCCTAATAACTGTTTACCAGCCTGTTTCTTCTAGTGATTAACTTGATAAGAGTGTAGGGGACAGACAGCTGAAAAGCTAAAATAATTCCGATTTAAATAAAACTAGGTTGGCTTAGAGTAATGCTGACTCTCTCCTAGACCAAGATTTTTCAGAAAGAAAACAAAGTAAACAAGATATGCTTTCCTATTCATAACTCTGAAATATATCCTGTAAATTAGATTTTGTCTTTTCCTTCAGGAACTGGAAGCTTGAGACTACAAAAATGTCAGCTTTTAACAGTTATTAACCTTTTAATTCCAGTCTGTTTTCTAGAGGGTGGCTGCTGGGATGATATGAAATTCTGATGGACTATCCATCACGTAGTTTCTGCCTATGGGTCATTGCTCTGCCTTATACAAACACAGAAACCAAAAGATAAATCTTTTGATGAAATACCTGCAATTCTTTAGAGACATTGTAAGCTAATGCCAGTGTTTATCCCAGAGTGGTTTCTCTGCTGTCAGGAGAAGCAAAGCATGTTTGTAATGCAGTTCGCATCAAATTCAAAACATGGTTCCAGAGACTAAATCTGGGCAATGGCCAAGCAAAACACCTGGAGAGTATTTTATCTGCATTATTCACAGTGCAGAACGCAAGACAGAAAGTCAGAGCTCACCAGCAAGTATCCACATGCAGAGTACAAGTCTCTTTTTGAGATATTTAAATTTAAGTGATGCATTTATCTCAAGTATTAGAAGCATTTGTATTTCTTCAATACCAAAGCAGACAGACCTAAGAAGCAGCCTTCAGTCTTACATTTACACTCACGTTTCTGGAAAGAGATGTGATTATATAGATTCTTAAGGAAGAAACTCTCCATATAGAAAAGGACTACCGTGGACCTAGCTCTGTTTTTAAAGAAAATGGCCATGATAAAATGTAGTAGCCTGCCTCATTCCTATTTTCCAGTGCCAGTGAATGGTCAGAAGACTTTGGAAGGGTTATGTTCTCCATTTTAGGAAAAAATGAGAGAGTGGTGGGAGGGGGATGATTACATCTGGCCACTACTCTAACTGTTGTGTACTGGGGTATTTGGGGGTTTTGTGACGGTACAGTAGGGATCCTTTCTTTTGTCTTGCAGCTATTTGGAATGTCACTGATCATTCAGCTGGTAGTTCTCAAAATTTTGGGAGGACAAAGTATCTGTCTAAAAAGTATTACATTTATCTCCAGATCTGAGAAAGGGTTCTCCTGTTCTTGTATTTCAGAAATTCATAGTTTAAAAAAAAAAAAAAAAAAAAAAAAAAAAAAAAAAAAGCAAATTAAGTATCCATGAGTATTGGGTTATTTATATTTAAACCCAATATGCTTTGGGGGCCCTGCCAGTACTTCCTGAGCATCTTCTGTGACACTCACCAAAAAAATTTTCTACATCTTCAATTCTCTTATCTGAGAGCTTGCACATTACTCACAAGAAAAGGTACTTGACAGTTAAATATATCACATACAGAATCTTTGTACTATGAAACCAAGTCCCTCACTCTACCAACCCCCCTTATCAAAGGCTAGTATTGGCTGGGGAGAAAAAGCCCCTGAGATACTAAATCTTCAGAGCATGAAGGGAAATGGAATGGTTTTCTAATGGAGTATATCTGACTGCCTCTGGCTTTTGGAATCTGTCTTTAAAGTCTGCTTACTGAGGCATAGATGACCACTCAAACACGGACAGACTTGTCACTTTGGTTTTCAGGACACCCATCCTGTAAAGACCACAAAGTAATTGTCAGGTCTTTAGTGGCTAGACCTTCTCTTGCTATTCATGAGGTTTCTGAATTGGATTTAATTTCATGCCAGATTTGACTCTGTCAATGGAAGACCAGCTCAAATGATTTCTTAAGAAATGCCCAAGTAACACAAGTCATTGTTACAAATCTTTTTATGCTCCATAAATGCAGAGCAAGAAGAGATGTTTTGACTGTAAAAATTAAGGTATAGCTACCATTGTACTAACAGCTACTGTAATATTTTACAGTCTATAGTTACTAAGCATATACTATTACTTATATTTCAGCCATTTTACAACTTAAGTCTTCAAAGCCATAGATCTCCACGAAAGCATACTAAGCCCTCTAGTACACTGTGCTATAAAGGTTTTCTTTTTTTCCTTTGTTTCAACTTTCCTGTCTGAAATACAATCCCCTCACGATCTTGTGGTTGCTTACCTCTTTACAAGCTCATGCACATTAGTTTTCATGCTACTGTGGGTAGAAGACTCTTTGTGATCTTAAGACCAAAATTTTAGCATGTAAATGCCTACCAGAAATGAACTAATTCTCAGATGTCCTGTAGAAAAACGACTCATATCAGCTGAAACTAGAATTCATATGTACACTGTCCTAATAATGATTAGTGAATCATTAGTAAACTTCATAGAACTTGATCACTAAAAGCATTTCATTTCCATTTTATATTTAGTCAAAATAGAAACAGAAAATAGTTTGATAAAGACCCCAAAGAAAGACAGAAGGAAAGTTATGAATCAAGTCTGGTTGCAAATGTTGCAACCTGCTCAGTTATCTAGTAACTGAAACCAAGTACACGCAGCTAATATAGCCCACCACGCACACATATACAGAAAACAGGATGGGAACTGAAATCTTTGGATACTTTTCTCACTGTAGTCTTAAGCAGCTGAGGAAACTCCCAATTCAAGTATAACTATAAAACATCACCTAGTTCCCAGGAAATAAGCAGATTTGAGATTTCATTTCCTTTTCTTAAACATAAACCACAAGAACTGTCCAAACACTCTGAGGGGGGGGAAAAAAAAGTCCCCCAAAAGTCCTCACACCTCTAAAGATAAATAATGTTATACTTAGCTAGGAAGCCCCGCCGTTCTTAACATCCATAGTCAGACAGTCATATGACTTCATAAGACAGTCCCAGTATTGTCTTCCTTTAGATCTGCTTCCATGAAAACAATGCAAATTGAGTCCCTGGAACCAGCTTCACAATCGTATTGATTTAAATCACCTCTTGGACAAGAGGAATGTTGACAATCTTCATTTAGTTTTGATTCCTTTCCTATGACAGGTCAAAACTCTGAACGCTAAGCCTGCTTTATTGTAGTTGATGACTTAACTTTTTGCATCCAACAAAATGCAGAATTAAACATCATCATTACACCTAGCTTTTTTGTAGCCTCTGTAAGAGCAGTACAGAAGTTTAATTTAGGACAATACTACATTTTTAATGTCTGAATTCATAGCTCCTGAAGAATTTGAAACTGCTTTACTTCTTCAAACCATTCAGACCATAGGAATGAAACAAATGAGGACCATTTTCATGTCTCATTTTCACTTGCTATCACTAGAAACCAGCATCAGTGAGTTATGTATTTAGAAGTTGTCCAGAAGCATCTGTATTTCACACAATCTTTCTGCATTCCCATAGAATGCACTAGAGAAGAATGATTTCAAATGAGTCAAACTGTTAATTCATAAGCTGTTCTTGAATTCAAACAGTTTTCAACAGAAAAGGGAAAAAGCAAAAAGAGATGAGAAAAATTAAAATGAGGAAACAGGAAGCAAAATGCAAAATGCAAGTAAAACTGAAACAAAGAGAATACATGAAAAATAGATTAATGGGAGAATCTGATTTCTTCTCTTGTATCAATCCATCTTTTCTAAAGAGAAGACACTTACTTGTCTTTCCTTAACAACAACAGAGAAAAAGTGAACTGACTGTACAAGTAAAACATAAAATAATACCTATGCAAAGAAAATGGGTTCATGAATTTCACCTAGCTTCAAAACTTGAAAATATCTCAAAAGGTTCCATAAGATTAAAATAACAATAAATCACAACAGTATAGAAGAAATTATATTCAAAACAAAGAACAATTCACACTTGGATTTATATTTAAATTAACCAGCACTGTAATACAGAGATTCATTTATTCACGCAGAGTTTTTATTTCAACCAGTGTAAACACATCATGAAAAAACGTCTAGGTTTCACCAATCATGAAGCAAACATAGTTATGAGGCTATTTTAAACACATTTCACACACACATTGCAGATCTAAAGCCTCCAGAAACATAAAATCCCATTGGATATCCTTATGAAAGATACCTCGTTTTTTTCCACAAGGTTTCTTATGAATCATTACGAGCTGCTATGAAACTGAGAGGTTGGGGAGGTTTTTTGTTTGTTTTTAATTAAAAAACAGAACAGAGTGTTCTCAGTACCTCTTCTAGCAGGTGACAACACTAGCGCAGCAATTGGATGAAATCATGTTACTTTGGCTGCTTCAGGCTAACTAAAAAATGAAGTAGAACAAAATCATGAAACAGAAAGATGTCTCTTCTCTGTCAAAATACTGTAGAACATCAGAATAAAATGTTAAAATAGGTTCCCTACACTGCTCCTGCAAAAGAGCTGAAGCCACTGCCAAAAGCACAGAAAATGCAATTCAAGACAGCTGCATCAAAGAATCTATTATTGGCCTGGGCACACTAGTACACAAAAGCAGAGAAATTACTATTATACAACCATCAAGAAATGAAAAAATTATTATTTTGGTCAGAAGCAAGTAAAATTCTAATTTATTTAGAGAATATTGGCTGAGATTTTCAACTGAATGAAAAGCAGATAGATGCCCAAGTCCCCCTGAATTTTAAAAGCATTTATGTTCCTTCGAGAAGCCAAGCCAACACTTTCAATTGAACTGTTTTGCATAATAATTTCATGGTTTTATTCTGATATACAGTGAGACAATTCCCGCTATGCTCAGTGGAAGTTTTAAGTAATCAGCATCTTTAAGCACCTGACCGAGAAACTCAAACCATAGGAATTCAGTTACATACCTTGAATCCCCACTTAAAAAAAAAAAAAAAATCCACCAAAAAACAAAACCAAACCAAAAAGAAAACCACCAGCACACTAAAAGGCAATTGGACTAATTCTATAAGAAGGTTAAAGAAAATCAATGGAAGTATTTCCCTGGCTGAACTTTCCGAGTATCAGATATCAGGAACGAACCTCCCCCAGGCACTGCTCACAGTAGCTTTCCCATTAAGACATTCACACTTAGGCTGAAATGAGAGACAGTTCTTGCTTCAGGAAGAAGAATTGTCTTTCTATGAAAATGACACTTCTGCTCAGGATTCAATTGTTTTTATTGCTACCATCACATATGGTGACAAGATCAAATAATACAATCAAAAACTAACATGTTTTCGTTAACTGTTTATCTGATATGTGGAGGGCTGAACCACGTGTTGATGCTGGGAAGCACATGAAATTCGTTTCATACCATATTTTGATTCTACTAACCACATACATTTTAAAGGGGAGTAAATAATGATCTACCATTTAACCGGAAAACTTTGGGGCTGGAAACTTTCTTGGAGGGCTTGTGAGTTGGTCGGGCCTCTAGCAATGAGGAAATGTTTGATTTTTATGTTTTGTGCGCGTTCATTTCAGTGCTGAGCATATGTTACAGCGCTGAGCATATGTTTCACATTTTCTCTGCATCTGAGCCAGTAATCTATATATTGTATTTGAGTATGAGAGCAGTAGGATAATAATATTGCCTATGATACAGTAGAATTCTATTTCCCAACAATGTAGAAGTAGCGTGCTTGTTAGCCATCCAAAAGAATAAGGGTACATAGATATATAATTTTTACATGGGCCAGAATTTTGTACAATGTGATTGTCAAATCCCTTTAAATCCAAGAAGAAAGATAAAATTAAGGGAAATAAATCTACCACCTGCCTCTCAGTTAGTTGTTAACTCAACCATGACAATATTTTGGTTGTGATATAATAACTCTGAGGAAAAACAGTATTACTGTTGGGCTATAATATGAGCAGCACCCAATTTTAATCCTATTTTGAAGTACATGTGCATAGGAATTGGCAGTATGTTTTTAAGACAATTAGTTATTTACAGTACTTAAACTGGTTCAAGCTCACAGATGAAACTCTAATTCTCTGCCATCCACCTGGGTGCCAGGAGACCTCAAACTCCAAGCAAAATCAGCAAAACTGAGCTTACATGAAACATTGTTGATAGCTGTTGGTCATTTGCAGACTCATTTCCAACCATTTTTGCAGTACTAAGACGATTTCATTTAAAGCACAGACATCTCAGAGGAGGTTTAAATAGCTACAGCAGAAAACCTCCAACATAATCCCCTGAATTTCTAAATTCAGTTAAATAAAAAAGCAAACAAACTATTCTCCTTAGTCATTAGTCATTTCCATTTACCATGACACCTCTTATACAGAAATGCTAGATTTCCAGAGGGAATACCAATATAATGGCTAAGCCAGATACCAGAACATGATAGTTGAAATAAAAATCAATACTGAGTCATACAGATCCTAAAGTACACTGAGAATAAAATTGTTTTCACTGTAATTGTACTTTCAAAACCTAACATATTCAATACGTTTGATATTGATTATTTTAGCAGTATTTCTGAAGGTTAATGGATACAGTATGTACTAGCTTCAATGTACTGGAGTACAAAATCTGCTTTTGTTGTCCTAGCAACAGCCAGCAAAGTGATCTCACAAATCAAGTTCAATGGAAATGCAGTGCTTTACTGAAATAGACAACTAAATGATTTTAAAATATGACAGCTTAAAAAAAAAATACACTCCATGAATTTGGATCAGGCCCTTCTAAATGCAGATCATTACCTAAGGTGCAGAAGGTGGGAGGCATTCCCACATTTTACTGAAAAACAATTAGTACTAAAGTAATTGGCTGGACTGGATTGTTTTGCATATGTAACCTGCTCTGTTTCCTTTAAACACTGAACAGGTACTCCCTGCATGACCAAGAAGTTACATAGAAGGCTATTTCTAGTAGATATGAAGGTAAGTCCTGAGACATACTTTTATTATTATGATTTCCTGAGAATGCAATGCTAAGGCGTAAAAAAGGAGGGGGACCAGATCTGTACGCCACTTAGTACAACAAGGGACAGTCAAGAGTGTTGTGTTTCTTGGAAAGTTTCACTTCCCTTGATATACAGAAAGGGAACTAAAAGATGTTAGTCTACACACACAATAAAAACAGCTACCTTGTTTTATGATGTCAGCTGTACACTCTTAACATCCCACTGGCCACCATCATTTGATGCCTACTGCAAAATCGCATTTGTTGCTTTGATTGAGGGCCTACAGTAACTATTGAACTGAGTAAAGCTGTTTCCTTATGTATTAGATCTTACACTATGTTGAAGATGTTCATAAAATACAGAAGAATCCTCTAAGAAACAGAGAATGTGAATAGATGTACATAGTTCAAGATCCATATGAAATTGGAATGAACTGCAGAATAAAAATAAGTCATAATGGATTTTGAAGAGAATGGGAGGAACAGGTTTGCCAAATTTATGGTGAACCAGTCTCATAAACATTCATTTCTGATTTTATCTGAGGTGTGAGGATCAAATGTGTATAAACTGAAAGTAATGGCACAGAATTAACACTTCTGAAAAAGATTTATTGTACCTTCATCAACCAAATCAGGAAAAGTTCATAGGAAACAATGTCTCTTTGTCCAGAATGCTCAAAATCAGATCAAATATAAGAAAATGAGCATTTTTGAGATGTCTTAAAACATATCTTAAACCACAGACAATTTCATCAACATATTACCTGCACATGCAGTTGTAAAGAGGGCAGTGATTACAATGATGATTAAAATAATATTTTACAGGAAGTTCTGATAATCACTTCCACATTACTAAAAAAAAATAAAACAAAAATAAATAAAATAGAGCTTTTTGTATCTTCTCAGAGTTAAAACACTATTTCAAAAATCATAGAAATCAGGAGAGTCTGGAACAGATTAATTCCAATTCCAGTGTAATTAAATTTCAGTGTAACTAAGTGCCTGGTTAAAGAAAGCATACTCTGTACACATTTTTACACATCACTGTAAGGCATACCTGACGATATGATGGAATTCAGAAGGGAATAAATCTTTCCAGAATGTTGGAGCAGCTAATTATCAATAAAAGCATAAATTCTACTTTCTGGAGAAGATACCAGTCAAATGTAGTGATCTACTGATGGATTTGTATAACACTTGATTTCTGCCATATCTATACTCAACAGAAAGCTTGAGGTCATTTTTATTTTACTGACCTATGACAGATTTTTCTGAAAACTGTTATTAATTATATTTATTGCTTATAATGTTACTGCTACAAGTACTGTTATCATACATAGTATGTCTACTTATAGTAGGGTGCTCCATTTATGATTCAAGTTTACTTAATCATCTCATCTTGTACTGACAGAAACTCCTTAATTACATGGATATATACATATTTACATATGAATGTAAATTACCAACAGTTTTTGTTTAGCTTTCTCTTTAAAAGTGTAAGTGAACAGTCCCATAACCTCTGGGAGAAGATTGATTTAAGAAACCTGCTCTGATAGAGAATAAAGATGGAGGTTGTTGTTTGCTTTTAAGAAAGCTTTTTAAGTCTATTTCTAAAACACTGAACTAAAACTACACGTTCATGTGCTACTTCTCCAGCTATACTGGAACGCCAATGAAGCTGATGATAGAAAATTCAGAACAAATTTGTCAAGGCATATTTTAAACTGCTAGACAGACCTAGCTAGTGATATAATACATTATAAATATTGTATTTATTCCATGATTGTTTTGGTGATACATATGAGTTCTCACAGATCCTAAGAAACTCAATGTCAACTATTTTATTGCTGAACTGCAAGACACGGACAGAACGGATGATTGTGTAAAATAAATACTTTCATTTAGACATTTTGTATAACTCACATCCCTATAGATAACCATCCCTGCTTATCACATACGACTTTACCCAAGAAAAATGCAACTCTCAATCTAATCTCTGAGTCACATCACCTCTTGAAATCTCCAGTGGAGCAAAACTTTATTTTATTTTTCAGTTTTATGAGCTCCAAAAGTAAAATTTCACATTTTATTATGCTTGCCCACTACATCAGAGGCAGATGTTAGCAGTATGGCAGTAGAGACTGAATCTTCCCACTGACATTCCATTACATTTTGTTGCCATGCGACAGATGGCAGCAGAGGGGTAGTCTGACAAATTGGTTTCGGAAGTAAAAGTGTGTCACTGAATTCTTCCATGCAGAGAAAATGGCACCCACTGACATTCATCGACACTTGCTAAACGTTTGTGGAGACGAAACAGTGGAGGTTAGAATAGTGATGTGGTGGGAAGTGTGTTTCAGCAATAGCGACAGCAATGTGAAAGACAAGCCATGTTCCGGACACCCATGCTGTCACTTTTATGCATTCAGGCTCTACTTCAACACTAATAAAAATGCAGTAGCGACTATGTTGAAAAACAGTTCTTTGTACCTGAGAATTTTCTCTATCAAGTAGCACTGTCATCTCTTTGTATTCTTTAATTTCCATGGAAACAAATAGGAGGCATTACTTTCAGAGCAACATGCATAAATTAAAGTTAATGGTAGGCGAAGACAGACCGATGCCAATGAAATGTTGAAATTCTGTTGTAAAAGTCAGGTATTGTTACTTCATTAAAATATATGTATATTCATTTGGAGATGACTTATGAGTACTCATTGTTTTGGAAATATCCAGGACATGATACATTTTACTAATGGCTTATTCACGTGTCCTTTGTACAAACCACATATATCCTGTAAAGAAATAAAACTAACTCTTCATTTGTGATGACCTCTGTTCAGCACTAAAGGACTTTATTCTCACTTAGCTAATAGCAGCTTAGGGGTGGCTTAAACTAAAATATAAACATCTGTAAGGGAGGTATACTGTAATAATACAACTGTTTAACGAAGTCAGTATTATTAACTCATTTACTGTAGATTCCCTTCTGTGGAACATTTTCCTTCCTCCAAATTCTTGGGACCCTGATCTAGTTCTCACAGTCAGTAGAAAGTATTCCATTGATTTAACCATCTTACACACTGTTACCTCTACCAATGGACACATTCCCCGCCCAACATTATGAAACACTTCTAAACTGTTGATGAGTCAAGAACAGGAAAGTTAGTATTTGTAGGAAATCAATGTGTACTTTTGTAACAGTTTTTATGAAAGGAATTTCAAGACACCAAGTCATAAAATCAGACCCTTAAGTATGGAGCTTAAATAAACCAACATAAATAGTCCAGTAAAGGGGTCATCAGTATGTGTTTAAATATATAAAAGGAGAGCATAAAGCTAACACTGAAAACCAGAAGAATCAGCAAAGTTTGAAGTAACTTTCTTATTTCTGGGGGGCACATATGGAACAAAGGTCAAATTCACACTATGTACTGCACGTTTAGTTGTTGACATACTCAAGATTTCTCCAGAGCGATGAGAGGAATAACAGAGGGAGGATACATGCTTTGCCTATTTTAGTATAGATTCTCAGTTTAGAAGTTGAGTATTACATCACCTGAAAAAAACCTACCTGACCCTGACCAGGGAGCTTGGCCCAAGTCAATGTAAACTTCTCCGCAGATTAGAAAGATCTGATAGTCTACAGACTATTAAGAAATGACTATATAGACAGTAGCAGTGTCGAATCACCAATGTTTACAAGATGAAAAAAGTAACAAAAACCACAATATTATGCAATACATTGTTTTCTCAGATGTATTTTTTTTCTCATACAAATCCTCTATGACTGTCTGGAATGCAGGTAGTAAACTAATAACCTCAATAGTAGAGTACCCAATATGGCAACAATGTAGAGATATAAGTCCTGTTTGACTAAACCAGTTTACACCGTTATTTCACATTGAATTCAACCAGCAGATCCTGCTTTCTTGATCAGATGTCTACACTTCAAGACAGGTTAAGACTTAAAACTAGCTTAGTGCATTGCACATAATTACTTGGCTGCGATGATACAGATATCAGTTTTCATCCAAAATCTGAAAAGCCTCAAAATATCATTTCTGAGTATCTTTATTACATAATTAAACAATAGTCATGCTAAGGAGAAGGATGAATGATAATTTCTCTTTGGGAGCATGTGTATGCATATGCCATGTGTTTGGAGAAACAGAATACAGACTATAGAACAAACAGTGAAAAACACATTTTAACCTACTTATCAAGGGAATTCAAACACCAAAACCAAAATGAAAGCTACAGTGCAACATGTAATAAGCCGATATAAATTAGGACACATTGATGATATGGAGTGGTTTTCAAACCTTTAGCTAATTTCCACCAAAATTTTTCACCCCTGCATCACAATGAAAGGAAAAAGACAGAATTCTCCAGTTGAACTACAGAGGAGCCAAACAGACTGTATACAAACATGCATTAAGCAACAAAAACTGGTGTATTCATCTGTGAAATTCTAGCAGCACTCAATTCTTAGTTATCTGACTTCAGAGTTCAATATTTTCTATAATGAAGAAATAACTACTTGTGCCAACAGTCTACACACAAATTGATTAGAGGCACATTCACTGAGTTATGCATATGTCCAAAATTCAGTATATTTCTCAACTGTTGACGACCAAAAATCAACTGAACTAGAGAACAGAAGTAAATACTGCTTTTATCCATAATAGCAGGTGATCTTATCAAGAGGGAAAGCAGGGTTTTCATATCGTATACAATGTCTTAAGTTAGTCCAGAGCATCATGGATTTGTTTTTAAATGGTTAACATAGAATTGCTCCTTATCTGACCATTTTTAGACAGATACAACTCCACTGTCTTTCATACATAACTTGCCTTGATCAAACAATAATAGAATAATAACCAATAATTTTCCTACCTTCATTTCTTCTACGCAACATGTGGTGCCCCTTCAGAAAGAGAAGTTCCTGATTTTATGTAAGTGATAAGATGGGAGTCATGTCCACTTGAGAAAATTCTGGAAAAGATAAATTTAAAAATGCTTAGACACACCAAGTCATCATTCTGTATCATCATCATCTATGCATCTGCACTAGACACTAAGACACCAAAAACAAGATGATGCCTGTATTTCAGGCTGTATATTTTATCTAGCTAAGTAGCAGATATATTCTTCAGAATCACTAGAATTCTGTAGAGTTATGTTCCCAGAGGATTTTCAAGTGCTGTAATGAAATCAAGATCATCCACAGGACCAACGATAAAAATATTACAAAGACATTCTGGTACTCCTTTATCCTGCAGTTATTGCTGCAACAAAAAGCCAAAGGTTTCAAAAAACCCATGCAGTTCACAAAGTATAGTGAGAACAAACTATGCCAGCCCTTCTGCACCTGCAAGGTGACTAAATGGAATCAAGACAAAATCAATTAACGTGTGAGGAATGTGCAACAGAAGTTCACTCTGTCTTCAGTTTGGGGTTTTTTGTTTGATTGTTCTTTTGTAAAATAAATACCAGGAAAAGAAGCTAAAAGAAATGTAAACAATATAAAACTAACTTTGTATTACGCTTCAACTCTTATGGTTGATGTGAAAACTTAGCCAGTCATACAGCCGTTTCTAATCTATGGATATTCTTGGAGTGCATTCTAGCTCCAAGGCACACTGGAGCAATGAATGAATCCACCCAATGTCAGTGAGAGGTTTGGATCTCAGTAAAGCAGCAAGAAGTGCCATAGCATAGTCTTTTTCCTGCACTCACTTCACATTTTTCTGTTTTATTTAATGTCAGTGCAAAACAAACACACAAAAAAAAAACCCCACAAAGTCAAAAACAACATAATCCAACCCATACACACACACACACAAAAAAAAAAAAAAAAATGCTGAAGGGAACATGTGTGATTATTGTCTCCATTAAGCAAAACAGTAAAATATCGGTGACCTTTAGTAAAAGCAATAAAATGTCAAATTGTATTATTTTATTTTCTCTGCAGAAATGTTTTCCACACAGCATGTCCCTCCCTTGTAGAAACACATTAAATAATCAGCTCCCAGTATACCTAGCCTCCACTGAACAACCACTGGAAAAATCCTTAGAACAGATTTATTCCTTTCATTCCTCTTTATTAACTTTGCCCCACTGTAGAGAAGAAGTAAACACTGCTCTGTAGTTTTTACTCCCTTGACTTCTGAGGTTACTTGTATGCTGAGTGTTAAATTAGTGCCTGCACAGCCAGTTGAACAGCTCTAATTACTCTGCTTCCCTTCCCTTCGTGCACACAGACCTGGTGCTGAGTTTTTCTAGAACTCCAACAAGATACGCCTCCACTGAAGATGAATGCATTCCTGGAGTAAAGGCTGTTATGAACCAAATCTACTCAAAGAGCCACAGCTTTCCTCCACTGGCCTTTGGATGTGTAGATGTGTACAATATTTACACTTTGCTTAAGAATTATATTTGTCTTAAAGCTAAAATTATCAGATATACAGTTGTCCTCAGGAGCAAATTACAAATTAGAACAACTCTCTATTTTAATTAGCCCTACACAAATACGTGAAATTATAAGAAATATTTCCCTTACTTTTACATTATGCTCATTGCTATTCAAACACTTAATCACTTTTATTACGCTGCTGTATTGTGGTTCTCTTATCTGTTACACATAAGAGAAATATTGTTTTCTATAAAGATGACTTTTAAAAGGAAACAGCAATGGATCTTACTGCAGAAATGATTTCCATTTACAATGAGAAAAAAAATGACATACATGGGGGGTTGGGGAAGGCTATAAAGCTGTGGAGAGCTGCTGCCTGTTCTCTCCCTTGTCCAACTTGGGGTTTGTGAGCCAGCAGCAGTGCAGTACTGAGCTGCTGCCAGGTTAAACCACAACAAGAAAGTACAAACAGTTTTGGAAATAAGCCAACCTGAGCAAATCTTATTCTTGCAGAATTTAGGATCTTCTGTCAAAAAGTAGTAAAACAGCATTGAACAAAATACTCCTTTAATCAGTTATTCCATATTTTCTGTGAGAACTGTGGACCCTGCATACAATTCATTATTCTCTGTATTTATCATGATACTGGATGAAGAAACAAATTTTGATTAGTGTCAATCAGTCATATTTCCAATAGAATGACATGCTAAACTCATAACTTTCTAATGACAGATGCTAATAAATTCTAATCTGTCAGCTCAATTGCTTACTGCAGCCCTTACACAAAGTGACTGCTTTGTCAGCCCTCTGTAGATAAAGGGCAAAATCTTCAGAGAGGAAATTGACATTTAAGTGTGAAATTAAAGTTGTGTAAAAAGACACAGAATGCAGGAAGCACAGCAAGAAAAAGAAATGACATAACAAGACAAAGTCCCCCTAAAATGCATAATCGGAAAGAGTATTCGAGTCAGAAGTTACACTGAGCACAGCCTACTCCGTTGACAAAAACAATGCACAGAGTTAAGATTAGGAAAAAATCCATGCATAATAATTAATTTCAGAGAAAAAGGTGATTGATCCATTTTTAAACACTTTGAAATGCACATTTGTGCAAATTGAATGATAAACATCCATATAAGGCCTAGTTTGGGGGCATGTTTGATTTTGGGCTGGTCAGATCATCTGCACATCCTGTGGTGATCAATCTTAGCAGAAAAAGTCTACTCCAGACACCATCAGACTGGGGAGCACCAGTCTCCATCCATCATCTGAGAACCATCTCAGAACACACTGCTGTAGGAACCCTGAATCAGTGCATGAAGCCAGAAATTGTCTAATGTTTATCCAAAAGGCAGCTTGAATTTGGTGCATGACTTTTAAATAAAGGGCTAGAGGAGAAGATTGATCTGTAATCCACAGCTAAATAGTACCACTATAGCCTTAGTGTGAAAATATTAAAGGCATTGTGGCAATCAATAACAAAACAATTTAAAGACGTACCGGCCTGTTTGTTCAACTAGCACCTAGACACAAGTCTAGCAGTTTATCCCTGTCCAGAATATCTCTGTTCATTCTTAATATTTGTATTAAATTCCTGGTGATTTATGACTTATAGTCATGTGGTTGTCCCAACCTTCAATGGGAGCCTGCTGGGACAAACATAACCTGCTGAAGAGGCACAGCTGTAACATTCCTGCCTACATATAAAAAGTTCAAACACATAAGCTGCAATGGCTGGTATCACCCTTTTACATCTTGCAGTTATTTCCTTCTCTTAGGGCTTCAGTTTCCATTGATGCAACTACTGCCAGTAAAATACATGTGTGTGTATAAATATATTGTATGTATGTATGTATATGTATAAAGCCTTAGTCATATATTCATAGCACATCTATTTTTCAGACACATGCCAACTGCTAACTAATTCTTGACATATACTAGCACATCAGACCACACAGTGGCACAATCCAGATTTTTATTTTTTTTAATGAAAGGATTTGAGCAGGTATGAGAAAATAGCACACTGCTCTTTTTCTAACCAGGAGAAGCTGTACTGAAATTTCAATTTGAATTCATTCTGATGCACTGCCACAGGCTTGAGGTTACTGCTTAATTCTTCCTGTAGCTCGGAAAATCAACCATTACAGGAAAAAAAAAAAAAAAAAAAAAAAAAAAAAAAAAAGTTGGATTGCTTTGACACCTATTTTACTGAGAGAAAAAAAGTTGCTGAAATTTTTGGAGAGCTTCCTTACCACCATGCACAGAGACTTTCAACATAAAAACTAATAGCATAATTTTATATTTGAACCTATGTAACCACATGGAAGATATGGTATTATACAACATATACCAAAAATTACATTCTAGTTAAGTTGCCTGCATCTTCCTTTATAAACCAAAATACATTTGCTATATTTGATTTCAAAATTAAGGTGAAAAAGAAACACCTCAAAATGACGAAAATCAGATAAGGCCAAGATACATCCAAAATAGATAGATTCAGAATAAAGTAACTGACCATCCATCATCTTGTCTTAAACTCTGTGTTCATAAGCTCTGTGTTTTTTCCCCATCTTTCCAAGAAGCAGTACCTGTACTATCAATAATACTTTAATGATGTTTGCCAGCATTTTCAGTGCAAAGCTATTATCCTTTTCCTATTATCTTGTGATTCTTCTTTTAAACAGGCACAGTCTTTAATGAATTAATTTGGTAGCAATTCATTTTTATACCATGTAGGTTGTTAAATCAGCATGGAATACATGAGGGGTAACTACAGTATTTTGTTCATTTTCAGTAGTTTGTTATAAGCAGTGAGGTTACAATAAGCCTCAGTACACCAGCACCCACAAACCAGTTAAAGCTCAGAGATCACCTTTGTGCTGTGAGTCTGAAAGCTATGATTAACAAACAGATGCATTTTTCACTTAATATTTCCTTTTGGTTATTTTATTTCCTTACTTCAACTTTTGCATTATTCAGCAGAAAATTTAATCCAACTGGATATATAAAAAGTCAGCAGATAGATTCAAGTAGATTAGCAGCTGTGTTGCTACTTTTGCTTTCACCTTTCACCTCCTAAAAAATTAAGATGGAGACTGACTTATGTATTCTCTCCACAGAATGAAGCAGAGTATTATAGAATGCATTTGGCAAAAGAATAAATCATGATTGACAAAATGAAATTTGTTAATACAATGGTTTGAGGCAGTTGACAGAAATTTTTGTCAACAGAATAGATTAAGGGATTCAAAAAATGAAATTTGCAGATGGAACAGCTTTGATGTTTCTGATGAAAAGTATTCTGTTGACAGAATGGATCAGAGTGAAAAAATGCATTTTCTCAACACAAGGGTCTTAGCTCTTTGTCAAAATATATTTCATCCCCAGATGTTTTGGCTGAGTTGTCAATTATTCTCCCTGTGTGCCATTAACCAATCTCTTTACTGCAGACAGATTTTTTTTTTTTTTAAATAGCAGTTTCGTGGAAGAAACTCGAAGTACATCAAATACCACTGCAGTTTATAACATGAAATCATTAGTTAAGATGCTGTAGTTAGTCCAACACAAGCTAAGTGTCTATTGAGCTAAATATACGAGTGGAACACAATAGGCTTTTGGGTTTTTTTTTTTTTCCTCCCTTATCTTTCATTTATATATAGCATTGATTACAATATCCATTCTTTTCACCTTGGAAGAAAGATTTTAGAGCTATTTTTCATTTAAGGCTTAGGTTCTGTATTCAGTAAGGAAGAGAGCTAGGTTGTGCTTCCGGTGTATCTCAAGCAAGTGTCAGTATGTAAATTACACTACCTAGAGCAAGTCAAGTCACCTTCTCCATCCCAGTGAAGAAGTTCCACACCATCATCTGAAGGAGCTGCCTTGTACAGGCCAACTAGCAAGTCAGAGGTGGATACTTAAATGTTACTAGACTGAATGTCTTCCCCTTGCATGCAGAGGGAAGAATCACCCAAAGTTATAAGCTTAACCCAACAACATTTAACTACCTAGAAAAAGGAAGACAAGCAAATTCTCGTTTCTCCTTTACCGTAGTTAAGCAGACATGATAATCTTCATCAAGTTGACTTGTGAGTTTTTAAATCTTGTATGAGTTTATAAGATGCTCTGACCACGTTCAGAGGTGCATTCTGCTAGCCAAGTTTCACTCTGGCTTGTCTGAGTCTACCAGCAAACACCCGCATGGACATAAATCCCGTAACATAACATCCAAGATCACTAATGGCAATGTTTCGTCATACAAATCCTAGATCTGCACAAGTGAATACTTCAGGAAAAATGATATGGATCAATTTCTTCCTCATAATCTGTCTTTCTTTACAAATGTGAAGGTGGCTAGTGACAATAGCAAGATGCCAGTGATCCATCTGACTATGAAGTTAGCATTGAAAGGAAAAGCAGAAAGATTAAAATAAATACATCTGGCCCAGGAGAAACACAGTCACACCACTGTCAAAAAGTAGAGCATGACTCCAGCTAGATGTTGCATAAGCTAAAGATTCAGAGAGAAAACTTTTAAGAATGAGATCACAGAGTCAGGGAAAGCACAATCTGTGATGAAATTCTAAGCCAGGTCACAGACTCAGATCAATCTACAAGACCATTATTAGGAAGAAGAGACAGATCCTCTAGGTCTCTTACCCCACCAAGCTACTCCCGGTACACTTGTCCCAGTTTTGACCTAGACAGGCCTCTACCACTTGATTGATATCGTTTTTTGCTATGGATGGGTAACCAGGGATTCTGACAGAGAAAAAAAACAACAACAAAAAACACCTGCAAACTACTTCCAAGAGATTGTATTTTTATGTTTTCCATGGTTTCAAGGATAATCTAAGACCTTGTTTTTGGTTTCCATATCTTATCTCAGAGCTTAGAGCAAGGATGAATCATAGCTTACTTTTCAGGAATTTACTTTTAGCTTACTTTTCCCTGTGCATTCCTTGAAAGAGATTTATCAGAATGGAGGGAGCAGTACATATTTCACTCCAAATCCTTTGCAGCTTATTATGTTCCATTTTTATTTAAATAAAATTGCCTACTTTATTGTCAGTGTCATTACAGTACTTCATGGGTCAGGGTTAAAAAAAATAAATAAATTACTAAAACAATAGCTTGGCCTCTGAAGCAGAATTGCCCCCTGCGCAGTAACTGTAAATTTAGTTATCTTCAAGGATAGCCCTCTTTTGTAATCAGTCTTATTAACCCCTTTAACTGACTATATGTACATTTGGTTTTCCTCCTCATCCTTCTTCCTGCTCTTCATTCTGAGTGACTCTCTGGTCTAGTAGGGTTAACAGGACTGGGGGGATTAATTCCTACCAACTTGGTCAAAGTCAGTACTGACTCCAATATTCTTGAGTTATCTTTTCAGTATCAAATAGTAAGAAAGTTTTTCTACAGAGCATATTTTCCTATATTATTTCAAAATAATTTTGGATACGAAACTTCCTAGATAAACACCAAATCTGTTGATAGCAAAGTTGTTTCACCTGCATATTTTAATTGGCTAGAGATACACCTTCATAATTGCAATTTGCCTATTTCCTAGCTTTCAAACAGAAGAATTTCCAAGGCAAAAATTTTTGAGAATTAATTCATACTAAAAATATAAGCATTCCATGAAGCAAAATGTAGACAGAAGTTATTAGCTGGTTGGGCTGAGCCCGTGTGGGTATTGCAGAGTATGTTTGTAACAGCAGTAAAACAGCCTCTGTTGTTGCTGTCTCTACCTCAGCAAACGCATCTGCATGAATCAGAGAAAATGCTCTTCTGCAGAATCTTTGTATTTGGCATTTCTGGTAGCTCTTCCTAGCACTTTAGAAGACTATTCAGTTCAAATAAATGATTGCTGGAATTCAATTACATAACAAATATGTTAATACCTAATTGGCTGACACCTATGTCAAGCAATGTAACTACACTACTCAATATCAGGATAAAGCAAACTTATCTTGAACACGCTTGCCTTTTCTAGTATTACATTACTTTGTGATTTTAAACAGACAAATGGGATAACACAGGAGACATTTATTATTATAAAGCAGCTGATGATGGATGTGTATATTTAAAGAAAACACTGACAACCAATCTCATTAGTGTTAAGCAGGTCACACCTTCCACTGCCGAGAACTGGGAATCTACAGTAAAAAAAAAAAAAAAAAAAAAAAAAAAAAGAGAAAATACATAGCTTGAATCATTCCCCAGCTAAAACTGTTTTTCTAACTGCGGTACGTTGACTGATTGCACAACTTTCTAAACACACCAAATTCCTGCCACTACTCAGAAAAGTAAAAAGAAGAGAATACTTAGTAAACATAGATCAAGTTTGTTCCTTTTTTCCAATGGCTGAAATGAAAATCAATGTGCCTAAACTTCAGTAGTTAGTCTGTGATTACTTCCCACTCCAAAAAGACCATGGAAACAAAGAAAAAACCAAGCCTGATCAGAAAGGATGCAGAAGAACTGATCTAGAAGCAACGTCTCTCAGATGATAAGGTTATAATGTATAACAATTTGAATTGAGAGAAGTCTGGTCTTAGTTGATACCTATGCTGCCAGAGCTTCGTTAAATAAAGCTCTATTACATTTTCTTCGTCTTCCTGTCTGTTTTGTTTGTTGGCTTGTTTTAAAGGTGGTTAGGAAGGAGGCCCTGAAAACAATTATGTGAGCACAAGTTCCAAAATGGATTGAAATCTCATGGTATGTCTGCACTCATCACATTCCCATTCTGCTCTGCATTTTTCTTACATCTGGTCCTTCTCTCCTCTATCATACAAGCTGTGAGATTTTCAACTCGCATCAAGACCACATCAGATTACAGAAGTGAAAAGCATTTTTTCATGGTGCAATCAACACAAGTCATAGGTGAACATCCCAGACAGCATATCTCCCAAAATGTCCTTGCCTTTTACAAGGTACAGACAAGGACTTAGGTTTATGCTCAAATCAATGTTTTATGATAACCAGAAGCATCTGAAGCTCATGCTGTATTTTCAACTCCTTTCACAGAGTAAAAAATACTTTGCAGGTAAGATTTATATAACATAAAGATAACTAAATGTTTGCACTCACAGTTTAAACACTTAACTAGAAAGTTTTATCTAAATAGCCCCACAGTATTGAAATGCTTAAGAAGGTCTTTCAGAGAAAAAGAGGAAAAATTATGTTTGTTTTTGTTGTTTTCATTTTCAAGAAACAAAGTACTTATTTTATTTTTAAAAAAGCTTCTGAGAGCCATAAGTGTCCAAAATTGTCATTGTGTTACCCTAAGCTAGGACACATAAACACTTGATTTTCTTAATATAACAAGTGAAATTTACACCAGCAGTACGAAAGTATGTCCAGAGCCTTCCAGGGAAAGCCCACACTAAGTTAGTTCTGATGCCAGGCCCACCTTGCAGGATCTGTTTTCTCTGCTACCTCAAAAGAGAACAAATGTATGAAAGACAAGGTAGAGGTAATCCAACTTCCATTTGGTTCATCCTTTAAAAAGTGTCATAACAGTGTGCCAAGATGAGAATGTTATTTCCTCATAGGATACTTGACAGCTGAGATCTTAAAATAACCATAGCCTTGTGAATAATTTGAGGAAGGACTGGAAAAAACAGCATAGTAAAACAACATGGGAGATGCAGACAAACATTTACTATTTTTTGGCAAAAAGGAAGAGGTCAGGACAAGTGGTTAAGGAAAAAAAAATCTTAGCAAAGGACTTAACCTGGTTTTAAAAGTACCTTCAAGAAGATGACAGATATCTATTTGTGAAGGAGAAGGCGAAATCAACAGACAGCCAAACAGTACAGCATAAAGACATAACGAGACAGAAAACTGTCCCAAAGTTTGCAAGCTGTAGGAGCATACAGTCACCTGAGTCCCAGAATACCACAAAGACAGAAAAACAATGAATAAACCATGACGAGAATGTTGTGGGCTTTTGGATAATTCTTGCACAAAATGCAACAAATACACTCTGAGCTGGCAGGAATTTTGTGAAAGAAGAATTTCTGCAACTTGCTCAAGCACACCTAAGAAGTAAAACTGAGGAAATACCAATGAATTAATAGCATCTAAAGGAAAATGTAGGACACTAATAAGGGTCACCGAGTTCAGAATAGGGCAACTGACTCACACACAGACACACAGAATAAATCTGGAGGGAATTCTGCAATACTGAAATAAAGCATGCTGAACGTTAATAGAACTAAAGGGCTTTAAAATGAATAAACTACTTGTATTTCAAACATTCTTGGCACATACCAAAGAATTGAAAGAAAAATCTCAGGTTGATAAAAAAATGTTGTCTTAGAAGTTTTGTAAATTTTACTATAGTGTCTAGAATTTTGAAATGATCCAAATATAAACTTGAATAAACAGAGACAGAAGTACTACAAAAAAATTACTCAAATTTTCCATGAAAATAAAAGTCTTCTTTCCATAATCGACAAAATGGAGTAAATTTATTCAGATAATCCATTTTCATTCAAAATGACATTCTATTAACTACACAGAGAGATGATCTTAGTGCGCCATTCTGAATAAATTCTATTCAAATAAGTATTTAGTCTGAATATAAAAGTTACCACGTATAACCAGCCACAAACGGAATATTAACTTAGGACTTAGTAGAGTGTATGCCTTTAAAGAGAGTTCTGTTTGTTCCTATTGATGTATATTCCATCTCCTCGTAAAAGTAATGCCAAAGACTAAGGTCAGATTGTGATCTTACAACAACAACAAAAATGAAATATGATCCAGCCTCACACATATAGTCCCATTTAAGTCAGAATCCATTCTCTTTTCTTTAAAAATTCATAGATATGCACAATCATGACAAATTCTAGCCCTACACTTCACAACCCTAGTGACATCAAAGGAATTACCATGCTTTGTTCATTTGAATATTAAAAATGAAAGTGCTTTTATATTTCTTTTGGATTGATCATACACATCAGAAGAACCACCTCATGAGAAGGCATCATAGGTACTGTGAGAGATTATACTT
>JAOWBP010004096.1:6253542-6266700 GCA_028571105.1 Tragopan temminckii | reverse complement strand
TTCAGTTAAGATGTCATCTCTGCTTGCTTTATTTTCTGAACTCTGAGAATGGCATTTTACAGTTTCTCTGTGTACTGTCTTAGGAAATTAAGGATTTGTTACACTGTGAGTCTGAGACTAGTAAAAAGGCACAAAAAGTTCACTGTTTCTCAATTAAAATGAGTTTGTTTCAAGTCAATATTTCTTCAGTTACAGATTTACTGTATGCTACCTGCTAGTATTTACATAATATACAGTAATTGCTAAGAGACATGTTGAAAATATACCATTAGTATTATTTACTCCAGGAATCCAAGTGCAGAAACCAAAACACATCATGAATTTTTAATATTTTTCATGAAACAATGACCTTCTTTTTGCTTCAGTTTCAAATATGGCAAAGAGAAGGTCATTGAGCTGAAATATTTCTTGTATACAGCAAGAGTCTGATCCAACAGTCTTTGCAAAAGTAAAAGTCCCATTGACTTATGTTAAATGTAGCACTTTTCTTACAAGAGAACTGCAAATTCAAGCACTAATTAGGTCCCTGGACAGAGTCTCAAAAGCACTGGTAAGTGAACCTAGGAAGCACTGATACTGTGCAATCTAAACACTATAAATAAGGCAGTAACAAAGCTGAATACAGCAAAGTTCACAGCCCCATCCTGTGAATCTGTATTAACATAAATGACCTTACTCATACTCTCAGTTAAATATGGGAACGGTTAAAGAGATTGCAGATTAGGTCTTTATTCTGAACAAACTTAGTCTTTTGAATTTTCCAAAATGGAACATATAAACATAGTCTTCTCAACTGAATTTTAAAAGGATCTGAAAAATAACTTCTCTGCCATTTATATTTGACTTATGGATACCAGTCTGCAGCTTCCTGCCACAGACAAACTAATGTACATACCCACACTGTCATTCCCAACACCACACATAGGTAGGGTTTTTGGTTGCTTCTTTTCCTTTGTTTGATTTTTGTGTTTGATAATACTCTGCTTACTATAGCCGTACTTTAATTCTCTGAATATTAAGTAGCTCACTCTTACAAGTATAATTGCCCACACCATTTCTGCTCACCACACACCATTTCTACATTCACAATACCTTATAAGCCTTGCACTACTTTTACTAAATATGCTCAGAGCAGCATTTCGCACTTTCATATTTCTTATCCCAAACCATCACAAAAAGAGTCAGAAATCTGAATTCCAGAGAGATACCTACCTGCCTTTCAGAATGAAAGGACCAAAAATCCCCATTATACTTAAGGCTCCCATGAAAGATGTAGGGATTATTTTATGTTCTGTATTTTATAACCTTTACTTTCCTAGTAGCATCAGTTTTAAGATATTGCAGATGAACAAATGGCATTTCACCTTATCTGTGAATAAATCTGCTTTTCAGTACGCTACTCACATCTCCCTCATGCACCACGTGGAAAAGGACTTAAAATGAAATAACTGGTTTTAGTTTTAAAATATGAAGATTACTGCTTTCTAAAGTTTCAAAAACCTTTGTGTTAGAAAGATTGGCATGAATAGGATGGTGCTACAATTGGAAAGATTGGCACAGATGAGATGGTATTAGAAAAGGAAAGGTGCTCACCCATCTCTGAAGATCTAGGCTCACAGAAAGAACTCCACAAGGAACCAAAGAACCTTCCTCAGTGGCAGTCAGCCCTTAAATGAGGTCTAAGAGAGGTGCAGCCAGGCTCCACCTCTGCTGGTCACACAGTTGAATTGCCTTCACCTGTGCTCCCAGAGCTGACGGGTCCTTTCCCCAGGTGCTCAATCAGGGGTTCAGGCCGTGACTCAACAGTTCCCATACACTTTCTAAAAATGCAAATGCATCTGTAATAATTACAGTTGATCTCACTGCTTCCAAGATTCTAAGTGAAAGAAAACTAAATGCAAAGCCAAACCAAGCCAAAACATTTACTTTCTGAATAGTATCAGACAATGTTGGTTGTGCTGTGCTGGTCTCCTTGCTAACCAGCATTTCTAACTCAGCGGTGAATGCAGCTGATAATTGTGGATCACACATTGCATGGTGACCCTTCTAGGCAGGCTAGGCTGACTTACATTAGCAAGATGACACACTATTCAGGACAGAGTTTTTGCTTTAATTTTTTTCTCTGCATAATTATCCTAGAAGCTTAGACATACTGCTTTGTAGGAAAACACATTTTATCTTTTTTCCTCAGACTGAATAACAAACTGAAGATGGCATGAAAGCAATCCAGTCAATACCCTTAGCATAAAGGTATTATGATATCATAGTGGTTTGAATACATGAAGGCATATGGAGAAATTATTATTTTTCTTTTACACAGACAAATGACTTCTGTCACTCAGTTCTAGTGTACGAATGGAATACCACCCATTTTCAGCCTTCCTGCAAAACACCAGCTTCTAGATGATACAGTAGCTGGTCTTATTATCATTGTCAATAGTTCCATTTGGCAGCAGACAGCTAATTCTTTTCATGTGCTAATGATTAATCAGACAAGTCTATTTACTAATGTATCAGAATGCATTAGAAATATAGGTAATGAGGGACAGAATATCAATTTATATATAAATGAACTGCTCTTACATTGGATACATATTGACTCGAGTCAAAGAATAAAGTAGAAAATGTAATTAACATGTATGCCATTAAAAAGTATTAAAAGAATTTTAAATTGTCTTAAACCATGATTTGATTAACTCCTCCACAAGTGGAAATGGATGTCACAGTTAAGTTTTCCAGCAAACACACCAAAAAAATGTCTCCACTACCACAGTAGCTGTAGTTTTACTTAGGAAGCACTCTAATGTGGCAGCACAAATATTGTATTTTCATTCTAGATCTCTAAGTCCCAGTAGCAGGTTTATGAATGTAAATGTGTGCTCATCGTTAATATTAAAGGCATTAAAATGGGATACATGCTTCAGTGGAAAACCCCAACTACTAGAAAATCAACTAGGAAACAGCTTCAGGGTAAAGAGATGTGCTGAGAGTTTGTAGCAGCTCTAGGAAATAGGGAATTGTCCTCTAAGTACAGTCTCGATGAGACAAATGACTACGTGGAGCCCTTTGTCAGTTTTTGTGTTACTGCCACATTGTTTCTGGGCAGGTTTGAACGCAGAGTGTATTCCTGCTCCCTTGTCTGTATTCTGGTAGAATTATGCTAGTATTAAACAGCTATCACCTACTAACTGCAAATCTAAAAGAATAAATCTTATTTACTCTGATTACTCTGTAGTCATTATTTACATCAACTTATCACATTTCCCAGAGGACATGTTAAACAGGTATTTTTTTGAGGTCTGGCACAGTTAGTACACAATACTACTCATTCTTAGTCCTCCACAAGATATTTCTGCTTAATTTACTGCATTCATTACTACTACTTTCCTTTTGCTCATAAATGTTGTGTCTCTCAACACTGATATTTCTCGGTGAGGACAGAGGGGCACAGGAAAGGAGGGAGGAGTCCAACATGGGAATAATTATGAACATTAAAAATTTGAGGCAGAATCCAAAATCTTAAATGTAATTTCCAGAAAAAAAAACCTGCTCTAATTTCTTAGAGGTAAGTATTAGAAATCCAGAGGTTTTAATCCAAAGAGACTTTTGCTATTACATATTTGAACACCACAACTGTTTTAATAATCACAGCAATGTATCTGCATTGTGCTATTTGAACACTGCTGCATTCATTACCAATGCACGTAGGAATATTAGCTTGTATGAAGACTTATCCAGATTGACACAGGCTCAGGCTATGTCTGAATCCGGATTGTCCATTTAAGAATTTAGAGCTTCATACCAAATACTGTTATGCTATCTGAAAAGTCAATATTGAGAACTGGCTCTTACAGTCCTTCTTTGGGTATATATAAATTATTTGTTGCAATCTTGTGATATTTTTCCAAGTGAATGCAGCAGCTCAAAATCAGATAGAAATTTTGTCAAAATGGTTACGTAGAGTTAAGGCTGAGAAACACAGATTTAGCAAACAAAAGAAAAAAACAACAAAAATCTTATTAACTGTATCATTTACAAAATAAAAAGCACCAAATTATCTTTATCTCTGACTAAAAGTGAAATAAGGCTAGCCACTGGAAAGTTGCCTTGAATTATCACATGACGATTATGCCCTTGAAATTTTCAATTAGTTAACAAATTATGAAAACTGAATTTGAGTTTTCCTTCAAAGAGCTACACTGGGATAAGAATTCTTGTATCCAACAGAGTTACTATGCCCCATTAAGCTGCAGCCGACAGCGTGAGAATTTTTCCTGTTGGGAGCAAAGTAAAACATGCTCCTGAAGTGCGTTCCCCTGAGGTATTCTGGAATAACTCCACACCTTGACTGCTATATTGGGTTAAACAGCCCTATTTAAGAGTATAGCACCAGCTCCTTTTTAGTTTTGTTTTTGTTGCGGAGTAGATATAAAGACCTTTAATGCTCAGATTCATTAATGAAATTATGAAAAATAAAGCTGGGAAATATCACCATAGCAGGTGAGAAAATTTCCTGAATTCCTGAATATGAAAATACATACAAAGGAAGAATGAAAATTCCAAAACAGCTTTAATCCTACATGACCTTCTTTTGCAGACAGTTTCATCATATTTGAAGTTACTGTAAAATTGTATTTAAATTTACGTAGACAAAAAGCGCAACTGAAAACAGTCCAGGACTACTTGAAAGGATATTTGGGGTAATAGCCTGGTGCTTAAAGAAAAGAGAATTAATGGCCACTTTGTGTATGCACACAGATAAACATAATTGCTGTTCAACTTTATTCCTAATATATAATTTGCTGAATACTCTCAGGAGAGCTATATCCTATATGGAGGATAGGCTGGCATTTGCTAAAAATGAAATAATTTTCATAGTGCTGCTTTAATCACGGATAAAACTTTCAGAATCCAACAATCTTCTCTATTCCCCTGATAAAAGCTCTTCTTCAGGAATGTCTAATGCTGCTTCTTACTTGGTGTTCAATAGAAACCAGTCTATAACGCAATGCACTCCCTTTATGTGATGTTTAGATATGAGATTGATCTCAGAGGACACCCTGGAGTTCTGAAAGTAGGATTATTGGATTTTGTGGCTTTCTCAGATGTCAGAGATCTTTAAACAGTGTCTTGCAAAGTTGCTACATCCCAACTGTCTGTGAACAGCTTATGAACTCATCAGAGAAGATAGTCTCCATGTTAATTAGACTTTAAGGGGGAGATGCAGCTTCCATCTCATCAAATTTAATACAAGCACTTTCACATGCTGCAGTTATTTACTTAATCAGCTGGCTTTTAAAAAGATATTCTATTGGCATGAGAGAGAATTCAGAGTTCAGAGCAATTGAAATACAAAAGGCACTGGTTAGCACAGCTTTAGAAGCTGTACCTTTCCCTTTCTTCCTCTGAAAAGACACTAGACACTTGTTGAACTAGAAGAAAATGATTTATTAGCATTTTTAGATTTAAAAACAGCTGTACATATTGTCTCTTCTACATAAGCAAGTTTGGATGGAATTGAACTGACAATGTGTACCATATCTGCCATTTGCTCTGTCAAAAGCTATTAGAAACAAACGTGGTCTTAGAATTAATTGCTGTCTGCATGAAAAAGGGAGATGATGAGCCTAAGTGAGAACATTTCACTCCTTGAGCTAGGATGGGTGGACAAAGTTATTTCCATTTTAGGGACAATATGAGGTTTTGACACTTTCTTACATTCCAGTTCAAACCAAAAACATTTCAGAATTGCCTGGTGAAGGGATTTACAGCTCTGCCAAGCACCAGGTGACGGCAGGAATGCCTGTGCCCCCTGAGTGCCAACTGCCCACAGCCAAGGGCCCGACCTCCCAGACCTGCTGTGGGCCTAGGCTTCGTGGGCAGCCCAGCCCTTTCCTTGCTAGTCAGAGTTGTCCCTGAGGTGGTAGGAATTGAATTATTTAATTGTAATCAATCACAGAGTACTGGCATTTGCCAGTCTGGACTTTTTAAAGTTTCAACTATAAGAATTTACAGCCATTCCCCTTCCTGTTTTGCTTTTACTTTAGCATCAGTCTCAAGGGGGTCAGTTCTGGCAAAAAGCAGGAGCCTGATTTCTGCAGTCAGAGATTTCAAGCCTGATGCCAGAAGCAAATCTAGAGAGCATGGATTTAGGTGACCTCCTTCCGTAGAGAGTTAGAAACATGAAAGAGCCTTACTTGTTATTGAGCTTTAATAAAACAGTTTGGAATCCTTTCCTAGGCAATTTCTTATTCTACTTAAAGCATGCACAGTGGCATCAGAGGCACAGATATTATAGAGCATTCATGGCATACGAACCTCCGTTCCAGGATTAGACATAGACAGAACTCATCTTCCATAATTTACAAAACATATCACAATTAATCTTAAATTGATTTTAAAATAGGTGTTTTGTCTATCAGATTAATCTGAAAAAAAAATCTCATTAAAAATTATAAAAAGACAGAGTATTCATAGAAACATTTAGGTTGGAAGAGTTCATTAAAGGCCTTCTAATCCAACTCCCTGAAACGCACAGGAACACCCACAGCTCCATCAGGTGCTCAGAGCCCCATCCAGCCAGACCCTGAATGTTTCCAGGGATGGAGCAGCCACCACCTCTCTGGGCAACCTGTGCCAGTGCCTCATCATCATTATAAATAACTTCTTCCTTACGTCCAGTCTAAATCTCTCCTCTTTCAGTCTGAAACCATTTCCCCTTGTCCTGCCACTACAGACCCTGCTAAAAAGTCTGACCCCCTCCTTCTTATTGCTCCCCTTTTGATATTGAAAGGCTGCAATGAGGTTCCCACAGAGCTTTCTCTTCTCCAGGCTGAACAGCCCCAGCTCTCTCAGCCCGTTCTCGTAAGGGAGGTGCTCCATCCCTTGACTTCGGTGAGTATTTTTCTCAGTTACAGATTCATAAAGTGCATTGCTCCTTAAAATGCATCTGTTAACAATATGCACATTGGTTTATTGCCTCTCCCTGCCCAAAAGATATACAATTTCTGAGAGACAATCTTTCAAAACACAAATGTTGCTATGGAAAAATGAAATATAATATACATAACAGTTACTTATTTTACTATAGTAATGTAAATCCTTGTTCAAAGCTATTATAATAATTTCATAGAAATAATTACCCACTGAGCTAATAACTCTAGTTTTATAGACCATGTATGTAAACTAAAAGACTAATGTTCTTCACATAGTTACATGCTATATATAAACATGCAAATTAAAGGTCTAATTCATAGAACTGGTAAAAAAAAAAAAAAGGACTTTAACAAAGCAAAGACTAAGAAAATAATTTTTTTCTTAGAGATATGAACATTCTTATTGATGGCTTATTGTAACCTATATCCAGAATGTGAAATGTGTTTACTTTAGACTTTTTGGCTGGTCTTTTCTATTTTATAGGTTTTTCACTCTTATTGCTCCACTGGAAAAATCCGGCTGTTTAAAGTCTACCATAACTTTGTTAGAAGGGTGCTGCAAGACACCAGAGAGTTACAGAATTCAGACAGTACATGGTACAACAGAGATGTTCCTATTATTTTTTCTCCCCAGAAGGAAAAAAAAAATAAATACTGAGACAGTTTTTATAGTAACAAACCAGAAGAAAAAAAAAAAAAAAAAAGATTTATTCAATAATCATATCAACATCATATGCCTGGAACTTGAGATATTCTCATTTAAAATAAAAACTTTTCCCACACAATCATTGTATATGGTTAGACTTGTAGGCTGGCATTTGCACTTGCATCTTTAACAGATTTATAGCCTACTATGTCAGCCACTTGTGAATAATACAATCTGATCTTCTAAGTAGGCCCGCACAAACAAGTGGCCAGATACAGGCAAGTGTGCAAAAACTTGCAGCTTACCTTAAAGCTAGCATAAACAGACAGAATAAAGTCCTGAAGACTGGGAGTGAATGGGCAGAGTCTCATTTCACAAGTATGTTAAAGTTTTAAGAAAAATTATACTAATGGACTCAGTTTGCTCCTCTAGTCTGGATTTTGTGACCAGTAGTGGAGGGAGGGTCCACTCATCCAAGGACATTCGGTAACAGTGGCTTGATAAAGAGAGAATTTCCTACAAGCCTGTGCCAAGGATAACAACACTGATAGAGCCAACTGGTTCAGGGCAGATACCAACAAATCCCATTCCAAATATATTGATAAATTCTACTTCAATGAGAAAATAAGATAACTTGCCCATATCTTGGAACTCTGAGTAGAGCTCTGCCTTTTGTTATCCAAGGACAACTCATATCCCTCACATGATGAATGGCTTTAAAAAAGAGAGCAGTATTATCGTCTTAACATACGGAAATGAGCAGGTGTGAAGTCAATAAGAATGATGTTTTTTTCACCCTGGAAATGTGGGCTTATCAATGTAACACGCAAAAGGCAAATTCAGGAAGAGGCAATGGTGTAATGAGACAGGTATAAAGACAAGTGCAAGGGAGAAAGGAAAGGAGAAAAATGAGGGGAAAGGAAAAGGGCCTTGAAGAACTCATGAAAGAGAACCCATTAAGGAAAAATCTTACTTTCTAGAGTGAGAATAACAAAAAGTCTTGGTTTCAAGGAGAGTGGAATGGTATCCAAAAAGTCCTATAGGGTGAGGCACTGGACACAACCCACAGTGCAGTCTCCTCACATAGCACTAATGCTACTGGAAAATGGTTCAACTTTTTCTTTCTGAGTGTCTTCCTTAGCCCTCCACCCCCAGTAACTTCTCTCTTGTGCAGTATTCTAATCATTCGCACTGATCAGACAGCTTTGGCAAGAGGCTATCTAAAACATAATATATGTAATCAGTTTTATTATTTTGTAGCACTTGCTAAAGGCTTTGTTTAATGAGAGTGCTAATGATATTGGAAATACAAGGAGTAGAAGTAGAAACTACAAGAAAGGCAGAATGTTCAAAGTTTGAAGTGCATTTGCCTTAGAGCATCCCTTGGCTAACTGGCTAGTGCAATTGATGAATGTGCCAGGCTTCCAATTGCAGTCAGGGCAAAAGGAAAGTTGTTAAGTAGTGTTCATATGTCAGCTTCGATGGCCAGAATACCATACCACAAAACCAAAATGCAATTCAGCACGACTGGCAACAATCCATCAAACAGGTCGAAAATTGAATGAACTTAGAACAAAATTATCCCTGGTCGAAAGGGAGTAGCATTCCTATGGGTTGCAGTAAGACACGTCAGCAGAGTGCTGCTTGCAGCACGCAGCAACCATGGCCCTGAGCTCCAGCTTCTACCACTCTCAGAGCCTTCATAAACACTTAACTTTTCATAACAGTTACAGTTTTACACAATATTTCTAAGCTACAAAAATATATATATAAGTCGCGTTGCCTCCTCCTTATAAACAGGCTAGAGCAGATGATGCAGATGTACTCAGGACTTATTTTTTGATAATTTAAAATCTGCTCCACCTGATGCCCTGTGTTGCATTCAGAATTCAATCACAAAATAGGGAATTGGAATATTTTGTGCACGATGCTATACTGGTACACATAATTTCTTCTCTAGTTCTCTCTAAGCTGAGATGTCCCTTAGAAGCTTTAGAAAAAGGCATCACCAGAGAAAGTGAGGAAGAATGTCGAGAACTTGTAAATAAACAGCTGGCTGGCAACATATGTATTTTCTTCTATATTTTTCAGGTGCCACAATCTACAATCCATATCTGCCAGCCTTGTAGCATGCAGCATAATTTAACTGTAATTGATAATGTAAGGGCAGATGGAGAGAAGTGTCAGCTCCTGCTCACATCCTCTGGGGATGCTACAGAAATCAAAGCAGATGGTCCAATTGCTTCTTATTTATGTGTTGCTGCTAGCTCCTCTGCTTGCAGGATAATGGATCATTATTGCCTGCTGTGCACAAACACCAATATGCTTTTAAATCTGGTTTTCAAACCCTATGAAAAAGCACTATATTTCATATTAATTTGTGAAGCTGCACTTAACAGGCTCCACTGATTTTAATTTATAGCATTTAAAAGAAAAAGGGTTCAGACACTGATTTTTTTCTTCATAAACTAAGTGATCAACTGCAATTTCCAGCAAAACCACAGACTGGGTATCTGATCATACATTCTTAGAGAATACACAGTGGTTTTATACATTGACTAGTCTTTGATAATGAAGGCATAGCTCCTTAAAATGATAATTTCAAATGATTACTTCAGATGTATATCAGATAAGACACAGAGATGTCACTTTGAACACTTTGTTTACCCAAAGGCACTCATGAGCTCACTCAGAAACCTCTGGACAGACATGAGGATTTCTGCACATCGAGTACATGACACAGATCTCCAGCGATTAAAACCCTCATGGCTTTACACTTGACTGTGTATATAGTCCATATAAATGGGTTGGTATCTTCTGTAATGCATTGTAGTAAGTTTCAGTGAGTTTAAAACAATGTTTTGCAGCATGACAAGTATTAATTTGCTTTGGCTACTATAGCAAATGACAAACTCACCGCTTTGCAAAACACGATGGCCAGCTGTGGCAATCTGCTGCTCTCTTGAAATGCAAAATGTGGAATGTTCATTGACACTACCTTTAAAGATATGGATGACAATATAAGTAGAATGATTTTTCAAATATTTAGTTCCAAACTTCAACTAGTATTATGTAGTTTTGTTAGTTTTAAGAAGACTGATATCAAGAGCAAACTATAAAGTGAGTTTACTATCACACAATAATTAGCCTTATTATCACCTGCAGCATCTACAGGCTTTTACAACTCAGCAGATGTTTTTATAAGTTCAGAAAAGCTGTCAGAGCTTTGAAAGGAGAAGCTGTCAGTCAGTGCAGCTGTGAGTAAACCAGTGAAGGAATACAGTAAGGCTCTTTCCAAGCAAGGGGCCTAAAAAGGAAAAAATTCAGTTCCAGTTAGTCCACCGCACCATCATACCCTCAAGACGAATCAGTGAATGATTAACAGAAGACAATTTTCAGTGTCTTATGTAATGTTTAATTAATCCATTCATCTGCTAAAGTGGTTAGATAATCTGATGGCTGCAGTTGATACTGAACCTGGGTTTTATTTACTACCAGTTTAACTAGGTGTTGTTGTGATTTGATTTTAGATATCAGGTTGTTTTTTCAACACTGTATTCCAATGTGTTTCAAGCAAGAATTATGGATTTTGAACAGGGAACATATTTCACTCTCTGATGGGCAAACTGCCACTGACTGATGAAGGTTTTGGATGAATTTAGCAATCGCCTTCAGGATCAAGGTGAAATGAAAATTGAGAAAAAGCAACTTCAGATCAATAGTGACAAGCAAATATTGTGGGTTCGTTCAGGTAACTTTCAGAGCCAGCACAAACTAGTTTAGAATATTTTTTGTATGTTAAAAGCAGCTATGGCAATAACAACACTTTAGTCCCTGGAAAGTTAAATGTTTTAGGCAATCGAAACTTACTTGATTATTTATTGTAAAAGATCTCAAATCAATTAGGGTATGTCCCTTTGAAAATACAGGGAATTTTTACTGATTACATTGTGATGTGAGCTTTGTTACATTAATCTGAACTCATATAACTACGGATTTGAATGAAATGTGCTCCTTTACTGTAGGAGGAACTATTTTGGTAATGGGGTAGAAATTAAAGAATAGAGTCTTAGATGCACAGTTAGGGATGTGTTTCTATTGTATTTTTAATTAACATCTTCCTACAGCTTATTTGAGAAACTTACTTATAACTTCAAATTATAGTTTGATATAGTTCAGGGGAGCTTTGCATTCTGTCTCCTGCACTTTAGTTTTTTTCTCAGTGGTACTACCCTTGTGTCTCAGTAAAATTTTGACAGTGGCCATGAGAGTGTTGTTATTTCAAACCCACTGCTGCAAAATAAATTTGAAAATTGTCAGCCTGCAAAGCATCTTCTTTTGCAGTCTGTTATTCTTCTCATCATTTACTTTTGTATCTACAAAATCAATGGACTCTCAAGACTTCCAGTGATGCTAGCAATAGTTTTTCAGCTATGGTCTCATATATAGATTTTGTAAGGTCAGACTACTATCTATCAACATCTCTACGCACTGCACTGAATATGTTGATACTGTATCCTCTTGTAAGCAGCAATACGTACCTTGACCAAATATTTGCAGTCGTCAGTTTCATATCTGACCTGAAGTTTGCTTTATGCTTGGGTTTCTTTGTTAACAATGTATCTCTCAGTACTGTGGAGATATAATGTAGTTTATGCCAGATGCATAATTATGTAGTAACAGTCCTAGAGAAATATAATTATACTTGCTGGAATATCATAAACAGCAACTGAACAGCATTCTAATGAATTTTCTCTGGAGTACTTTATTATGAGAACTTCATAAGAGATGACCTCTTCAAAACGCTACTACATGCAAGAGCTTTCCAACCTCAGATAGTCAGCACTTTCAAGCCATCCTGTGCAGCAACACAGCTTACATCACATCAGACCATTTTATTTCTGCAGCTGAGAAGGAAGCTGATTGCTAGGCAGTGGGACAGGTTTCCAGTCTCTCTTTTGATGAAGCAAGTCCTGCTGTAACAAGCCCCCAGAGCTACTGCTGTGAACAGGGGGTTTTCCCAGGGGCAAGAGGTAAGCGCAAGGACTGGGAATCTCTCAAAGCAGCACTTAAAGAGGGAATTAAGGGGTGACTAAGTCATGTTGACCTCTGGCACACGGTAGGTTTCACTCAGTGCAAATGTGCATTATACTGCTGGAAGAGTACAACACAGTTATGTTTCTGGAACAAAGATACTGCTCCTAACTCACAGCTTCTGCACAGTGGGCAGTGGAACCACACATCTGAATCATCTTCATTAATAAATATACTTGGATCCTTACCTAGACACTTAGATTAATTTCAGCTCTTGGTTTTCTGACATATTAAAGAAACCTCAGCTAGAAGATGGCCTTTAAAACCTCCACCTTCAACTTTACTATCCTCTCACCTATTATTACAATATAAAAACTTTTATGCTTGAGTTTCACCAAACTAAAAAAATGAAATTCTGCTTTCACTGATACAAGTTCAAATTGGAAATACTTCATGGTTTGCAGAAGAGTCATTTCTAAATTGAAGCTGCAGAACAGTTTGTCTCAAAGACTTTAAATCCTAGGTACTAAAACTCTTTTTTTT
>JAOWBP010004096.1:6222760-6248699 GCA_028571105.1 Tragopan temminckii | reverse complement strand
ACAGATAGAACACACCAACTCTTCCAAAAAAATCCCAATGACAGTCATGAAACCAGCATAGAAGCATGAAAAAAAAAAAAAAAAAAAATGAATGCTGTCAGATAAGCACATCTTTTGAAACCATTCCAAAATCTAGATTCAGGTCACAACCTGCTAACAACCTGCTTCTGAGCTTGAAAGTGATCGTGGCTTTTGGATAAGATAAGAGCTAAACGTCATTATCAAGGATAAAGGTGAGTTCCAGGAGTATCTGCACCAGAAGATGCTTGTTTAGCTTCATAGTGCAGTGGAAAAGCACCTATCCGCAGAGTTGCTGAGATCACATTAATGAAAGTGCTATTCATAGCTTCTAACTAGATATTGGTGTAGCAACGCTTCAGTGTCACATGTCATAATGTAGTTTTCTGTTTGAACTTCACAGCTCATTGCATTGTGAAATATACAATGCGAAACTTACATTACCTGACAGAAGAGTGATTAACTCTGGATATCCACCATACTCTTAAGGCAAAGCCTCTTAGTTTCATCTAAAATCCACATTAATAAAATACGTGATAAAAGGATTGAGCTTTTTTTTTTTTTGCACTTTATAAAATATAATTGAAATATCCAAGTCTCAGGTTTAGTTTCCTCTTAAAAAAAACACAACAAACAAACTGCTGACAATTCTTGTGCAAAACTCTTAAAATATAATAGACATGTATATCTGGTTAATGCTTAGATTTGGAGCGTGTTTGTTAGTTGGAATTATTAGGTGAATTTATGAAACAATTCTTTGTTTTGTACATTAGATAATAGAATTCTGAGCTGTATTTTCTTTTCTTACCACTAGGTTATAGTGACATATTTTTTACAGCTGTACAATGTCTTATTTATACCAATTTCGCAATGAGTTTATGGTGGATGCTGAAATTCATTGTTACTCTTGTACTTAAGATAGACCAAATAACAAACTTCCTGATGGAAGGTTTTTCCTACTTGTGTTTTTTATTCAAAAATGTTTTATTTGCAACCTGGAAGGATAGCCTATTATATTAGATAGTTGTATCTGAAGAGCTTTTTTTCACAGTATGTCATATAGTTCACCTGTATAGCTTGCTAAAGATGATGGCTGAGATTAAACACAACCCACGTGGCAAAGGGCAGATGGCAAACCACTGCGTTTGACCTTTGTCAGAGAATGCTCATTCACAACATCACATCCTCCCACATCTTTCCTAGGGGACCGAAAAAGCACTGGCATGTTCTGAGTAAGGCTGCCTGCAAACTGATGCCCCGCGTACTAACGTGGTGTGATCACTCACTGTCAGTCCTACACTTCTCTGACAAAATTTGTAATAAAAACCACATGCCACTCTTCCAACTTTAATTCAAACTCTTTGCTCCACAGCCCTTCATCCATAGCACAAAACAAACAAGCCCTACTGAAGGACTGAAAAAAGTAACCAGAACAGCCTTTTAATACTTACCTTAATCAATTTTTTCTTGTCATGAGTAAATGCACTGTAAACATAGCGAGTTCATGAGGGTGCAAACATCAGCATCTCGTATAAAACTATGTGAATAGTGCAAATGTGTTAAAAGCATGCATGGCTGTGCTTTCATTTACATCATTGCCATTTTGCTCAGTTCTGGTAAAGCTGCCGTAAGTATAATTATTTCCTTCTTTTAAGCATCTTTTAAAAAGTTGAGTGAGACTGGCTGGAATTGAAATGATTTCTTTTTTCAGTGTATCACCAGATAAACATCATTTTGTTATAAATATTAGGACCAAAGTAACCGAAATCATGCATGCTGTACAAGGGACAAAGGCAATTTTTGCTTCTTTTCCTTCAACCGAGTACATAAAACAGGATCCTGAAACTAATTTTGAAAGAAACTGTTTGAAAGAAGTCTCTTTTATGTGAAATGAACAATCTAAGAGCATCGTGAGCATAATTCAAGTTGATAGGACATAGAGAAGGAAATCTCTGTCATTTAATCAGGACCATGAAGTTGGAGCATCAGATAGTTTGTCCCCACAGGCAGCTCTCCATGCGCTGTTCTGCAAAAAAATCTGCACCCAGTCTAGCGTGCAGCACAACACTGAAGCTGGATGACTGCTGAGACACTCCAGCAGCACGCAGGATTCACCTGGGAAGGTTTTTTTGACTGCATCCAGTGCCATCACAGCACATCTTACCAGATAGCATCTACCTAAACACCCAGTCCTACAGACTCATGAGTGAGCTCAAGTTATAACAATGCTTCTACTATCTTCATCTATATATCTTAGTAAAGATGCCTTCTCGGGATCAAGTTCATTGTAAATAATACATGTAACAAAGCAGTACAGGTTATTTCTTTCTACTGCCATGGAATCCAGAAACCAGAGACTGACAGCTAAGTTATTTATGTGGAATAAGTACCTTTCTCATCTCATCATCAGAACTACAGTCAATCTCAGATTCCGGAGTTTCTCTCTCTTATGCAGGGCTCATTACTTCCTATAGAGCAGCATGTTACCTTCCCCTGAACTCACTCCTTATTCAGCCTTGTGCTTCCAGGTTTTGGCCTCATGGCTTTTCACTGACTCCAGGTGAGTCACAGTTTCCCTGTCTGGAAATTCCTCCCTTTCCTGAAAATTTAGTAACCCCACTCATTCCACAGTGTAAATATGGACTGATGGGAATGCCTATCCATGGTTACGTGGAAGAAAGCACCCTAAAACATACAATGTTGTACTTGCAGAAATAAACTCTAAAACCTCAAAGTGGAAATGAATTGTCCTTTCCGTCACACAGAAGCAGTGAAGTCTGCCCAAAAGGTAGCATTTTATAGCCTGTTGAATTTCAAAAGGGAGGGTTAATTTTAAGAGTCACTGGGACTCCTCACATGTTAAAGTACTTTGCTGAACTGTGACAAGATGAAAGGAGGTGAAAGTAATGAGCAGCTCGAGGGTGTATATTTGTTTTAGTCAGAGGAGTTTTATCACTGACTTTAATGGTGCCAGGCCTGTGTACCAAAATTAAACTGAGTTTGGTATTTGCATACATTATAGGCTAATACTAAAAGTTTAATTGTACCTAAGAAGCACAGACAGCAACATAGCACCACCAGACTAATTGGTACATCTTTAGCAGATTATGATGGTTTCCTTTATCAATTTACATCTGTTTCTGCTTCAGCAGAGATCTGTATGCTTTATAGTAGTCTGATAAGCTTAATTTTAGGTATATTGTTTTCAGCTGTATCAACAGCTGAGCTGACAACCAGTAAACTGAAAGCACGCTTTTTCTTTTGTTTTCTTTTTCCTTCTGTTTTATTCATTCCTTTAATTTACTTATTTATGCTTATTTTACAGCTTTGTTCAAATTTGTATCTGTGGTGAGTTTACAGCTCGCTGTGCTTAACTCTGTAAAGCCAGACTGTTCTCTCGTATGTAATAAAGCTTTCCACATTATGCATGTTGTGTTTTATTTCACTGTTTGGAGGACCTTTTATGAAATCAGCAGCTAGACGGAAGGAAATCATTTGCATACTTGGCTCCATACACCTGGAATTCCTTAATTTTAAGGATTAACAAAATGAGTCTAATAAAAAGCATAGGGCCTTGTTAATCAGCTCTGTAAACTCCCTTCATTAGCTGTTACTTGCTGCCAACATGAGTGCACATTTCAGGAAATTTACATTGTGCAGGTCAGTTATTACTATTTTATGAACTGATTTCTAATTTTATGTGACACAGTTTGTGTTTTTAGTGTTCCTAAAAGTTAAATAACCTTTTTTTTCTCAGAAGTCTTGGATAGCGTGTGCCCTTGTGCAGCCTCATTCATGACACTTTCCATACACTAGGTCTACAATAACATCGGTTTACTGAAACTGACAATACAATGTATTGCAATTAATATAAACGCACATTTTATTTGAGTTGATGTGGAAAACTTTCCTTCAGACTATAAAACATGGGTTATAAACACCTGAAGTTTTGTCAGTGTCCATTTTTTAAATTAAATTAGAAAAAGATGCCTAAGCATATTATAAAATACAGTAATCATAATCACTTTCTCTTACTATAACCGGCAAGAGCATAGGTCATGTTTTCATTGTAGGTCTTCAAGTAAAGTTAAATACTCTTGATTACCTCTGATTCATGCTTTGAGCACATCTTGCTGTAGATTTAAATTGAAGGTATGAGATGGTTATATAAACATCAAGGTTATCTCAAACATTAGCTCTGTACAGGTTGGCTGGCTATATTACAACAGTTTCATTGTAATTCTTCTCTCTCATCCTCCAACATCTTCTGTGTCATTTCAGGGTTGTTTTAAAATCTCCATATCTCCTTTAGGTACTTCCACTTTTCTTTATTTCTCCACCACAAAAAAGGTAGCTCCTCAGAAAGAGTTAATACTGATAATTTTTAGCAATTCTTGGTAATTCAGGAAGAGAACGACCCATTCTCCAGCAGTATCAATTATCTGAGGGTGTTAATGACTTTTGAAAATGAATTGGAGTAATTTTTCAAACCTCCTTTTTCTGTTGTTTTTTTGGGGGGGTGGTGGTGGTGTATTTTAGGAAGATATTTTTCCTTGCAGGAATTTGCAACTCTGTATTTTGTACCAGGGAGTACTACCACAGAATATTTCTCACAGCTGCAGCTTCAAATAACTAACTAACTACACTGACTTTTTGCATTTACGTATATATCCCATTTCCAAAGTAATAAAAATCAGAATATAATTACCAAGAAATAAAGAAATCAAGATACATGCATACACACCTACAGAAATCAGAAAAATGTTGCCATCTCAGATGGTGGATTTTTAGAAACTAACAAGATATTAGTCCTGTTACTGTGGATAAAATTCCATGGTACTTGAGCTAAAATACACAGTACAGAGAAGAAACAGCTCTTAGAAATCCCTGGCAACTGAAGACACAGTGTGTAGTGGTTGACTCCGTGAAACAGCTCCAAACTTGAAAAAAAAGTTAACTAAATTAATGGATTTTATATTTCAAACTACTCAGTGAGAAGAATAAGCTGTTATGTATTGTTACAAAGAACTCTACAGCTGGGATGATCTTAAGAGCACAGTGACTTTAAAAATGATGAAGTACCCATGCAGGAGTGTACTAATAATCCTGAACTCTTCATCACGCGTCTCTGCTTTAAGCTGGTGACCAGCACTAGCAACAGGAGAAGAATGCTGTTACTTAGGAAGGTTCTGCATCATGTTCCTTCCTTCATGCATTCTCATCTTTTTCTCCTCATAGACACATTCACACCAAGAGCAGAAAACTGCCTAGAGGTCAGAGAAGTGGACAGGCCACCCCCAACTGCTCATTACCTGCAACTCTAAGCACAAGGGCTGCATAAAACGGCAGAGGAATGCCCGCCTCCTTCCACTTCACACTCACTGCTGACACATTGTCTGCGTCTTTCCATTTTCACAGTTATTTTGCTACAAATGGCAAAGTTTAGACATAACTTGAGGAAAATTCAGGGCGTTTTCAAAAGCACCTTCAGAAATTCCTCTATTTTGCACTTCTATTTGCCTGCCTCATCACAAAAAAGAAGTTTATTCAAATAGCAATGTCTTTTCTCCCTGCGTCATGCTTCTCTTCTGTGTATATTACATATTTTGATGAATTGCAGGTTCACTCTTAACTTCCATAAAGACTAGTCCAAGGATAAAGGTGGAAAAAGAAACAGAAAGAGAAAGGAAAACAGTTCCCAAGTTGACAGTGACAGCTAAAGCAGAGCAAGTAGATAGCATGCTGCTGCTAGCCAGCCTGCTGCTGCAGCTTTGTCTAGTGTCACTGGGTTGCTGTCCAGCTAAAAGAAACGCTGCCTAAAGAAAAACATATTGCCAATGCTGCCTGCCAACCTTAGAACTAGTGATAATCCAAACAGCACAAAGTGCCCATTATCAGTTCCTTCTCTGAACAGCCCATTAAAAACAGCTGTGCAGATAAAAGAACTGGAGAACTGTGTAGCAGAAATTAAGCAGGGAGAGAATGCGGTGATTGGAGCCAGCCACTGCCATTTAATTTCTGTGAAAGAAGAGTTAAAAAAAAAAAAAAAAGATAATACTCTGAGTTATGAATGGAAGAGGAAAGTTATGTGCCTGTCTGAAACACTGAAAACAGTAGAAGAGGCTTTTCCAAAGCACTGGTTAGGATTTAGGGGTTCTTCCTAGAGGGTGTGAACTCTGCAAGCTAGCAGGGCAGACACCAGCACCTGTCTGACAGCACACACAGATGTGGTCATCTCTCCATACACATACAAATATTGTCATCGTCATCTGCACGCACACACATGTTCCCACAGGGTCATTCGCCCATGGTATTCCCCAGAGTAAATGTCACTGCTCTGCTGCAGCGGAGCTGCTGGGAACAAACTGAAATGCCATCGGTAACAGGAAAACAATTCACCATGAGTTGCATGGAACTCGGAGCACTCTGTTCATTGAGCCACAAGTCCAAAGCAACAGGAGGAAATATTGGCAGTGAGGTGCTTTGCAGCCCTTTTGATAGTTTTACGTCTCAACTGACCCATAAACAAACACGGTTTGCTCCGTGCGAGCCTCAGATTCGCAGACAATAGAGCTCGACCTCCCCAGCTCCTGAAAGTGCGTTCAAATAATTGCAAAAGCATTTAGGAGAGCTGCTCTGTGAGAGCACGTCCTCTAGCACAGCCTGTCGGAGAGGCACAGCGGCACCACGCAGCTCCTATGGACGCTTATGCTGAGTACAAATCGTCACTGTTCCTAAAAGTTTTTTGCCTAAACACTGCAAAGATGAAGAGTAGCTGTCAGCGGGGACTGAACTCCTCAAACATGTACAGCGTGGTGGGAAGATGAGCTTCTTCTGAAGGGAAAAACTGGAAGTTACACTGCTGCTACAAAGAGTTTCATGTCTCATTCTAAAGAGGTCCATAACAACTCTTTTTTTTTTGCAAGTGCTCATTGTTGCTATAAATAATGAAAGCAAAGCAATATTTTGTGGTATGATTTCCTCTCCGTTAATTTTTTCTCCAATTTTACTTCTGAAGAATACATTTAGGTGAAAAAGACATTTTTTTTTCTACCAATGCAACGATTAAAAATATTTTTTTGACAGTTCTGACTGTTCTCTTTTCAGATATGCACGGATTTGCTCACAGTTTCCTAGCTGTATATGACCAAACTTTTTCATTTCATTTTCATGCGCAATTATGTGAAAAACAGTCTCTGTGAAGACTGCTGAACCTCACAGGAAACCCTGTGAATATTGCTGAAATGCCAGTTAACATTAGTGGTTAGATAGAAATCACTTTACCAGTTACTCTAGACAACAGCAGAGATTTTTTCACGCAATCATCATATTGGAAGTTAAGCCCACTCTTGGAAAGCCTGCCCTTTTCTGGACTGTGTGGGCTGAACTGCAGGAGAGAGGTGGCACAAGGTGGTTCACACAAGCCCTCTCAGCTCCTTTTGCAGAAGAGCTAGTTACTGCATCGCTGGCTGTGTTCAGAGCCGAACGTAAAGCTACTCTTTGATTTAGCTTTCCAACAAAAACAAAAAGAAATGAAGAGAATTTAGAGGAGAAAGAGGAAGAAGTGAATAACAATAATCAAATCCAGCTGTCACGGGGGGAGATGGGGGAGAAGGAATCTAGACCACAGTTCTCCGTACTAACACAACTTTGTATGTAAGCATTTTAAGTGTTAAGATGCCCTGGCGTTGTGTGGTAATTGCACACATAGACACTGTGACATTTTTTATTCTCACATCAGGCTTTTCCATTTAATCCAGATCTAAAAACATGCACCACCAGGAACTATTGCTTTCTCCATTTTTCACAGAGCTAATAGATACTAATCATTGACCTCAGACTTGTCATACATCACTAGAAGGATGTTCTCCATAAACAACACGCTGGAGGTCATGTCAATGTCCACTTCTACCTCCTTTGATTTCTGCCCATCTGCTGCTTGCAGGCCAAATAAATCTCATTAAACAGCATGTGCACAACTCTCTTAAACATTCCAAAGAACAAAGACAAAAGGAACAGTAATGGCCACAGTTATATAAAGCTGCAGCAGTAGCAAAATATATATATACATATATGGGTAGCTTGATGTTCATAAGCACTGAAAACATAATCTATCATGAAGCAGAGAGCACACTTCGTGTGCCTCCAGCTGTGGCACAACCACAGGAAATTTCTGAGCTGATTTGTGGCTCCGTGCTATGGGATGGTCTGTGCCATTCACCTGCCCCTTCTGAACAGATCATATTGATCTACTTGCTAAACTAAATTGTACAGAAGAAACAAACAAACGGGAAAAAAAAAAAAAAACAAAACAAAACAAAAAACCTCAAGAAGATTATATTCCTGCCCAGGGAGTCTTGAGACAGCTCAGCAAAGCTGGCAGAGTTGGTAGAACGCAGACAGGGAATTGTAGTACTGAGAGAATGGAATTGATTGAGGTCAAAGCCAGCAGCAGCCACCTGTCCTGTCCACACTTGTAGCAATCATTCTTTTGCAGCCTGTTCATGTATGAAATTTTTATGCTTGGAAAAGACAGAGAAGGGACAGATAGGCATTTTCAAATGGATAGAGACACCAAGAGGATCAACCAAAATCTATGGCAGCCTCAAAATCCACAGTCCCGGCAGCAATTCAGCCTTGGTTTCTCTGAGATTTAGAAGTCAAAAATCTTATTCTCTAGGAATTTCCTTAGACTTGCTTTTTGCAACACAGCGTACCATCATCATGCACTGGTTTACTGAGGATATGCTTGCACCTAAAGGAGGCTAAAAATAAACACAGTGCCAGTAGTTCTGGCTTACAATTTGAAAACTGCAAAATAGATCGTTTCTAAAATTTTAAAGTCCTTATGATTAGTTATCTCAACTCCTGGAATTCAGTATTATTTTACTACGAAAGCTTGCAACTCTCTAGAACTGTGTTCTGCTTTGTTTTATCTTGATTTAATGACAATGGAAAATTGCCTCATACTGTGTTATTCCAATGATTAATTAACATTCATATTAAAAACGTGTGTCCAATTTTTGCTCTGATTTTAGCAAGCTTCAGCTTCCAGCTGTTTTGTCTTGTTACTCTTCTTTTTATTAAAGGAGCCCTTCTAACATGAAATCTCCCTAGGAAGATAATTACACACTCTGATCAAGTCACTAGTTAACCTTTTCATCAATAAGCAGAATAGATTTAGTTTCTCAGGTAACACTGTTTTCCCAGATCCCGAATCATGCTTGCTCCTCAGCTTTTTCAGTTTTCCTCTATTCTTCTCAGAGAAATCTGAAATATCTTTTTGTCAGCTTTGAAGCAGTGCAGTTCAGGTGCTGCAGTCATTTTGTCCTTGCCTTCAACTCCTAAAAGTTACAGCTGCTCAAAATTTATACAGCTGTAAAAAAAAGTTTTTAAGTCCTCCTTTACATGATTTCAAAGAATCCCTCATTTGCACTGGTTTAAAAAGCAAACAAACAACAACAAAAACACAAAACAACCACGCTCGGAACTTCAGCTTTTCTTCCACAATGCTCAAGAAACTGAAAGCCACCAGTCTGCATTAGTGCATGTGGAAGAACTCCCCCCAGCCAAGAGAGTTTTCCCAAAACTAAAATGCTCAGTGTAAGTGGCAGGAGTTCCTGCCTTCATGCTGCTGCATTATGGAACAGTTCTGCCTTGGATCTGCAGCTGGACTAACTTCACTCACAAGTTTTAGTTCTGTCAATATTACACGTGACTACGGCTGTTTACTTTCATATGTAAAATTGATTGAAACTTTTTAAGTCATTTCTTTAGCATCATTTTTGATAACTTATTATATGGAGATATATAATAAAGCAGAATTTAATTAATGGTTAACAGCTCTCTAAACTATACCACATTCATGTGAGATGCTGTAGGGAATCTGAATTGAGTGAAAGAATTATATTCAGAAAGGATTCCATCTGGCAACAGTTGCATCTGTCCACGCTCATTGTAAAGAACTGGGAATAGTAACATTTGTATACCAAACTATTTAATATCCAGTACAATATTAATTTCCAAGCAAAAAAAAAAAAAAAAGAAAAAAATGGATGCAGAACACTATGGAACAAGAAATAAAAGGGAAAGATACTTGGGAATTAAAAACAAATAATGTTGTTTCATTTTCTATGGAAGACTAAAATGGATTTTTTCTTGTAAAGCTTAGACCACTTGCCAGGCCTTTAGGGCACAGTGTGAGCAAAGGCTGATGTCTTCTGGTTTTGCTCTCCTCCAACTTTACTCTGAAATATGCAGTCAAGACTTCTCTCCCATTGTTCTCCTTCCATTGTATACAACTTCCATTTCTCTGCTTTGTATGAGGAAAATAATAGTTTAAAATCTATATTATATACCACTAGGTCTGGGTAATCCTTTACAGTTGTCCTCAGTTCTTGCCATCAGAGTTTAAGGAATAAGAGAAGAGCACTATAAGGTGCTCACGCTCTGCATGTTCTAAAAAATCCATTTAATTGATTGCTTGATTCCTATCTTTGTGAACCACTACCACAATGGGATTTGTTAATGCGGTTTATGCTGCTCACATTTAAACACACCTTTGCTACAGTCATCTCCAGAGCGCCCGGAGCAGGCATCATCTGAAAGCTCTAAGCTCCAGCCTCAGTCACCAAGTCGCCATAGCTGCTTAGATCAGCAGCACAACATGTGGTCTGGTCAAAATTCCAACTTTCAACCAACCATGTGCGCTGAACACGGACAAAAGAATGTTGAAAATTTGGGGGGAAAAAAAAGAGTGACAAAACCATTCTTTTTTTCTTTTTTTCTGACGGCTCACAAACATAGACAGCTGTCAGCACGAGGCCCAAGTGCAGCCTGGCAGAACTCACCAGAGCCCAGAGCTATCAGACCACGTCAGGGCTGCACTCTGGCCGAGGCGGGCAGCTGCGCCCTGCCCCAGGCAGTGAGTGGGCAGCACCTCCGTGTCAACCCTCCCCAGCAGGAGGGCAGCAGGTTCCCAGAGCTTTAGGTCAATATTACACAAATGTGGAATTTGTAAATATATTCTTCAAAGCTAACTCCTGGAGCATTTGAACTGACATCTTATTGCATTGGTATTAGTGAGGACAAAAAAATGGCACCAAATAAACACAAGAGGTGGACTTTGTCACGTTGTTAATGCTCTGCCATTAATCCTGAAGTTTGGTTCCACTATCACTCTTCTGTTTAGTGATGGTTGTCTTTGATGGTTGCTCTTAGTCTTTGAAAATGCTAATTGTCAAGCCAACATTTACAGAGGAAGTTGTAAAATGAGAGGTTATTATCTAGTATCCTTGTTCTGAGGATAAAAAAAGGCCACAAAGAATAGTTTGCTATTAAAGGCTTCGTGCATCTTCGGGGAGGGTGACAAGTACAAACAGATTAAAGAACAAGTCCGAGAAAGAATGGGTGAGCACAACAGAGGATCCACAGCCTTCATCTGGCTGGAAAGATATCCACTCCATTTTAAGTGATGGAGAATCCTCATCTGAAAACACCACTTTAAATTGTCTAGTGGCTAATCAATCTTAATGCTAGGGTTGTATACTATTTTTGATCTAAGTTTCTTTAACTTTCAAGCTTCTTTATACACTGTCACTTGGCAAAGGGTTTTTGATTTTTGTTAATCTGTTTCCTTTTCCCTCATGTGATTTGATTAAATTTTCTGCAGTTAGCACTCTCTTAGGGGACATAAATACGTTGAATTCTGTAAGTCTTGCAATGAACTTGTTTTCATGGTCTTGAGCTAAAATTTCTGTAGATTTTTCCTAATTTTGAACTATTTTTTCCAATAGTAAAAGCAACTGAAAACAAAATCCATGCTTTATTACTTTTTCACACATGGATAAAAGTACTTACTCCTTTTACACCAAGAATGAGTTTCATTTTCAGGCTCTTTTGGATGTGTATGATCCATTAAGTTCAAAAACACTTAGAACAGAAAATAAATAGCCTGTCAAGGGCTTAATTTAATTATTTGATTTCTGCAATTAGGAAGGTACACGTGTGATGCTGAGCTATTCAGGGCTGATGTTCACAGAGGACAAAGAGTAGTTCTTGCAGTTGCTAGCTAGGACAGCTCTGACTCTTGTACACAGCTCAACTTGTCCAGAGCTCTAGCTTGCAGTTAGTGTAAATAATTTTGTTCTCGTTTGCTGTTGTTAAGACATGTACTGTGTTTGATGCACAATCTGTCTGGTTGAGATCAGCTGCAGTAAATGCAGAGACTCTAAGCTAGGCATAGGAAGAGGAATCAACCCATGCCAAGACTCAGTACAGGTAGGCAGTTTGCAGTGTTTGAGTGATAAAGCCAACTCTTGCTTCAGTGAGCAACAACTCAGAACAAACAATCTGCATGAGTGTTATTAACAGGACCACAGTCATCCAAGATGTGCCTCGGTACACACTAGTGTGATCACAGATGTGTTATAACAACTACTCGTGAAAAGCACAGAAATATCTATGAACAAAGCCGAAGGAAAGAAAATGTCAACTTCAAGAAAAGTCAAAGTGTGAGAGTAATTAAAAAGCACAAGCATTTAGGAGAGAGGTATAGTAGGAGAAGGAGAATCAGGAAGATTTTAATGGAAATTTCACAGAGAAAGAGCAGAAAATTTCCTCCAAACTTGCAGTGCAGTTAAAGCAAGGTTGAGCAAAGCCTTGGCCCAGTACTTTTTCGCAAGGCAGCCTGTTGTGCATGAACAACTGGACAGCTCTGCTGCCAGGGCTGAAAGTGAGATTTCTTATTTTGTCTTTTTATACCAAAAATGAAATTTTCATCAGTCTCACTGATTTCCCTGGTACACAGAAGACAGAGGTAGGCCTAGCGTCACTAACTTTTATGTACACAGGGTACTACATAAAAAACTCTCCCATTTTCAGTATGATTTCTGCGTGCCACAGCTTTCCCCTCTCTGGAATGTTTTTAGTGCTTTAGTCAAGCTGTAATTGCGGTGAGGTGAGGTGTGCTATGCCCATTCCTGGTTTTCCATAGTCCCTGCAGCATGGGTCCCATTTGTTTAGCTGTGTTTTGATCTCCTAATTCACACCCCAGCATGCAGTGTCCCCGCCACTGAAAAATTCCTGTCCTCTTCTCTCTGGCTCCTAGGAGGTGCCAAAGCAAACAGTTAGCAATCACACCACAAACTTCTGTTAATGTTCCAGGAAAAGAGATCCAGCAGTTCCTGCAGGTTATTAGGAAGGTGATGGTGCAAACATGAGGATGCTAAAAGGATTAGCAGGATGTGTATGCACCACCTTTCTGGAGGCAAGGAACTAACAGAGGTTGAGAAAGGGCTACAGAGTGAAAAACTGCATTCATATATAGAAATGGAATTTTACATTGCTACCGATAATTTGCAGATATACTCACACTAAAAATATATGTATTTTATTCCTAACAGTAGTTTTAATTTACAATAAGGTTACACAATAGACATTAAGAATTTTATGCAGTGCGAAAATACATGGCAAAGTTCCTATTGCATTCAGTGGTCTGAGGCTGAGAACCATTACAAATTTTGTTAGACAAAACACACAAGCCTTCATGAATCCTTCTAAATGTCTTGTTCTACATGCAATATTCTCTTTGCTTTGCAAATCCTAATTAGGGGTGTATGATACTAAATATAATTGGGAATCGCATTCTCAAAGTGAAGAAATGCTTAACTGTTAAAGTGCAGGATTTCTTAACAGATTCCTCCATTTCAGCTCTTTGAATTTCACACTGAATTTTGTCAGTTTATAAATTTACACCAGAGCATGCCAACAGAAAAAAAAAAGAAATTAAAAAAAAAAATCCCAGACCTTAAAGGCATTTTACCACAGAGACACTGAAAAATAAAGACCATTAGCAAAAAAGTATAATTAAATTAAAATGCCAGCTTGCCAAAGAAGCTCAGTAAATGGGAAATATATCAAACTGTGATAATACAAATGGGCTATTTCTCAAGGTGTGAGAAAGTCAATGGAATAAACTCTGATAATTTGCTGACTTTTTACGTACAGGGTAGAGTAATGACTTAAAAGTAAATTGCACAGTAACAAATCCAGGAATATATTATGCACCACAGTTGCTCTTCATATTAGCATCAGTATTTTAGGTAGTACGCTGCATGCATATATTTAAAGTAAAAATGCCTTTTTTTTAATTTATTTTTTTGTTGCTGTTGCAGAGGTGTTGTAGTCTGAAGCACACATAATGCTGGACTTTCTTGTTTTATATATATTTTATTTTTTTTTTCTGTATTTTTTATCTGCACTTCTGTGAACCTATTTCAGCTCATCTATTTTGACCATGTTTTTTTTTCTATCCATGTGTCAGTGAGGCTTTTTTCTGCCTAAAACCAATTTTTTCATAGGTCTATAGCCTTTTTAGAATATTCAAAATTACTTTTGGCATGTAAGTTCATTTTGTTAATTCCTCTTTTAGTGTTCAAATAACCTTTGAAAACCTGACTCTAGGTGTTTATGTGTCAGGACAATATCAAAAATTACCCGATTGCCAGGTCCCATGTCAACACCCCTGGTGCAGAGAGGATGCTTGCGGCTCTGCTGCCCTCTGCTGCAAAACCTGATGGGATTTTATTGCTTTATGGAATACAAGCAGATGATACTGTACGCCTCTCCCTTCCAAGTGACAAGATGTTAGAATATCTGGTGCCAGCTTAAGTTAATGTGTATATTTGGAAAGGTAAAGTTAAGCCTGGTTACCATCAGGTAGGATTATATGCAAGAGCAAGAAGATGCTATTCTTAAAGTAGGAATATACTTAAATTGAAACAAAATCCTCCCTTTCATTTATTGTAATTGGAGTCCAAATACTGCAGTGTCATCCCATAGTGTAAGCACTTGAAGAAATAGAACTGCCAAGAAATAGTTTTCTTTCTTACACAATGTAGTAGTAGATAATAAAAAATTCATTGAGAGAAGTTGAAAGCAGCGTTTTTCTGACCAATCATGCTGTCTCCAGGGGATAGAAATTGCTTCCAGGGACACCTGCACCCAATACAAGGCCAAGGATTTGGTGGAAATATAGCCAGGTAAGTTCTGACACTTGTGGAACTGCAACACTGCAACCCGCTCTTCAGAGCCCCACTGGCCACCACCAAGGGAGAGGTGATGGAAGAAATTAACCTTTGTGAATTATTTTAACAGGGAAGCTTTGTTATCTTGAAGGGATTATCTTCATAAACACTGTGCATTTCACCTGATTTCAGAATTCCATTTAAAGAAGTTAAAAACTCTTGCAAATTGTACAAAGCTCATTCCGACAGAGAAATCCAGCAGAGCACTTCAAAAAATCAATAATCTTTCTTCAACTGCAGCAGAATTTCATGATAATTCAGTTTATTTCATTCACTCTAGCATATCTACATTCAAACACACTGATTCTGGGGAGCAGCATGACAAAATTTATGATATCCTAGATGTATTCTCTAGCTTATGACATTCCCATATGTCATTTTCGTTACATAGCATGCAATTAAGCAGATATGGGAAAATCTTTTCACAGGTAAACTCAGGTTCAAAATGTGAAAATAATCTAATCTGACATTTTAAGTGCTAGAATTTAAGCAGTCAAATGCTTGCTTTCCACAAGCTGGTATGCATTTTATATGTATTATCTACCTGATTTTTATCCTGATGGACCATAACAGCTTCTAAAGAGCCATTATAGATTATTGTGTAAATCCCTCTTTGTTCGTGGACTATTGACCCAACGGTGCATTATGTCCCTAAAGAAGCCTCGATAGTCCATCATGTTAATCCAGCCGTGAGGTTAGTGCACAGTATATGAAAAATCTTCATACAATTTTCAGTGAAATTAAATAAGAATTTGCCTGCACAGATAATTATGCTCCATAGTGAAATAATTCTGTATCAGAATCAATGCAGGGTAGAGTAACATAAAGAGTATCTATAGATTATGTCATGGATTACACAGCTTTGTGCTTCTTGTTAATACAAAATTTATGCTGCGTAATGAGAATAGCTGGAAGTGAATTGAACTATTAACCAATACCTGGAGTTAAGATAACTAAAAAGATTTTATTTGTACACATATCCTTTTAATAAATGTTTCAGTATAGTAAGTAATCTAAAGAGATTTGGGATACAGAATGTACATTTAAAAAAAAACCAGAAATTGTACTCTGACTCAGTTACCCACAGCCTCTGCCTAAATGCAACATTGTCAGAAATTGCATTTTGGGTTCTGCCACACCATACAGCACTGTTAAAGTGTTACATTTGATAACCTACATGCAGAAGTGAGACAAGTGGGAGCTTCTACGTCTGGTTGGGAACAGTGGCGTTGTGACAGCAGGCTCACAGCATCCCACCCGAGGGAGAGGGTTATGCTTTACGGTATTCTTCATTCAGAAATTAAACTGCTTTTCCTATTTGTGCATGGACTTATGTTTCTCACTGAAACTGAAATTTGTGGTTTTGATTCAAACTTCAAAATTATCTGGAGTTGAAATAAAATTAATATCACTAGAGAGCTGAAATCATGCCTCTATATTGCTGCTGCAATTCATTGCCCCACTGCCCACATCCTAGTCAACGCATAGAATCAATCAAAGCACGTTCTGCTTAAGGGGGGTTAGAACTTGATGATCCTCAGAGTCCCTTTTAACCCAAGCCATTCTATGATTTTACAATAATCTTCAGATCTTGCAGATTTTGTAGAAGAACTGACATCTAAGAATGCCTGAAACTGCTAAATTCAAATAGAACTTCCTTGCAGACAGTCATGTTTGAGGTATAATAAAACCTCTGAATCAAAACACCAGGGAGAGAAACCCTCTAAAAGTGCAGTAATGATGCCAGATCCCTGCATAGAAGATAGCTTCCTGGCAGTGTGTTACTGGATGTATCATCATCAGTTAATAGCTTTATCAAAAAGTGTCACCTGTGGTAAAATCACTGTATTTAGCTACCGAGCCAAGTAACTACATGGGTATGAGAGAAGCTGTCTTCATCCAGTAGAAATATGCTGAGTGCTTGGGTGAAGGCACATAACAGAGTTCCTGGCCTCGGAGGGAGACAAAGAAGAAGGACTGTGTTGCCATCCTTCCCCACTTTCTTCATGGCATTACTACAGTGAGACTCTGCTCCCTCTGGCAACATCTTGCCCCTTATAGGCCTTCACAGCCCACACATCTCCCTGTGCACATCTCCATGAATTGCAATCTAAGAGCCATTAGTGGAGAGCAATCAAAGAGCCCAGGGCATTGCAGAGACTCTGAGCACTGAGGCAGATGGAATTTCTAATAAGTTCACTTCTTTCCTTACAAGCCAAGAGCCATTTCTACCCTCTGCACTGCAGGGGCTGCATTATGTCATGACCACGTGCTGCAGAATCTGTGGATGAATCTTCAGGCACTGCACTCCATGTCCCTTGGACCATGCACTTCACCAGAGTTTTTAGCAGTATCAAAGGCAATGAGCTCTGCTTGCGTTATACGAACCCTATGGGTCAATAGGAAACATTCCCTTTAGCCTGACATGAGCAGCAAAAGACACAGGTATATTCTCCCTTACTGCCTACAGAAGCAGACCATTAATATTTTACGAATTTCTCATCCTCTCTGTTTGTGTAATTTATCAATGCCCAACAGGTCCTCTGCCAGCTATACATTAAAACTATTTTCAAAATATTTCATTGTCAGCCCATGGCACCTTCATTATTTATTAAGATAAGAGACATGATGAACATGAACAGTAGGTAGCTTGTTTGCTCAAATGTACTTTATGAATCCTTTGAATGCATAGATCTGCAAGGAATATATAGCCCAGAGGTAACAAAGAGTCATAGGTATGATTCATGCAAATAATAAAAGTATTGTATGTTTTATGTAGTACCAGCATCATCTGCCTGGGAAGTTCTGCTCTTGAGCATATATAAACAGGACTTTTGAACCTTGTGACCTTACTGCAGATCTACATGAATATAAATCAGATACTTATTCGTATTTAAAATAGAGTCTACGGTACAGCTGTTTATAGTGAAATGAGTGAGCAGTATGAATCCGTGAAATGAATGCACAGCTAATTCCCTATTCATTATTAATTTTTTAATGAATGGTAAAGTTCTTCCCTTATGTCCCACAAAAGGATTCCTTCAGTAAGCAAACAAACAAACAAGCCAACTACTAAAGAATCATTGTCACCTGACTGCATTATCTAGTCCACAAGTATGTGAAGAGATCTGTACACGAGCAAGGCAAATTCTCAGTGCAATTTTGAAGTGCAGTTATAAAAGTGTCAGAAATATCGTAGCTGACTCTCACCCATCTTACTCTCACAGTACTACTGAAACCCGAAGCAGGAATTAGCTCAGATAGGGTAACAGGCAGGAACAGCTTTTAGATGAATCTGGACCTGACCATCCAAATTTGTGAAAATATGTCATATTTCTCTCTGTTTCAGATGTACTGGGATAGTTTTTAGAATAAGAAGTGCAAACCTGCGATTACAAAAAGGTCTCACATGTTTCTGCCTCCTCAGCCAGAGCCCTTCATGCCTTGCCTCCAGCCATTGGGGCAGCACCACAGCCACACAGACCTTGTAACAAGGGGAACATCTCTGCCAGATAGTGACATGCTACAGAAAAACATATTCCCACTAGATTTACACCTTCTGAAAGTTAACAGTATAGACACACACAGATGACCTTATTGCGTGTCTTTTGCATGTTAAAAGCAAAACAGAATCTAAACTCAGACTCCGTCACCAGCTACTCTGTAATCATCTAGCCCATATGTGCTTTAATGTTTTAATGAATTATTCTCTAATAAACGTTGCCTCACCTATAGGGAAAATTACTTCCTACATATGGATGGCTTATGAACTGTCAGCAGACAAACACATCTTCCTGTTCCTGTATATTTGATTTTTAAAGTGTGTATGCAATCATGCAGTGTAATTTGTTTCCTGGTTGGATTAACTGATACGGTAAATTCCATTTGCTTCCACACCAGATAAATATTTTTTTTGCGTGGAAACAGCCTGAGAAATTCAGATCTAGAAGGAGCAAAGTTGTATTTCTGATCAGCTCACAAAAAAAAGTACACTGAAATACTTTTATGAATAAGCTGATAAAATAGGCATTAACACAGTAGAATTGTGACTGTGTTTTAAGTCATCCTATAATTTATTAATGATTGATGTCATTATTCACCAGCTCTAAGCACCCATAGGCACAGAAATTTACCTTTTTGATAAAGTAAGAAAAGGCTATCACATATACTTATTTTAATCAAGCCGTGTGGTCTTAAATTTTGTATACATTTCAGTTAAAAGAAATCTCATTTTCTCTCACAAAGATAATTTTAATAGTAAAATGTAATCATATGTCCATTACATATGACATTCAATTTTATGTTTAATAGAGCTTGTCAAATTGAAAATTGCAGTTCAAGACATAATCCCTCATAGGGCCTGTCACATACACAAATTTGCCATTTCATTTTTATTAAGTTATCCAGTAATTTCTTAACAGTCAGTTACACTCTTGAAAAGATCTCACAAAATTACTCAAGAAAAGTGAAATTGGCATTGGTCGGAGTCTGCATTTAGAAGAGCTTGCTTTAACGGGGAAAAAATCCAATCTACCACCTGGAACACCATGACTTCGCCACTGTGATTATTAAGCTGTAGAAATATTTATCCCCATAGGTGTTAAAACATAATTTGCTCTTAAATCAACTTCTGCTTAGAAACTTCAAAAATTTTAATGTATTTTTTCCATCAGCCCCAAGCATTATTAGGAATAGAATATTATAAGAAAATGTAGCTTACAGTATTTCAAAATGAACAATTGTAGAGGTTCTAACAGCTGGAGCTGTGATGGAATAAAATAAAACATAGCACATAAGAGAGATGGTGTGTACACGAGGGTACAACTTGAAGTTCAGCAGCTACTTCCTACCTGAGCTCTTCTGATGTTACAAGAAAAGCATGTGGAAAATAACAAAGATTTCAGTTCCATTTTCTTACAGCACTCAGCTGAATTTACTTGAAAGCAGGACTCGCTTAGATTTTAAGGTCGAGAGATTTTGTCAAATATTCTCAGAAAATAGTCTGAAAAATCAGGATGCTGTAGTGACTATATACAAGGCTGACCCACAAGTAACGCCTCCTGTTTTATTACACTGGCCCATAACAGCAGAGGCTGTTGATGGTGGTGTGGCAGTAGAAGCTGAACCTTCCCACCAATATTTGGTTACATTTTGTGACTGTGTGACAGATGGCAGCAGAGGATCAGTCTGACCAAATGGTGTCTAACATGGAAGCGCAAATGAAACAAAGACGTGTCATTGAATTCCTCCACGAGGAAGAAATTGCACTCCCTGACATTCATCAATGCTTGCTGGACATCTATGGAGACCAAACAGTGGATGTTAGATGGTGGGTGTTGAGTTTCAGCAGCGGTGACAGCAACATGAAGAACAAGCGCTATTCTGGGTGGCCTTGCACAGCTGTCACACAATTAAATGTAGAGTGTCTCTATCAGTTTATCCATATGAATCAGCAGGTTGTAACCTAGGAACTGTGTACAGAGTTGAACACCAGCTCCAGTGCGTTGGAAACTAAGGTGGCAGCATTGGGATATCATAAAGCTTTCACTAAGTGGATTCCCTGAATGTTCACACAGGAGCAGAGAGTACTGTATTCAAATTTGTCTAGACCTATGGAACCAGTACAAGACTGAAAGACTCATCATCGCATCATTATTGGTGATGACACATGGTATCAAAGCTGCAGCACATGAAGTAGTGACATGAATTCCTCATCAAAGAAAACATTCAAGATACAACCCCCAGTGGGTAAAGTGACGTGCACTGTCTTTTGGGGTAGGAAACAGTTGATCCTTGTGGATTTCCCAGAACTCAGATGAACCATCAACTCTGACTGCTATATCACAACACCGACTAAACTGAAGACTCAAAATTCCGAAGTCAGAGAAAAAGAAAAATGTTCTCCTGCAACATGATAGCACCACACCCCATACCAATGTGAATACAGAGGAGCATATAGCCAACGTTGGCAGGGCTACCCTGCCACACCCACCATATGATTTGGCTTTTGGTAGCTTTTGTCTTCCATTTCTTCAGGCCAATGAAAGACGGACTGCATGGACATCTTCCTAGCAATGACACCACCAGAGCAGTGGGTCATCTGTGCTGGTGCAAATTTTTAGGAGCTTGGTATTCAGGCTCTTAGCAAAGTTCTTAGCAGGTTTTTAGCAAAGATCCTAGCTGGTATGCATCTGAACGCCTCTCAAGTCACTGGAATTCTAAGCATATTTACACTAGTTGAGAATCTGTGCTTTCATACTCCAGTCAATGTTTTTTGATTTGACATAGAAAACTCCAAAGTCTCAGTGCCAAAGACTACATATTTCCATGAGCTGCACTTGAAGCAAAACTTCAAGAATTAAAAAAATAGAAAAATGAACCAACCAAAAATAAACTTCAAATTGCTTTTATCAGTGTCTATCTTGTCCTTTTAGGATGGCAGAGGTATCTGCAAAAGTGGAGTGCGGAGGCAAGGAGAGAAAGAGGAGGTGGTGCTTTCTTTCTTCAGTGATGAATGGAAGTCTGACTACAGCAGTGATGTACACTATCTCAGTTGCTGCAGGGGTTAGATCACATTAAAAGAGGAATGCGCAATTGAACTGACAGAAGGCAAATGATTAGCACTGGACATCAGTCATTTGTTTCAAGGCAGTAACACAGTAGGAAATTCTGGGCACTGGTATTCATCTGCAGGAATTCACACTGGTCGATATATCTGTAGGTAAGTGTTTATGTTGATATAAGGTCACATGATTTTATTTTTTTTTACACCAAGAATTACATTTAGAAAAAGTTTGAAAATATCAAAACTATCAAAAAAATCCCTATTTTGGTTTTTGGTGCAGTGCCTGACTACAAGTGCAGGATTATTGTCTAGTCATTTTACAGATTTTCCTAGTTTACAGAGTTTCCTAGTATATCCCAAGGGACATCACTTCAGTCACTTTCCCACAGCTGATATATAACACTGACAGAAACTTCTTGCTAATAATCAACTAAAACTTTACATTTTTTGATATCTTCCTGTAAATTCCACCTATATCTTTGCTTACTACGTAATTTCTCTCCTTCCTTGAATATGGTTGTAGATGGTTACCATACTCTCACTTTATCACTGCTTTGGCAAGTTCTAGACTTTCTCCTTTTTTTAATTTACTTTTTAATCCATTGACTTCAAGTCAATATCTCTGGTCTTCAGACTTCACGTTGCTACTTAGATACTAAAGGAAAAGTCCAACATGCTATGTCTTGGCATACTGGGAGAAATGTGTAGAGTGTAGCTTAACTTTCCACTTTATTTTTAGGAACACTTTTGTTTTGCCACAGTGAAGTTGGGGTAAAATATTCATACTGTACTTGTGACATTTTCTCTTTTCAGGAATTGTTCATAAGCAGATATATATTTTGTTTTATAGCTTGATTTATAATTTTAAATTGTTTCAGTTTACATCGAAACATAGTGGAAGTTTATGGGCATGAATTATGTTCGCTGAAACTATTGCATATTTGTTATTACATCTCTTTTCTACATGCTTGGTCCCTTAGAATAGAATGTTGAATGATATAGTCTTCATTTTAACAAGGCAGGGATGCAAGAGACTTGACAGAAATCACTAGATTAAAGAAGCTTAAATATCTTGACTCATTATAATCTGAGAATGAGAATTTAGAGTTTGCAGTCATTTTTCTGCTGGTTTCTCTGGGGATTCTTGATTACACAGCAGCGCTCTGGAAACTTCAACAATTTTTCAAGTAATAATAAAAAGGAGTAATATGGATTAATTTTATTTGAGATGTAATATCATCTGGAAACATGGACAATAAAGACTGTAGGGCATAAAGCACAATATAGCTATCTTCTGACGGGCTGTAGGCTACTTCAGGATTTGAATTAAGCTTACATAAAATGCACACAGTTTCATGGTTATTGTGAGCAGTACATGGATGCAAAATCCAAGCTACTGCACACTAAACAGCATTTGGTTTAAAGGCTTCAATGGCAGCATTACAGCCATTAATATTACAGTATCTACCATGCAGAAAGGTCCTGAACTCCAAATCCTCAACAGGGCTCCAGCCAGCAGTTGGGGTATGCAGAGATCGCGTGATGCTCTGGAGGTCTCTGAAGTAATTTCTCACCTGTCTACACAGCACAGTTCTTGAATTTATCAGCCTAGCCCTCTCTTAAGCAAAAATGTGGATAAGGTTCTTGCTTGGCCCTATTCACCAATGCACAAATGGGGTCAGGGCTTGGGTCCAGTACTCTTCAACAGGTCTCTCCTGTTCCCAGAACAGAGGTTTTAGGGACCTAATGGGACACTCACAGAAAACGCAGGATAAGTGGTAAGAGAGTAGCACTTGCTTGAGGTGAGCAGTCTCTCTAATGAATGCAGAGACAAGAAAATAAATGTAATCTTGGAAGCAGGTGCCATGTTTCAGTGAACTAGATCGAAGAAAGACGTCAAATATAGATTTTTTCCATTAACTTCAAATCCACTCCTAAAAATCCCCTACACTTTCATTTGAACCAAGTTTTGTATGAGAAATCTTATGAAAGATGAGAATGAACAGAACTATAACTGAGAAATTCAGATTGAGCTTTTTGTATTTTTAGATTGAGAAGATCATTTTTTCTATTTAAAATCACATACTATCAAAAGTGTCATAACATTTTATGTGTGTAATGGCAAAACATCTGGATAACATGCTCAAACTCCATAAAAATTAATTGCATCAAGTATTTATTTCATACATGAATATTAAAGTACTTTAAATTATTTTTGTACCTTCCTGTAGGCTTTTCTACAAGAGACAGATGTCTGGCAAGAAGTGTGTATCTTTTGTATGTGCATTTTATCCAACTACAAAACATTTTCCTTCAGCATTTCTCCTTTTAAAGTCACCCTCCAGAAGAACAGCCCAAATGCTCTAACCATCCGAGCTCAGATAAATTTGAGCTCCATCTATAACTTCCTGAGAATACCAGGAAGCTTTCAAAAAGTCCAGTGTTTTGCACAGACACACCCAATTGACTGTACTGCAGAAGTCAACATGACTAATGAAAATTGCTTACATTTTAAGATAATAGCATTACAATTATTTACTAAGTTTTTTGTTTGCTTTTATCAGAATAACATAGCTGCAGTGTTAGGCTGGTATAAAGCAAGTTACTATGGTATAACGATCTGCTGTTGAACAACTACATGGGTCTTGCTACAATAAAACCTGTGATAAACACAGTGCTTTGTAAATCTAGACAACTGTTAATACAGAACAACAAAATGCAATGGACCAAGCCTTTAAACCACTGAGGTAAATGGAACTTTAGTAGCACAGACTCTTATATACACAAATAGGTCTCAAAAGCCTGAGAATCTCAAGGTATTTTGAGACTTAAAGTATTCAAAGGTATACTGAGATTTAAAGTAAGGTACCTAGCACCACAGCAGAGTCAGTTTGGAGAGATCATTATAAAATCCCATTATCACTGCTACAAGTTGGACTATTTGTCATCACAGAAGAGATGACAAGCTCAGAAATACTACATTTGTTATTATCAGATGATAAATGATGTTCCATTAAAGCAGCAATATATCATCTGCAAAGCTGCAAAGAAGATATCAAACCTATCAGTACTTGACTTATAATTTAATTTTCAAAAGCTGTCAACTAAAATTCCAAAGGCTAAGCATTTTCATTTTTAAAGTTCATCTTATTTATTTTCCTCATTTGTTAGTCTAATTTTTTTTTCTTTTTTTTTGATATGGCAAAAATAACTGATTATGTGCAAGGTATAATTCTTTTTCTCTTGATTAAGTAATACATCAGATGTCACATTTGTATTAAAAATATATGATAAATAATAAAGCAAAAGAGCAGTGATGAACACACCTTATTTGGATTTCTTCATTTATTTTAAATGCAACAATAAGGGATGAGTCAGTCTAAAAAATATTTTGATTAGATTGTATTCTGACTAATATGAAGTCAAGATTTAAGTCTTGATTTAAGTCAAAAAAATCTGCAGCATTTTTACAAATTGAGGTGTTTTTTTTTTTTTGGAAAAATAGAAAAAGAAATATAGATCTATGCTAGTAGTTGGAAATATCTATTTAGCACTTGAACAATTTTGACACACTAAGTTCCAGAACATTATCAAGAGTGATTCAGGCTCCTCCCAACCAGGAGAAGTTGTGCTGAAGGGGCACAGGCTGAGCACAAGGCACCAAGAACTGGCAGCACAGTCAAAGCACTACGGCCTCCATCAGCAGAGCCCAGCCAGATGAGGGAGGTGAGCACAGCCAAGCAGGAGGAAGGTTACCCAGAGGAGCTGTGCACTCCTCATCCTTGGAGGTTTCCAAGACCCACCTAAATAGAGCCCTGAGGAACCAGCTCTAAGCCTGCAGCTGACCCTACAGAGTCTGGATTAGAGACCTCCTGAAGCTCTTTCCAACCTGGATTATCCCACAGTCCTGTTTCCATAGCACAGAAATGCAGCAAATGAAAAGCAAGAAGCAAGCCGTGCGGTTTCAGCTACCACTGCTGAAAAAAACCCACAACGAACTGTAAAAAAAATCCCACAAAACTTTCACACTTGCATCTTTGACAAAGAACACCATAAAGGACGTGCTGCATACAAGTTACATTTAATTTTGTAGATAGAAAGCTACGTATGATCTGCCATTACATGACTGATCCAATAATGCACCATAAGTTGACTATTCATTTTATTTAAATTTCAGTGTTAGCTTCTGCTTTGTATTTCTTAGAATATCTCTGAAGTTAAGATGCACCACAGATGATCTGGATTTTTTTCTGTTAGTTTGGCACACTGC
>JAOWBP010004096.1:6207859-6222660 GCA_028571105.1 Tragopan temminckii | reverse complement strand
AGGGAAATAAAAGAAAGTCCTTTGGAAAACAATGCTTGTAAGGAAGTGAAGGAAGCAGGAACCCTCTGAGAGCTTACAGCCAGGGCTCCGCAGGGAGGTCACCCTGCAGACCGTGCCGTGGGGGTATGGGCACTCACCGCAGCTCTCTGCAGGGCCAGCGTGAGTTCAGCAGAACAAATTCACCCAAATTCACCCACTGCCACCTCAAAGAAACACAGCTATGCTGCCCGCAGGGCAGGACTGTGCTTGGAGGCAGAGCAGCTGCATGGATGATGCAGATTACCAGACCGACGAGCTCTGCAGGACCTCACATTGCTGTGCCTGGAGCTCCTGACCTGAGCAGGCTGCCTCGTGGCTGGAGACACGCTGCGGCTCGTGCAGCCTCTGGCACTCGGAGCAGAGCTCGCTCAGCACGGCTGAAGGTTGCCTTTGCATCCAGGTTCTCTTTGTACCCAGCTAGCTGCTGATCAGGAGGTCACAGCGACTCCTTACAAACTCTAACAGAAAAGTTTCTCCAGGGGTTCCTCACTGCGTCTGTATCGCACCTTAGGCTTTGGCAACAATTGCCACCTCAAAGGATGCAATGTTACATTTGGGGTAATGCCTCAAAAGGACCTATTTTTGGTAGCTTTAAGGCTTTGCAAGCAACTGTGATTAAAGATAAATGGAAAAATCATAAATTCTGCCAATTTTCAGGGGTATCTGCTGGCTTTATCTCTGTCCTTTCAAAAACGTTAACAGGAACAGCCCCTGACACTCAATGGTTAACAGCTGGAAGTTTGTTTCAAGGGGAGAAATGATGAAGACTCATTGTCTAATTTGCAGTACGAAGCTGCAGCAGATTTGTATTGCAGGAACAGAGTCTGCTTTTAGGTTACATCCTCCCTGACTTTCACCTTTCAAAGTCCATCTAGTAAAAACTTGGTGTTCTTGGACAGCTGGTTCCACACTGCTCTTTTTCCCCATGCTGTCCCTTACTTCCAAGTGGTCTCTACCACTACTGTTCTACACTTTTCTCACTAGTGCTTTTGCAGTAATACCTAAATTTCGCAGGGATCTTATATCAGCAACCCTTAAGGGTCAATTTTCTTCTTCTGCTCTATTTTTCTTGACATTGTTATCGTTACTGTAAGCACTGCTTTGAATAATCAAATACTGGCCTTTGGATGCTGGGAGAAGGTCAGATATTGTATATGACATATGATTTGCACATCCTCAAAAGGGAAATGAGTCATTGACATAGTACAAACAATGATAACTCCACTGCATATGACTAAGATGCAAAAGATAAAATATGTTTATAAATGAATAAACTTCCTGATTATGGTGATATATTATGGTAAAATGAAGGGAAGAAAAGGAGAGGGATTTTTATTTTGTGTAGCAAGCTTTCATTTGGCAATAATGCTAGAATAGTACTGATATACAGTGTCCACGTGATTCATGGCACAATTTCTTTATTCTTTGTAGACCCTGTTAAGGTAGAAAAGCACCAGTGGCTTGCGGCTAACAGCTGAGCCACTCGAAAGCACAATGCTTTGCAGTGCGGATAAGAGATCTCTGCCTGCAAGTACAACTCCACAGTTATCACAAGAGCATTAGTACAGGGATCTTCACAGAATTATAGAATGCTTAGAGTTGGAAGGGACCTCTGCAGTCCATCTAGTCCAACTCCTCTGCAATGAACAGGGACACCACAGCTAGACCAGGTTCCCCAGGTCCTTACCCAGCCTCACCCTGAAAGTCTTCAGGGATGGGACATCAATCACATCACTGGGCAAACTACTCCAGTGCCTCACCACCCTCATTGCAATGTTTTTTTTTTCTTATATCTAACCTAAATCTACCCTGTAACCTAAATCTATCCTGTTGAGCTTGAAGACATGGCACCATGTTTTAAAAGAGTTCATAAAAGGAAAGAAATGGGCAACGACACACGTGATCAAGCCAAGATCAAACATACATTTGTCATTTCTAACGCTTCTCACGTGATGTTCAGTTGTATGAGCAGCTCTTCCAAAGTAAGGATCTTCTAGCCCACTAGACAAGGTACGAACTGGGGAAGCTAATCTCAGCTCCTTAAAGCAGAGACCAAATTGCCTCTCTGCTCCATCATAACCCTGCTGAAAGAGAACTGAGCAGGGGTAGGAGCACGCACGGGGCTGGCAGCAGCCAGCAGGCTGAGAAGAGCAGTCAGCTCTCTGAGCTCAGAGCTGGCAGCATGCCCCACGTCTGCATGAGCAGCTCTCTAGCTGCTGCTGCACAGACAGCAAAACCTGTCACAGACAGCAGTTATCTTCTCCAGACCACGTTTTTATTCAGAAAGGCCATGTCTTGCCAGCAGATATCCCAGCTCAGCAGCTACAGAGGAGCTTCCTAATGCAAAAAAACATTGAGAACATCACAGCTTCCTTTCCTTTTTGCCAATGCACTTGGTGATCACTTTGGCTCACTTCCATGCTGCACAGCAGTTGAGTGTATTTGATCTTTGGTTAGGATACCTCACAGCCTTCCCCAGATGAAAGGTTCAACTCAGCTAGGTGATTAGGAGTCCAGTTTGAAAGCACAGCAGGATAAAAAGCTCAGATTAAAATCAGAAATATTCCAAACACCACAGCTCCGAGAGGGCTAAAGTTGAAATTAAATATTGGAGTCAGCACAATGCAAGAAATTCACAACCAACTCGTGTATATCTTGCATAATAAAAGTTTAACCACATATGTTCTTAATATTCAGGCTAAAGACTCAGATATGACCTGGATAAAATCCACCGTAATATGAACCAAAACCTTTGTTGTGTACCTTCAGCTGCATAATCTACAAAGCTGAAGGTTTGGACTACAGGCAGCTAACTCCAGCAGCAGATATCTCCATTTACCTGGCGAGTTTTTTACAAACAGCTGATAATTGTGCTATCGCCAAAGCCGTAATCTATTTTATCAGTTGCTGCATTTCCTCGCATTTTGTATGGTACTTTCAACTGTCATAAACCAGTACAGCAATCTACCAAGGTGAAATAATTAATAATTATTACGTGAGTGACTGATTTACTTTGCAGAACATGAAAGGCCGTGAAACCTGGAGTTTCCTGGTCTACATAGTGTGCATAAAGGAAATGAGCATAAGCAATCACTGTCAGCTGTTCTTGTAAGTAAGAATTGAATCATTTATCTGTCTGCATGTATACATTATCATCATCTCCCACTCCGAGGTAAGCCCTAATAGCACTTTAAGGCACAAAAATAGGTTGTTGCAGATATTTCATAAAAAATACCATTGCTTTCTTTGGAGAGTGATGGCTGAACACACACATATTTAGTATAAGGTGCAAACATTTTTTAAAATTGCATGATTTTGATTCTATGTCAGAATGAGTTTTCATCCACACCAATGAAAGCAGGGCTGAGTCCTGGACCTGATTCAAACACACACTGCATAGTACAGTAAAATTCACAGTGCTTAAAGTGCTTACTCTCTCCTTCTTTTTTTTCATTTATAATCATTTTGTTTAATATTAATCACCCGCAAAAAGCACCAGTTATAGAACTTCAACTATCTTATTTTTTCATTCTCTATTTCTGGTGATCAGCCATTTCAATCAATCATAGGACAGTGTCTCAGTCTCATTGCAGTTACAGAAAAACTTGCTTGGGTCTACGTGGAGACAGATGCACATAGCCATTACATTCATGATTTAGTGTTTGCCACCACCTCAGCGGAAATACAAAAATCAAGGGGAAACCTGAAAGTATTATTGAGCAAACAAACCGTTCAAAATAATATTTTTCATTGTTCTGTCTGAGCAAGATAACGCAGTGGAAGAGCATAAAGCAGCGTAATCAATATTTTACAAACTGGAAAACACAACACGTAAGATTGAATAACCAACTGTTTGGGGGCTAAGCTGCTCCCTGAAGTAGTAAAATGCACGCTTTTTTCTTTCTTCCTTGGTGGAATAAATGAGATGTAAATATAGCTAAACATAAACACAGAAGATTATATAATTACTATATAAGAATGATTTATAATATTAGTTAAAATGAATATATTATGTGTTAAATATTTTTGCATAGAATATAGTTTTCTTTGTAATGAAGTTGAGTTTGTTAAGGATGCTTTTGCCTTATAAAGTTCAGATCTTTAGATCTAAAGGCCTGATGCCTGAGTGTGGCACACGTGGGTGTGACGTGGGAGCCTGTGAAGTGCCTGTGGGCTGGATGACAGCAGAGGTCCCTTATAAAATTGCAGTCAGCACTCCTAAATGACAACATGGCTGTTTCCTGGAGCTGTGGCTTGCAGGCAGAACTAAGCAAGTGCTTCTGACTCACCCTAAGCAGACTAAACGCTGAGATCAACAGATAGGAATTGGGACCAGCTGAGACCACAGCTGAGAGCTTCTGGAGCCAAAGTCCTTCAAACACCACATTGAAATGGGCTCAACAGAAATCTCTCGTTTAGGGTTCAGAGTTTAATTGGAGTGCAAACAAACCTTTCAACAATTTTCCAAATCAATTCTGCTGTCTCCAGACTGCTTGAGCGTGCTTTCACTACCGATGCACCTTGCCTTGCAACAGGAGGGATGGAGTGGAGCTGAACCTTGCTGCTCTCCATCCTTCTGCACAGGCAGAGTCCCACTCTAATGATAGCACACTTGAAAAGCTCTGAATGTTCATCGCGTCCCTTTCTCTCTTTATTCCTCCATTCCTCGTACCGTATTTGACTTTCAAAGGCATCATTCTCAATCTATTAAAATGTAATTTATGAGTGTTTAATAAAAAAACGTAACTTTAAACTCTTCTAATCCCTGGGAAGAGGAGGAGAATATACACAAGCAGGCTTTCTCCCAGACTGCTTTCTGCTACTTATTCCAATAGAATGCTAATAATTATGTTAAAAAGCTAATTTAAGAAATCCAATTTTTGGAAAATGGGTTTTCAAAGGGCACATTTAACAACTAGAGAAAGTTCGATCTGATTTCCCCATTAGAAGAGGAAGGAAAATCCAATTTTAATCTATTTTTGTTCTCTTAAAAAGATGATATATAGAAGTTACTTTGCAAATCATCCTTTCAAAGCAGAGCCTGGCGTAAGCATGTGCTAACTTGTGAAGTGCAATTAAACTGTTCCGATAATTCTGCCTGAAAAAAAATTAGCAGCAATATTGAGAAGGCAAGTTGCTTTCAGAATGTCCATAGCAGAAATGCTTCTGTGTTTAGCTGTTATTGATTCTGAAACAATCTTACACATGATAAATGAGAGCACATTTAGGAGAGGATTCAGTCATAAGAGCTCACAAATCAATCAGCTTGTCAACAGGCAGACTAAATTCAATTTTTATTCTTAGTAAACTCTTATTTGGTGGTAGGACATTGTTTACTTTGAAATTGCTTTACAAAGGAACGGGAGAGCAGAGAAAACGTGGTAATGACAATCTTTTATCAACGTGTTAGAAGTTAGAATTTTTTTTTGTGGGCTGGATATAGATAATCCTACTGTGTCCTGGGCAATGCAAACCTTTTATCTCCTTCTGCATGATCATAAACATTTGGCCACATAATGCCCTTTATCTGCTCTGATGTTTCCTGAAATTTCTCACTGAGTGAGACATGGCATAACTGAGCATGGTGTAATAGGTATGCCATATTCAAAAGCAATAACTTGACGTGCATGAGAGCTACTGCATTGCTTTGGCAAACTTTTGGTAAGCTGTTTTCATTGCTCTGTGATGACTCAAAATTAAAACTGTGGTGAAATTGCATGGTGAAATATAAATATATATATATATATATATATATATTTTTTTTTTTTTTTTTTTTTTGAGGAAGAACGTGACCCAAGCAAGGAGTGGGAGCAAGTCAGTGGCTGGGCCTTATGCAGTGGACTGTCCCATCGGGAACCTGAGCCAAGTCTTATTAAATCAGGACCTCATAGAAAACTGTCCTGTGAGAACAAAGACAGACTTTCTCACCTGGGGGGATATAAACATGATCTTATGAGATTTTCCTTTCAGGGTTAATTTTTGGAGTGTTGAAAGAAAAATATTAACTATTCTCACTCCTTTTGTCTCCTAATTCCAGTTACAATGAGAAGCCATGCAGTTTTGGAGACAAAGGCTTTCTAAACATAAAAAAAAGTATTGGTGTCTTCCTCCCTAAGCACGTTATCTATCATGATCCTTTTGTCCATTTCTTCCTGTGCCTTTTGATACGCACAAGAATGGGATGGTCTGAACAGCACCACACTTGGATTTACCTTCCATACTGTGGTAGATAAATCTACAGATCTACAAGGCTGCATATCAAAGCCACGTGTTGCTGGAAAGTACACATTCATTTGATTTTTTTTTTCATTTTGCCAATATTAGTTATGTTTCTGCAAGGAATATTTCTAAAGTTACTCACACGAGAGGACCTTGGATGCATTGAGCACACACACTGCCAGACATCTGTCATACAGAAGTGTCATTTAGAGCATATATTTATTCAGTAAGAGATCTTTTCTGCAGTAAATTCATTTTTTCTCTTATCCACCTGCAACACAAATCTTGTGGGGTGGCTTTTTATTCAGTGGAGAACCAGACTAGGGAAAATCCATCTAAATCATTTTGGTTTCTTAATCTTATTTGTTCCTGTCATTGTGCTATCAACAATCAGAGACTAAAATAAAAACCCAAATCTCAATATCTCTAAACACTGCAGTAGAATTGTAACTGGATGTCAATTTAATGGCTAAGATTTTAAAGCTGCCTCTAGATGACCCAGAACTCCAAGACCAGAAATTCAGAACACAGTGGTTTCCAAAATCCTCATCACAGTTGAAAATCTAAGTATAGAAATACATATATATTTAGATATATGATATTAACAAAAAACACAAATCAGGACTGTAGAGAATATAGAGGATAGCTCAGACAGTCTGAACTCATAAAAAAAGAAACAATATAGACAAAGAAAAGCAATTTAGTAGATCATATATTTTTACTTTGTGGGGTTCCTATGCTTCAATCATTTCCATGATGTCTAACTTCCTAAGGTGATTGAATCTTATAAACCTCTTCTAATCAGCCTGGGAAAACAAGGTCTTGCAGACACTTCAATGCTAACAACTGTAAGATCATCAAACCTCTTCCAACGAGTTCAACTCCTCCTTCTTCTCCTTCTTTCTCCTGTCTCTTAAAACAATCAAACTTTCAGGAAACCCTAACAAACAAAAGCATTTGGAGGAAATATTGTGTTCTGCTTCTTGTGGTGTAGAGCAAGAAAACGTGGGTATCTCATTTCACTGTTGTGTTTTAATGAGAAAAACTAGCCCTTTGCTTTTTATCCTTCAAACTCAGAGCACATGAGAGGCATACTGGAACCCAATAATACTTCCTTGAATGACCAGTAAAAACCTGTTAGTTCCACTCATTTAAAAATAATAAAAATTACCAGACTCCCATGTCAACCTGAGCAAACTGCTAAATGCCAGCAGTGGTAAATGGCAGCATTCAAATAGTAATTAATTCTTATATGACTTGGAAGTTGGTATTCAACTAATATCAGACATAAAGGTATTTGTTGAATTTTATTGGATTTTAAACATGTCATTTGTTTTCATTTCCTTCTTTATCATAAATATATAGCTTTTCCATTTTTGCTATATAAAATTGGAGTATCATATTCGCTGTTGAAAGCAATATTAAATTACTTTTAGGAAACAAAGAATATTATATGTTTTTTTTCTGATCTGTTTTTAACCAGAATAAAGCTGAACATCTGGTATATTTTAGTTTTGGGATATGGAATATCTCTGTCTTTCCCAAACATTGTCTACTGTAAACCAAACTGAACAACTTTCGGAAGTGTTCCTTTTTCACTGAAATTTGAACCCTATGGAGAATGCTTGGCATATGGATTAAAAATGGATGTGAAAAAAAGTCATCATTGGAACAAAGGGATTTTTTTTAGATCACAGTAATGGATATAAACATGAAGGTACAATCTACCCTAGCTTCAGTTATCAGGATATATAATTTAGAACTTAGGAATGGATCTAAGTCAAAGGTGATAAAGGAAGAGAGCACACACACATATATAATGGTATTCAGGAAGGAGAAGTTAATGTGCTGTTTGTGGTTTATTTTTTCCTGAGTTCTAAGTGCATTTTTATACAGGAATCAAATTTACAGTGTTAAGATTCAAAATGAAACTGAAGTTTTACTATTTTCCACTTCGGAAACCAGTAAGGATTGCAGAAAAGGCAAGAAAAAAGGTGGTCCATGCCACTGTGTTTCTGTATAAGCTGTGAGCATCCTAAGCATCTGTATTTTAATGCAAACAACATCAGGCTGAAAGATATGTTGATTTCTGGCTTGGTGCTAACATAAGATCCACCCTATTCTGTACAATTACAATATAACTGTCAAGAATTTATTACAGAGGAATGGAGTGCTTCCCACATAAAATCATCAGCAAGAGTAAAAGCCCTTCCCAAAGGGCTAAATTCAAATGAACAATGCTTTCTTTTATCTAAGTTCTGTGTCTGAAGAACGGAAAATAGCGTAGCCAGCTGTTCAGTTGCATTTTCTTCATATACGTGGCCCTCGCTGACTGAATAACCTGATCAAAACCTCAATCTACTTTCTTGTAGTATTCAAATAATGAAAACAAACAAGAGATCTCCAATCTGCACAGTAGAAATAGAAAGTCAAAATAAAACAAAGTGGTCATGGAAATATCTCCAGTATTGGGAATCCAAAGCTCCACAGAAATACAGAAGAAACCGCAGAATTCCCAGGCTAAACTGAGCCATTTTCCTACTCCTTCTGACCATCAATGAAATGAGTAGAAATAAGGAAACATGTTTTTGTTACTTACATGGATCCATTTAAACTACAACAGAAGCAACAGAGGTCAAACACCACCCCATTTTATGGATTGCTTTTCAATGATAAGCTCAACAAAGTGGAAAAATATGCATTGATTAGAGAGTTGGAAAGAACAGACCTTTAACTTCTATTGAACAGCATCTTCCCTTCCTCCCCATTCATTTTATGATGCATGCCTCCAATTGCAAAGTACTATAAAAAGCTTCCTGAAATTCTTGGCACAGCCACAAATTTGATTCCGCAGTGGCTTCCAGTGATTAACAGAATGCTAGAAAGTGCAAGACAAACAAAGATCAGGTGAATAGGGAAAAGAAACTAGGGCATCATAAAAAGTGCACATAAAGTGCATTCCGTTTGCCAACAGAGCAAATGCTTATAAAAGGAGCACAGTTTTTGAAAGTCAATCCCTCACTTTCTGAGCAGAAGCCAGATAAATTTCTAAAGAATGTATTTTCTCTATAAAGACTTTTTTTTTAAATTCAGAACTGCAATTCAACTGGCAGAGACTGCAACAAACACTTTAAAATTCACTTGTTTCACTAAAGTCTCAGGCTATTTCTGACATCTTTCATTGACCAACAGTAAACTTGATCTTCTGCAAATAAATTATTAAAATGCTGACTATAAGGTTGTACATTATATAACCCAGCTACATTATAATATTTGTTCCTCCAAGCAGCTCCTTAAAATGCATATTTAACTAATTTATCCTACACTTTGTGCCCCTGTGGCCCTAGAAGGTGAAGCAACATCACTCATAAGAAATATTAACATGGGCTGTTTATCAAGGCATCCGTGAAACAAAAAAGCAATAAAAGTGGTAGTGCACACGCTCAATTACTATTGAAATATCACAAAAATTATTCAGTGTCAGAAATCTAATTTTGTATGATATTTCTATATATTTCAGCAGTTAATTTTTTCAGTATTAGTGAATTAATATGCTTTGAATACCCCTGTAGCTACAGTGGAAAAATGGACCAACACACTTATTTAGTGCTGCTACCCAAATCCATTAGACAAACTTTCTTTACAGCAGAGCATTGATGAATGGAATGTCCCACGTTAATGTAAGAATAATCAATTTAGAATGCTTATGACAATTAACAAAGCTGGAGATAAGACTTGAAAGCACCATGCTTTGTCAGCCCTGATTTGGATTAAACTTGCACTAATAGGATCATTTTTCTTCCAAAAGGTACTCTTTTGAGGCAGACCTATCAATTAATATGAATTATGCATGTATAAAAGGACTAATGTCATTAATTAGACAAATTAATTTTTATGATGCAGTGAATAGACTAACATCAGATTATATGAGATATCATTCTCCCAGTTCTTATGTATTTGGAATAAATGAATAGTTTACATTAGCATGGTTATTACAGACTCAATCATTATTAATCAATGACACCATATTGGACAGTTGAATATAATCTGTTTCAAGATTCTCATTGTCACCAGGTATGTTTGGTTCACACTTTTGAAGACAAAATTTTACTCTGACTCACACACTTTCACTGCCAGAAGACTCCATACATCCCATAGAAATACAAGCAGAGTGTGTTACACGCTGTGCATTTCAGTGCATTTGTGATGATACAAAGGGGGAAATTAAATAAATATAATGTAACTCTTCTGGCATCAATTTTAGTCCTAGAATTGAAAACATTCAAAAATTTAGGGAGGCTTGTGTTAATGCTGTCCCACACTTTGATCCTGAAACACTGTTTTATTTCAGCCACCAGTAATTTACCACTCATTTCTTCCTTCTGCCTTTAAGCCTAACGTATATATGTTTCAAAGCGCACTGGAAAACCTTTACAAATTAAAAATGCGTATTTAAAAAAAATCAGGCTGTAAGAATACATGAACATGTTCAAATTTTAAAAGTTTAAGTACTTATATGGTATGATGGCTGCTCTGAAAGTAATGCCTCCTATATTACTATGTTGGCCACCAATGTCAGAGGCAGATGCCGGTGGCACAGCAGTAGAGGCTGAACCTTCCCACGAATATTCCAATACATCTTGTTGCTGTGTGACAGATGGCAGCAGAGGGGCAGTCTGACAGAAAGGTATCTGACATGGAAGTGCATATGAAACAAAGGTGAGGAACTCCTCCGTGCAGAAGAATAGCACCTACTGACATCCTTAGGTGCTTGCTGAACATTTACGAAGACCAAACAGAGGATGTGAACACAGTGAGGCAGTGGATGACGTGTTTCAGCAGAGATGACAACAGCAGCGGGTCATTTCTGCTGATGCACATTGTTACAAGCACAGCTTGCCTGCTCTTGTTCATTTCTGGTAAAAATGCATAGCTAGAGGTGGGGTCCTGTACTGAGAAATAGTGTTTTGTAGCTGAGAACTTGCTCTATCCAATACTCTTCTTTGCTCTCCACATCTGTTGTAGTTTCCATGGAAATAAATAAGAGGCATTACTTTTGAAGCAACCTAAATAGATATAATTCTTCAAACACTCATTTTAAAATCATGGCCTAATAGTATCTCTTACTTGGAAAAGATACTATAACTGTTTCCATTCAAATGTGTTAGGAACTATTAAACACTTATTAAAGTTATTTTAAAACTTTGCTTGCTTCGCATTTAATGAAGTGAATGAAGGATGGAAAAACCTACACACTTAATGCACATTCAATTCTTAAAAATTACTTCTTGCCACATCACTTCTTTTATCCACTATTTATACATCAGCTGTAGCCAAATACAGGGAAGAATTATTCCCTACTACCTTACTTGGCCGTCAGAGAAATAAGATAGCATACCCTCAGAGAGGAAAGTATTTAAATTCACAGCCCACTGCTGATGCAGCGCTACTCCTGGGGACCACGTCCTTCTTGTGAACTCCAGGAGACAGGAAATCCAGCCCCATGGACTAATAACCCCCCCAGCACTGTCAGGGATGGCTTTTCCTAAAGAAAGCTGGGGGTCACAGTCCAGGGAGTGAGCTGCTCCACGCTACGTGACAAATCTCTTGTATTTCTAACTTACATTTATTCCAGGTCAGTTTATAGCTAGCTTTTCATTGCTGAAATCCACAATGCTGGCTCTGTGTTGCCTGTCAGTCTCTGTTTTGCTAGGCTAGCCGCACCAAATCCAGCTAGTCCTGTCCTGTAAGAAAACTCCCTGCCCTCCCACAAATATTTGCAGCCCTTCCCTGGGCTGTTCCCCTACGAATCACTCTTGGTGCTTGGTGAGCAGGTCTGGGTACAGGATAGTCTAAGCAAGATGCTACCAGTCTCTCAGCAATAACATGAAAACCTAAACTGCCTGGAAAGAAGTGAGGAATTTGCCTTCCCGACTGCACAGATCTGAGCACCCCCTAGGGAATAGCCACATGTTTTGTGGCATTTGCAGTGTCTTATAAACATGTCAGTCTGGCTTTGCTTTATTCAGAATTCTTGGTTTGGATTTACTCTTGGATATTCTAATTTGAACTGGAAAACTACACAGGAAAATGCAGACTTCACTTAACCTTAATTGTGAATTTCAAGTAATCTACTTTTAATTCATTTTGTCACCTCTGCACACAGAAAGCTGAAATTGGCTCTGGAAATCACACAAAGGCATTATTAAAATGCTCATTAAGAGATATGTCTAGAGCAGGATTTAGTAACGTATCATAAAAAAATCAGAGTAGTATACGAATGTTGAAATGCCAGTAAGAAGGGGTGTACATCAAAGAGCCAGATAGCATAACATTTTTCATGTAGAAGTGAATAATCCACTGGAACAGAAAAAAAAAAAACCCAGAATCTTTTTATTTATATGGAACTTATTCCCCATAATGCTTTTGTATAAACTATCCTACAATCAGCAAAATAAAAGCAGAATATTTTTTAAACGCACAATATTCATACTATAATAGCTTTTTCATTAGGACAAACCACAAACATATAGATATGTTCTAGCATATGATTAGTTCTAATTTTTAAATGGGAGGCATGGACAGGTCCAAGCAGATGTGGAAAACAAATGAGGATTCACAGAACACCACAATGTGGTATAAAAGTCTGAGTTTATATGGTACAGCTGGCTGTATATAATGCATTTTTAATTTATGAGACTTTAGCATCTGGTCTTCCAGTGTCTTGGTATGAATTTTCAAGAAGTCATGGGAATATTTTTGTTCCATTTTCTTCTTTAAGATGGAAAGTAACTAATAGAGACAAAAAAAATTCCGCTGGAAAGACAAATTCTACCAGAATGAATCAAAAGAAATATGTACTTCAACAGATTTTATATTAAAACAATAAACAGAAATACCTTTAAAATGTTTTGGAAAGTAATAGGTACCGGGTTTGATTTTTTTTTTTTTTTTTTTACAACAACTGATAAAAAAATACAACAAAACCACAACTTAAAGAGTGACACCAGAATAGCAGGATGTATTAAGGAAAAAACAAATTCTTAGTAGGAAAACATAGTAAAACTAGTCATTTTTGATTTGACCATTTCTCTTAATGCTTATATCCTGCACTAAACAATACCTATAATCATCCAGAAGTGCAATCCTAATTCTTCCTCTGCTCACCTTGATTATAAGTTGGGAATATTCATAGCGGTGATTCAGTTTTAATTATAAATGGTCTGCTGGATTGAAATTATTATAGGCTCCATTCCTCAGAAAACAATTAGGCCTACTCTGCAAATATTATTAGCCTAGAAATCTATAGGAATCATATTTAATATCCATTTTGTTCAAATATTCATTCATGCACCTGAGCTATGTCAGCACGGACAGAAATCAAACAAACATGCAAAGTCAGAAACTGAGATCTTGAAGAAGCAATAGTCAGCCTTTGGCGACAAGAAGAGTGAAGACAAACCATGCTACTGATTTGTTATTCCCAAGGCTTGACTGAGAAGAGATTTACCCTTTGTCTAAATTACTTCAAATAAATGAATTAGAAAAAATAAAATCTGAAAGATGAGCATACTCCTGTAGTGCATTACAGAATCTGGCACGGATATTTAACACTCTACCTTTGTCTTACAGGGCAAGCATATGTAAGGCCACAGTAGGAAACAAATGTCAATGTTGTGTTACTCCACAACTGTAACTGCTAATCACCTTTAACAACTGGCACAAAAAGAACAAAGCTGCCCAGAATTTCAATGCGCAAAGAGAACACGATAGTTCAATAGATATTTTATTCATGCAATATCTAATCATGTGAAGGTCACCAACGTGAGCTTCAATGCTCAATGTTCCCCATTGAGTAGCTGAACTGCAATGTAATGTTTTTTTTTAAAACTGTCCGTTTATCCCGTACCATTTTTTCCCCTAGTATTCATGCAGAAATGAAAGTTAAGCTGGTCAGAAATGGAAATTAAACTGGTATAATATACTTCAATGAGTATGTTGAATGATTGCAATGTACATGCAGTTTACATGCATCAGCCTACAATCTCTCAAAGCCATCCTATGTGTATCTTCCTTTTTGCAGGAGAGCTTCATCCCTTCATTCACTTGAAGTATTACTACTTCTTCCTGTCTACTATTTTTGCCATTGGCATTAAGAGAGAAAGTGATTGCCTCCCACGGCACATAACTTTACCCAAGGCAGAACACTTATTTTTGTCTTTACATTACAGCATGAATATGGTGTATGATGGATGCCTTCATGGTCAATTTGCCTCTTTAGTCCTTTCAGCTTCCACGTGTGCACAAAACTAATGGTTGTTATTATTTGGCTCTTTTCTTTTGGATGGTTCTGCCGGTCTTCCTCTTTAGTGTCGACTCACATCTCCTGAGGTCCTTCCACCACTTCTTGTCCCAGCACCTCATCCAGCATGGCCATGTTGCACCACCAGCCCCAGCAGTGAAGCCAGCATCAGGCACAGCTCAGTCACAAGGGAAAGCAAGGGAGGCCTGCTGCAGATATAGCAGCATACGGAGGACAGTGA
>JAOWBP010004096.1:6196459-6207759 GCA_028571105.1 Tragopan temminckii | reverse complement strand
TAGGGTACATATCAGGAAAACTTCTTGAAAGCAAGATGCATTAAACTGATGGAAGAATGGAAGTGCTGAATAGATCCGTTGTATAATTTAGCAAAATTTGAAACCAAATAAAATAATGTAATTACATTAGAAATAAAATGCTTGTTTGAACCGTGGTTCCATTAACATCAATAAAATAATCTTAAATTTCTTCAGTGTTAATTCAGATAAAAAGCATGTAGTCTTATATTTTTTCTCCACACAGGTCACACTATCACTGAATGGCAAAAAAATTTCTACAGGTTAGTAATATTCAGATAATAGAACTGTTTAAAAGTTTCTACAAATTGTCATTACTGTAAATAGATTTTACACAAAAGCTGGTACTTTCATCTTCATTTGGCCAATTTTTGAAATTATAATTTACAGCCAATTGAGGGAAGTGATTGTCCTGCTCTGCTCTGTGCTGATGTGGCTTCACCTTGAGCACTGTGTGCAGATTTGGGCACCGTAGTATAAGAAGGACATAAAACTATGAGAGAACATCCAAAGGAAGGCTGCAAAAGTGGTTCTTCACTAGAACAGGCTCCCCAGAGCTGTGGTTAAGGCCACATGCTGCTGGAGTTCAAGAAGAGTTTGGAAAATGCTCTCAGAAAAATGGTTTCAATTTGGGGTGGTCTTGTACTGAGCCAGAGGTTGGGCTCGATGATCCTTGCGAGTCCCTTCCAACTCAGGGGATTTTATGATTCTATGACACAAACTGTTAGAAGAGCTCTTAAGTTTTTTGGTATTTATATTCCAGCACCGCAGAAAAATTTACAGCATTATTCAGCCCACACTCCAAAACTGCAGATAATATTACGGCTCCTATGATTCGTCTGTATTTTACTCGTTATGGCTACACAATTTAAACAAACCATATATTTATACTGGTATTCAATTGCCTTTATAAAAATACTAATATCTGCTTAAAATAGCAAATTTATAATTTGAAAAATCTTTAGGGTTTCTGTTTTCCAGGATTTGTATAGATTTTTATATGACAATGATAATACTAAGTTTGTACAATTTCAGCTAAAATCCATTCCCACACTTATTTCTATTTTTACCAGTGTTGACAGCAACTGTTACTTCAACGAGACTTTAAATGATAAGAAAATCTGAACTTGCTAATAATTCCTCTGATCTTAAACCACCTCATCTGTTCAAAATCAATGGTAGTTAAGATATAATCCTACCATTTATTAGGATCACTGGTAAAAGATATTAATAGATCCATCATTCCATTAAATGGAGAGTTTGTGTATCTAATTTCATACATTTCTATTAATGTTTTAATTGATTATCAGATGGAAAGTTAATTAGCTAAAACCTAGGATCCCAGTTAACCAACCAAAGAGGAGGTACACAAGCACGAGCAGTAGAACTACAGAAAAAGTTACTAAGTTCTGCAATTCCAGCCTATCCATATCAGAACAAAAATAGTATTTATTTTTCTATAAGGGCCAGGCTACTCAAAGTCAATTTGATAGAACAGCTAGTAATGGAGAGTGGGAATATGTGTGCATATGTGTGTGCACGTGTAGCCACAGATTAGACACGCTGAAGACTAGAAAGACTTGCAAAGAGAAATTTCTGAAAATATTTGCCAAAGCGTGCTTTCTTAGGGCCCTGTCCAACTCAAACGAGTCTTGGTGGCTGCAGGCCATGTGAAGCTCAGTAAACTTCCTGTGCAAGAAATTCCAAGCAAACTGGAGTTCGCGCTCCAGCTGAAACCTGCTCTGTGGTGCTGGCTGCTCCCCATGCCGCTACCGGAATGTCCTGGGGAATTCGTTCAGCCAGCTGTAAGACAGCCATGGAGTGTTCCGAAAGAGGGGAATCCAGCAGGAGCTAAAAAAAGTCACAGCTTTCTTTAAAGGTCACAAGTTGTTTAACTTGTTGTTCAGCTTCTGATGGCTTCACTGAAAATCCCTCTACGTAGTTTGAAATTTATTTTAACGTATTTCTGCGTGACTCCCACTTCGAGAAAGCGTTCCTTCCAACTTGGTAGCACAGAACAAAAGTACTGCAAAAAGCTGAAGAAGCTGCAGAATTCCTTAAGGTATCCTTCGTCAGGGAAAACATGTTATGTGGACGGTCGCTGAATTCATTGAGAATGTACACACGTGGGTACGTGCACAAACACATGGAGAGATAAGCAGGAAAAGATTTCCTTGTTTTTAAAGAGAAGCAGCCAATCATTCTCACAACAAAATAATCTCAGCACAATGGCCCGGTGTACATTAAATCTCAACTTGTGTTCATTATAATTGAAGACATTTTTGCTTAAATTATACACGTGTGAAACAAACAGCTGTATAACATCACTAACTTCACAGAAATCATATTCACAGATCTTGTATATTTTGGTCCCAAGAACAGTATTTCATGCAAAACCTATTATTTTACTAGCCTTTGGAATTAATTGTCCCCCACAAGTGTTCTGACGTTGAAATATAGTATGATACAAATCTCAAATAAATCTTTTATCAGTTACATGATAATGACTTTGGTTAAAATGTAGTTAATAATTTGCAGTGCCCTCTGGCTTACAGTTGGATCTCCCACACGTTTCAGGTTCTGTCTCACACATCGGACCTGGCACATAACCATTCCCCTGATTGAAGGACTCAGTGGCAGTGAATGAGTACTTTTTACAATTCTAGCTTGAAGGTTAATTTCTATATGTTACAAGACGATACAACAGTAGTGCATATGAGTAATGGGTATTCTCTGCCCTTGTAGAGAGAAGGCATAGAACCAGGACCTACACACCTAAAATCCAAAAAGGACCAAAACCATAGAGCCTGTGACAACTTGAACAGCACCAAGACCGATGTGTAAAGCATACTGAAGATAAAACCCATGAACGTAAATAATGCCTCTTTAAAAAATAATGTTAATTTACATCATTTTAATAATTTTCCTTCTTTACAGTGCTTTTACCTTCCTAAATTAAAATATTAGTACTTCATAGCCCTTTCCGTTCCACAATTACTGTGGTTCAATTATGCTCCTGCATGTGTCAGGTACGCTACGGTCTAATTTAATCTTCATTACACATTGCCATATTGCAATTATACATGCTATCAGAGTGTTAACACATACTTAAACCTGTTATTCCTTTGTCACTGATTTACAAAGACGTACCTGAAAAGAAGCAGATGTCATAATTACATGCTTATTCAGCTCATTTTATACTGAGTCTCAACGTAAATTGCAGATGAGCTAGACATGTCCTGAAATTAATGTAGTGATAGTACACTAATGCTGTGATTCATTATGGTTTGTCAATGTGTTCCACTTCTGGAATGTGTGATAAAATTATATTAATACTGCACAGTAATGAGATTAATGAATTTGAACATGGGGAAGAATAATAGTTCCCTTTGTTAGACTATTGAAAAAATAACATATAGGTAATTAAAAAGAATTAGTCAAATTCCATACAACCCCATTTATACTAAATTAATTTGTCTGGCTTCATTTCTAATAATTGATCGCTCTCTGTAAATTATAAAGCACTCCTCAAACGCATGAACTACTACTGTAGGAAAGATTCCAGAGTATTATGAACCATCAAGGTGGTCCCTGTGGGTTCATATTAATTAAGGTTTAACAGTTTGGAAAATTGTAGCAATATTTTATGATTCATGTAATTAAACTCTGTAACAAAATGTCACAACTGCTAGTTATATCTGTGCCTATGATTTATATCTTACCCTTATTTCAAAGGAAGCAAAGTAATGAAATATTCTTAAACACACAGACAATCAAAGGAAAAATGTACTGCTTGTTTTTTGTATTTCTAACTAATCACATTAGCATTTCATTGCCTCTACTTCAGGCACTAATGGCCACCATCAGGCAGTGCAAATTAGATTAATTTAATATTCAACATCATAAGCTTTTTCAACAAAGATGTGATTCTGATTTCTGACTTGCTTTACTCTTCTCTAACTGCACGTATTTCAGTTGTGTTTTCTCCTGTTTTTCCTATCAGCAAGGCAGAATCTAACTGCTCCCCTCCTCGGTTTTGTGATACAGGCAATTGCTAGCAAAAGCTAATGCAGTATATTTGAAGTCAGATCCTCTGCCCAAAGCAGAACTGCAGCAATGCTTAATTTCAGAGTCACACTCTATCGTATTAAAAGAAGTTTGAAAATGGATTCTCTCGTGGAAAATGTCCTGGAACAGCATGTCACACTCAATATTTCAGACAATATTCTTGGGGTGCCGCTGTTCTTTGCTTACTGCCTGTTTCTTACTTTCTAAATTTATTCTATATATTTTGTATTTATTTTACTATTCATTAACACTCAAGAGTAACTTTCACAGAGAAATTCTGTTAATAAGAAAGATATTATTATTAAAATGGAAGCACTTGCAAGAAAGCTTTAATTTTGACTATTTTCTCAGATTTAAAATCATTTTAAAAGCCCAGTAGATCGTTGCTACTCTCAAAACAAAAATTTCGGCTGTCACCCCTCAGTATTATTTAACAGTATTCTATCAGACACTAATTCTGACATAATCCAGAAGCTGAAGCATTCAGACATCTGCCCTGCTGGGTGTCATTTGCAATTGATGGCATCCCTTGCACAGCATGGCTCAAAGATTGATAGCGGATGGCAGATCAATCAAGCACAGAGGTACCTACATTCTGTAATTTTTTCTCATAATAAAGATGGTTCTAACAAATTTAAGACTAATACAAAAGCAGAGATGCAAATTTATAGTAGAAATCAAAACTTTGGCTACGTATAACTTGCTTTTTGTTTTGTTTTTTGGTTGTTTTTTTTCTTCTCCCCTCCTTCCCCTCCCCCAAATACTAATGAAAAAAGCCAAAACAATGCTTTTCCTTTTTTCATTTTCCTTTCCCCCACCCCCACCTTCAGACTGAGGGATCTGCAGCAGCTATCTAGCTTGTGTGCTGTAGCTTGCGTACAGAATGCACATGGCTTGCATCGTGTGGAACATACTCTGATGTGCTCTGTGGATTAATAGGATTCTTCTGCTCCTACAACAATACAGAATTATGTTTTCTGGTAGAAATAAATATCTGTTCTCAATGATCTTTGTTCTCAGATATCACAGTAATAAGCATCAAATAAGTACCAGAGAAGAACATCGGTTAGTGCAAATGAGCAACAAATGTAAGAGTTGATGCGAGACAACAGAAGTCCATTCAACTGACCTAGCAGCCTTCAGCCTAGGCTCTGATTGTAAAAGGCTATACTTCACTAACCAATCATCACCAATTGTTGGGATTAAAGAAGATAGCAAATGTGTTAGCGACACCAGGTCTATGCTACAGGTCAACAACTCCACTCTGCATTTAGAACCCAAAGGGGACACGGAGTACCCATGGAAGTTCTCAATTCTTTTTGACAACAGCAGTTTTCTTGCCAGAAATATCAATGTGATTCTCTCTCCAATCTTGTAAATTACTATGTTTAAAAGATGCAGCATTCTTCATCCATCTTTGCATGCCTTATCTTAGTAGTTTTTATTACCTGTTTTAGTGGTGAAGAGCCAGTTTTTGGTTTCAGGTGTAAATACTTCTGAAATCTGTTTTAGGCAAGGGTACAGAAATATACACCATAATTACAGAAGAAAAAATTACTCTCATTTGTTAGTATTCTTATTCCAGCTTTACTTTTGTTAGTTGGCTGGTTTTCCCCTCTGCATTATTATGCTGAACTTTTCCTGGGAGTAAAATTTAGCCTAGGGCTCACAGTTTCCATAGAAAACAATTCTATCCTAATCTAGTTATGACAGATTTAATATTAATGGGACTAAGAGGAAAATCAGTTTCCTGACAAATGATGATAAAGTGAAATCTTTAAGCAATAATAAAAATCAACATGCCATATCATGTCACCACTCATTCAAAAGTGACAAGCAGAAACAATCTGCTGAGACAACATCCAACCACAAGCATAATCACGTTTATGATTTAATTCCCATTTAACATCAATCACATCAAATTAATAACCACTCTCAAAGAAAATTGAATCCTAAGTGTATTTTTTCTTTAAAGTGTTATGATCAGAGAAGAAAGTCCTAATTAAATCTTAAAGCAACGACATGTTTTATACATGTGACACCTGTAACTTGGCCAGCATTGTGAATTGGCCCCATGTGGATTTTTGTCATAAAAGAACCTGACAAAGCCTTCCAGCAGCTGCCATAAGTTTGATTAACATGTAACGTATCCTTTTGTGAAACTTCTTGTTGTAAAGACTTTCCATTAGTTTAATGACTGTGCAGCCATTTTGTTTGAGGGAAATACCACACTGTGCTGATTACCATTCAACATGCAATTCCAAGACAAAGCTGTGAGACTGTTTATTCTTTTCTTCCTGTGTTAGTGATAATCAACAAAGATATATTACTCATACCTTAATTCACCGGCCTGAGTTGCTTGATCAAATGTAAGGGACACTGCAAGAATATATTTTTTAATGTTTTTAAGAGAATTCACATGATTTTCTGTATCCTGAATCACTGATGGCCAAGCAGTGGCTTTTAAACTTCACGGCAACTCCCAGGCATTTTTATGGCTGACAGTGGCATTATAATGCAGCTGCACATCTTCATCTATAACACATAGCAAGCTTGGACACCTTCATGCCCAAACCATCCTTCACTGGAGCAGCAGGCCCAGCTGGGAGCCTCTAGGTATAAACTACTTCCAGGATTCTTTCTCCTCCTAGGTGTTTGGTATGTCTCATGTTTCTCAGCTAACTGAGGATTTGGTTATGTGACAGAAAAATTTGCCATCACTGCTCCAGATGATTGTGCTTTATTAAGGCAGGAAACTCTAATGTAAATAGGCTGTAATTGAAAGTAAAGGAGTTTTTGAAAAATAGAGAAATATGTACTATTTCAGTACCAAAGATGTTTCTGTTCTTTATGTTAGCCTTTACACTTTTATTCCAAACAATATTCCATTAATTTAAATAATCCTTATGCAAAACTCAGCCTAATTCTCTTATAGCTGCTACATGGCATTGAAAAAGAGCTCTTTTCCTTATTTTTATATGAAACTGCAATACAGGAGATCTGCTCCCCTGTGTTAATGCTTTCCTTCACATCCATGAAAGAAGCCAGTTGGGAAAAAATATTCAGCAGAGAATGAGTGAAATACAAAAGATAAGCATGAACTTTTCTGCATTCCTTTTCCAAGGTTCAGCAAGGGAATATAGTTTGTTTCAGGGTCAATCTGGGTCAAAGGTCAGACACAACAAACCAAATAATATGCAATATATGCTTAAAACTACTCTTTATACATCACAGTCCTATGATGATATCCCATTTCTTCCTGCCTCTTTAAGCTATAATGTGTTTTAGGATCTTATAACATGCAAGTCTGTTATTAAAGATTCTGCTGAATTATTCAGGGCTAAATCAAGATGTGAAGACACCTTCTTTGAGACAGAAAATTGGCAAACACTCTCTACTATGCCTTACAGCAAGAAAAACAATCTTTCTGCAGCTGTTGCGTTTATCATAAAATTGATGCTATAAAAATGTTACCTGAATACAAATGAAATTATTTTTATTTAAACCTCCCATATTGAGAGGCACATTTCCTCACATGATTATGTGATCTCCAAGGCCTGCTGTGATGTCTGGCATAAAGTGGTTAATTTATTCTCACTTAAAAGTTTCCCAAAATGTCAAGCCCAAATTTTAATGCACTCTGTCACTGATGGTCAGACTGTAATCCCCTTCATTACACTGGTGAGCAGCAGCTCACATGTCAAGTTCCACCGGTCTCCCAGGAATTTGGGGTGACAGCCCACACACCAAGTCACAGTCCATCCTTTACTGACTAGTTTCAGCAGAGAGAAGATATTCAGCATGCATAAGAGTTTCACAGTCCGGTCATAAACTCAATCACATAGCATATTTTTCATTTGAATGACAGGCTAATAATTTGAAATAATAAAGGTGTTTCTATGCATGGTGTGAACTCCAAAATACAACTTCCTATAAAAGGGTCATTTCTTTTTGGGCACAGATCTTTTTTCACAGAAGAACTAATTCTTCCTGCTTTTCCATCTCTTGAACAACTGTAGTGGTTTTCTTAGAAAAATTCAGGATTACAAATGTGAAAACCAGCTTTAACACAATACCCACATATAGTTCCAAGACAACTGTATTTAGACATACATGCTCAACAAATTCAATCCAGGTTCTAAAGGCCATTAATTCCCATTCAATTCAGTTAAGTGCCCTTTGAGGAACCTGTACCTTCTGGCTTAAGGATATGATCCAAAATAGCAAAATGGTCCCTACACCAGATCAGTATCCACGGTATTTGAGCCTATGCCTTGCAGATGAATACTTCCATGCTTTTTCACATCTTCTGTAACTGCATCTCTCCCACTGGGCATTTGGGTATAAAACACACTCAAATATACACATCCCAAAATAAAACTTGGAAGGATTGGTGGAGATCCTGATCCATAAAGGCTTTAATCATCACAGCTGAAGTGCATATTTTTAAATGCATAACCTTTTCCTATATTTAAACTTCAGTAAAAAGGAGCTACGGACCTGAGAGCAAACCTAGGGGAGAAATCCATGGTTACCTGAGGAACAGAAGAGCTGCTGAATGTGTTTTTCTTTAGTTTGAGCACTTGGCCAGGTATAAATTAAGAATTTTGCCATTGAATGTGACAAGATAAAGGATATGCCTCTAGAGAAGAGATGCAAATCAGAGTAGATTTTGCATACTGGTTTTTTCAGCTACCCTCTTTTCTTTTTCTGCAACAGAAGAACTACTATGGGGTACTGGAGTCCAAAACACAGGCTTGTATGCAGGCTACAAGCACAAGGTTTTGTAGCTGAATATGATATAAATCCTGATAAAAGTACGGAGGGAAAATTTTGTCTATGATTTTTTGCCTTGACTAGGTGCTTTCCAAATATTTTAATTAAAGAAAAAAAAAACAACAACAACAACAAAACCCATATGCTTCCATGCGCTTCCTTAACATAACTGATGAGATTTCCAGAGCTTTCTTCACCTACCCATAAGTAATTCATACGCAGCACAGCACATACAACAGTTGTTACATAACCTCGTGATATATAAGATGATGTTACCTCCAGAAATATTAATAACATTTTCTGAAATATTGATAAAAGCATCTTGGGTAATAGCATATTGTAAGTAATTTCATCAAGGATTAGATATCACTGGAACCAGAAAGGTACCCAGAGCTGCTAGCTCAGAGGAAACATTTTTCAAGACTCTCACATGAAATGAATTCTCCATTCACAGCTCCACTTTTCTAGTCCTGTCTTTCTCTGCCTTATTAATCAAAGTCCATTTTATCTAAGGCTTATTGAGCTCAGCTTGTTCAGCCTAAGCACTAGCTGGCAGTAAGGGGTGTTAACCAGAGACCCAGAATGGGTGGATCGACACTTCCTCCCAAAGTTAAATGCAGGAAACCAGTCACATAAGCAGGAGGTTTGAGAGTATTAGCAGTGGTTTTATGGGGAATTAATCTCATTTCAAAGAGTAAATCTACATGGCACCAAGCTGGATTGAAATACAGCACTGCACTAGCTGTACAAGCTGGATAGGTTGTACTGCTAGAGCGGTCTGCTCAGGATGTCTACAGCTTTACACAGGTACATGCTTTAAACCACCCACATCCAAATAAGTTACCAACTTATTTTTATCAGATCACTGTTTCTTCTATTCCTTTCGTAAACACCTGAGATGCAAATCTTACCTACTACATTCTTTTTTCTTTATGCTTACATACATTTAGTCTGACAGCATGCATAAAATTATATACCCACAGTATGGAACCTCTTTCAGCTTGATGTTCCTCTGGGTTGCTCAAGAACATTCTTTATAAAGCATTCTTTCTATTGATTTTCTTTCAGATGGCTGAAGTAGTTTTGTTCATGTCTTGCTTTAGACTAACTTATTACAAGGGTACTTTCATCAGAGCGAGACCAGAACTGTACAGAATATCTCATCAGATTTAAATTAATTCTGCGTAGGCAGACATTTCCAAATTTTCAAAAAGTAATCAGTGAACAATAACAATGGGCAGCATTAACTCCACCGCAAGACAGCTTTCACTAGATGCCACTTTGCTGCCTGCATTCAGAGGCTTTGGGGGTCGCCTGTACTCAGAGAACAGTTGTTAAAGGTTTATATTTCAGTCCTGCTGACTTCTGCCTCTGGCCATTTTTTTCAGCGAGTAAAACCTCACATGGAGGCAGATATCTGTGCTCTGGTCCATTGCCTCTTGCTCCTACTTCTTTTTTTTCTGTTTCCTAGGGTGTCATTGATACTTGCCATATGCTCCGGTCATGTGTGTGTAGCCAATATGTTAGCCATGTCTTTAACAAGCATTTGACAAGGTAGGAGAGGAGAAGATTTTTGAGTGGGTAATTGGTAGTTAGGTGCTCAGTCCATATTGACTGTTAGCCATTTCCCTTCTGAAATTATGCTTACAAAAAGACATTGAGAATTCCTGTCTTTTTCGAGTGACCTTCCTTTAAAGACATGTGGAGACAAGACAAACCATAGGCAACTTTTAATCCTGCCTTTCATAAATAAATCTGAAGGAAAATTATTGCAGTAAAATTTAGAAAATTATTCTTCTTTAAACACAAGCCTAATTACAAATGAACATCAGCTATAGGCTATCAACTAATGCTGTTTATTACATTGATTATAACAGGGAATCCCTAGGGTTAGTTGATGAAATAAAGATTTAATTTGAGGGTAAAGCACAACAACAAAAATGTAGTTAATTGTAAACAGTAGTATTCCAAGTCCAGCTGAGTCCATCAATATAAAAACAGAAGTTAACCTCATCCTTCCACTACTGTAAACATATTAAATGCTATTTATTGTGATTACATGTGTGTGGCCTGTTACAGCCTAAATAGGAACATTTTCGTGACTAAAAGACATAAACATCAGATAACTAACATCATTATTCCCATTTGAAAGATATAAAACCCAAATATTAATTTTAATAGTAAGGTTAGCAAATTAGGAAACCACACACTAAAATCACTGCAATAACATCTATCGCTAATAAAATCCTCTCATTCCAAGAAGATTAAAAGTACAGGTGGGATTCAGCAGTAGTTTATATGCTGTCCTGACACATGTCATAAACAGAGATTTTATACAAAAAAGAATACAGATTTTCCACCAAAACAGAATGAGTCAGAGTAATGGAAATGAGGTTAAAAGAAAAAAAAAAAAAGGGGGGGGGGGGGGGGGGGGGGGG
>JAOWBP010004096.1:6182215-6196359 GCA_028571105.1 Tragopan temminckii | reverse complement strand
CTTCTCTGGAGATATTCAAGACCCGTCTGGACGCCTACTTGTGCGACCTGATGTAGGGAACCTGCTTTGGCAGGGGGTTTGGGCTCGATGATCTCTGAGGTCCCTTCCAACCCCTACAGTTCTGTGATTCTGTGATGAAATATTACTGTAAAAATGTTGTACATAATTGTAAGATCTTTAAGAAACACTTTTCTAAATTAAAACTATGTGATTAACATCTATAAGTGTCAGTTTCCACTGTACTTTGAACTGAAGAGCCATTTATTTTTTCTCATAAATATAACAATCAAGTGCAGAGGTGTATTTTTTTTTTTTCTACTACATTTTTACATAGGAGCATTGTCTTTTTTCTTCTAGCACAGACAAATAGGTTGTGGGATTTAGAAGTATGATCTGCTTATCTAGATTTTAAGGGCAAGTAACACACAAAGCAATAGGAAATATCTACTGATTTTTGGTTCTTAAAAATAAAATATAAATCCTGATTACATGATTAATATTTTTATGTAGACTGCAGAGAAAATACAAGGAAAATTAATTTAAACAGATTATCCCACGCTGTATTGCATCTTAAAAGCACTTGAGAGTGGATTGGTGATTTTTTTAAAAAGCAGTAAGCAGTATATGCTTCACCATATAGCTAACTGTTAGCACAGCCCGCTCTTGAGACAAACATATCTGATTTTGACAACCCTGCATTTTGAATGGGTTATAATTCAAGTGACAGCTATGATTTTTGACATTATGGGATCTAGCTCAGATCATAAAGGGTATACAAATCAAATAATATAGATTAGATGCTACCATGGTCCATATCTGTTAAATGGGGTCATGGTTTCTAACTAGCTAATAGACTCTTCTGTACTAAATTATTTCATGGAATTCAGTACCAACTATTTATCATAAGGATAAGATGTGCAATCTTAAGTAATTCATTTTTAATTTTTTCCTTCTTCTTGCTTCTATTTTGGGTGAATTGCTACAAAGATAAATTACTTAGCCAGTCTGCAGTGCTAACACCGGTTATATTTTTAATTACCAGGGTGCTCTGCATGGCAACTTACTATCCTAAATTGAAGTGAAAACACTAGGATTCTACTCTTCTTAACTGGTTGGAAATGGCGTTCATATCATGTCAGAAAACTCGTTTCTGCTAAACAGTGACTTCCCACATCATCTGTCTGTTATTTTGAGGCAGTTATGTGAGAAGAATTTCACATCCTATTAAACAGAGTGAACAGAAGTTCTATGTAGCACAGTATAGCTTAGATGCCAATGGCTATTTCATATTCGAAGATCAGAGGAGAATTTTGTTCAGACAATCAAAATTGGCAGTGGAATTATTTTTAAGAAATAAGCCATAATTAATTGTCCATTTTCACAACATCATTTGAAAATAGCATGTAATATCTTCAAATGCGTTGAGAGGAAAAGTCACTAACCACTGCCAGGTTCCTGTTCCCTTTGACTACTACCAGGCAGACAGAGTAGTTATGTAGTACTGTAAAGTTGCTTTTAAAGGATTTCTCTTCCAAACCAATAAACAATACATAGGTAGACAAATAACCAAAGAGACTTGAAAAGCCTAAATATTTACACGAATGGAAAACCAAGCAATTTTGACAACTCTGTTATGAAGTCAGATAACGTTCGATATCACGTCAATAGCCTGATTTCTCATGTTTAGTTTGAGTTTTGGTATGCAAATGTTGGAGCCTAGTAACACTATCAGGGAAGGATGAAACACTACATATGTAATTAACAGCTTATGATGAGAATAAAATTAGGTGGATCTAAGGAGAATTGCATACAGGCAACAACACAAATTTTCCAGCCTAAGTATTGGTGACAGCTGGCAAGGAAGTCACAGAATGTTGTTATTTAACAAAATTGAATACTCATATTTTTGAATGGAGGCTGAGTTGAAAAGATGCTCCTCCTCCCTCAGTTGAGAATTTCAGAGTTGTTCTTCAGAATGCATCCATCAGTCTAGGTCTCTTAATCAAAGCAGCAGAACATTTATACTTGCATTGCACCAGTAATTCCTTACTCCTTAAGAAATCGGAATAAAAGGTGCTTTTTTATTTTCTTAAAATCTAGATAATGACAATAACATGTAGAGCAATAAATAATTAGAATGGATGACATCCTGCTAAATATTGTGTAAGGACTATAGGAGATGTTTATTAAAAACGCTTTGGGAGAAGTTTATAAATGCTTTATTTTGCTGGGTATTTGACTTTTATAAACTACAAATGACACTTCAGAATAACTATTGTTACCAGCAAGAAGGTCCTACAGTAAACTAATGTCATAATGAAAGGAAAAAAAATAATTACTGGAAGAGAGAAAGAACTAGCCATTCTTTTACACAGTGATAAATTAACTCATTGCTGAACGTTACTCTGTGGATTCATCTCTGGGTTTGGAATGTATTAATAAAGCACTTAATTTTCAGTTCTTATTTATTTTGAAAATTCATGAGCATCAGCAGAATCTCTTAATCAACTCACATATTTTTGTATATTGTTATCAGGCACAAATAAAATCTGAAAGGATTAACTTACTATAGAATGCACGGAGGTCTGTAGCGATTCTGATAAGAATACATAACACCCATTAACAGAGACGGAATCAGGAATGTGCCTTGACAAGAAAAAACAGACCCCTCCTATTCTTATAGGTTTAAAAACTATGGAAATGCCAGAAGTATATGTTTGACAGCTAAAAGCTCAGTGTTATCGCATTTGATCTCTTCCCAGTGACCTCAGTACCAGGTTAAATATTGCTTGCTATTACTACTGAGAAAAATATTTACAAAGTTTTCTTGGAGAATTGTTTTCCTGTTTAGAAAAAAACACTTTAAAAATGAGTGTTGCAATGACCTGGTCAGAAGAGCAAGGGGTGGAAAGCAGAGTCTGCTGGATATAATTAGCTGTTGCCAATGACTGTTGCACTGAAGCAATAACTGAGACTACAGTCAAGTGGCAGATACAGACAGGGACTTGAAGGAAACTGCAGGAAAAGTCTATTTTCTTTTAATCTTTTAATCTATCATTTTTGTAAAGTGAGTCAAAATGAACAATCAAACTAAATGGAAGATCCTTTTTTTTTTTTCTTTTTATCGTGGCTAAATTGCCATGGCTTTTGTTATAGGTAAATTTTCTTCTTGCTATGAGTCACTGTTTAGGTTTAGAGTGGGCTCAGATGGAAAACATGCCTCTTCAGAGAGTTGCAATTCTATCACCTAAACATAATACGGAATACAGTGGGGGCAAATTTAGTACAACAAAGTCTGGGGTAGGCTAGCAAAACCATTACTGAAGACATATCACTTCAAAACATACATCATGAATACACTTTACAATGAAAGTACCTCAAACCTGTCTGTTTTTTTGTTTGTTTGTTTTGTTTGTTTGTTTTGACACGAAAAAATAAGGCTTACTCGCTGGATAGGCTTTTCCAGTCCCACACATCTCTTGTTAAAAAACTGATATAAATTTGGTGCTGTTCCTCCTCTCTCCTCAGTGACAGAGGTCAATATACTAAAGACGTGCAGAGTTATTTCAGCTGCTCTGCAGTACCTTACATGCTCTGCTAAGCACGTCAACAATTTTGCCAGTGCAGAAGAATATGCAAGAATGGGGAGGACCCCCATACCTTGCCTCTGAGAATTCAAAAGTTATTCTCTCTTAAGCGGCAAGACTCAAATGCCCAAGATAAATAAACTTATTTTCAGTTCATCATCCTGACACTTAGAGACGTTCAAATCTGCTCCAAGATGCAGAAGCATTTTGTCCTTGGTTCCAACACTCACCTTACTAATACGTACATTAGAAAGAATTAAGACTTTAATTTAAAAACATAGCAGTGTCCTGCATACTGTGTTTGCTTCTGTGGGTGAGGGGAAAAGACTGATGGCAAACGTCATTAGCAGGGTTTTGAAACCTTTTGTGGGCTTAGTTGGATGAATCCACGTGAAGGTAAAGAGGTTTGCCAAGGAGACCTTTAGCTGTCCTGCATCTGATTCCCTGCTATTTTTAATATAAATGTAGCATTTTAAATCTATCTCTTGCGTCCTAAACCAGAGTTTGTCTTAAGCAGCTGTGCTTAAATTGTAAAATCTCACCCTTGTGTCTGGTTTCACATCTGGCAACACCCAGCTAACAGCTACAATTCACTTAGAGTAATTAAATGAAGTTTTGAAAAAGCCCCAATAACACATAAAGAATAAGTTATCAAAACATTGGCTTTTTTTCAATGAAATTTTGCAGAACCTGTATAAGAAGCTGGGCTGTCCAGTCATTCCTAGAGGTGTTGACCAAAATAAGTACATGCTGGAGAAAGTAAAGGCAGGCTTGTAAATGGGTGGGTACTGGGCAGCATTAAGCTGCTATAATTACTAGTCAGCGGTATGTCTCCACTTTGATGTCAACTATATACTTTCTTTTCTAAGGGAGGAAGAAACATCAAAAGGTTTAATTTCATGACAATAAAGGACCTTGCTAATACGTATACAGACTTCAATGGCAAATGGAAAATTTTAGTGTTGAAGTTATAAATGTAGGTGGGTTAGGAGTAAATATTCATCTTGTGTGTTACATAACACAGGTGCAAAAGAGACAAAAAACATTACTTACATGAGTAGTGTATAAGGCATAGCATATGAAAAGAATATTTTTTATTTTTTTTTACTGACAATTTACTTATATTTCTTCACATTTTTGTGTGGTTTCTGTCTACCATAAATAATTTTAAGCATGACAATCTTGAAGTTGTATGTATGAGCAACCCAACTGACTTACAAAATACGTAAATCTACACATACAAAGAAGTTGACCAAGTTGCACAGTCATTCCTTGCCAAAAACAGTATCAACTTGAAAGAGTTTTGAACAAGCAGAGAGATCAGAGGAGCTTGGGAAATTCTATTTTGTATTAATAAACAAAAGTTCGACAATGAAAACCTATGATTATAGGGCTGCTATCAATGCAAGTCCTTCTAATAATCACATTAGTCTTTGGACATATCCTCAAATGCATATCTCTTCCTAATACTTTCTTTTTAAACCTTGATTGTATATGGGGGGAGCATTAGAAGAAGTAGAAGAGAAACTGATCAGGCAGCTGTACAGGAGTCTGTTTTAGAAACTTGCTACACAAACTGAGATTACAGCATTTACTCTGAGAACTGTTACAAGGCTTAGCACAACACACAGGGTAACATCTAACAGAAGGCAATACAGCAGAGCATGATACTATTAGGAAACAGGAAAGCCAACTTGCATTCTACCCTCTGCCTGACAGGATTCAAATACACATTTTCTTCTATCCAGAACAGAAGCCTGAAAAACAGATTACACGTCATTTCAAAGTGGGACTGTTTGAATACAATAACTTAATAGACATTGAAAATCTCTTGAGTGGTTGATATAGCCAATTTCCCCTTTTAATTTTTCAGTCTGACCAAAATAGATTATGCTTACAGCTCTATGTATAAATGATCTGGATTCCAATCCCTTTTCCAATTAGCATTCAGTTTACTTTACCTACTGTTCATGCTGTCAAGGGTTTTTTTTTCTCGTTTTTTTTTGGTCTACATTCATTCATGCAGCAAAGAGCAATGTTATGTGAAATACATCAGCTGACACCACAGAGTGCCCTTGTCTCCCATCTGCACATAGTTAACAAAGCAGTGAAGTGGGTCCTATCCAGGCATCCCATTAGCAAGGTAACTATTCTCCCTTAAGGCCTGGTACACAAAGCACTGCTAAATAATAATCCTGGGCATTCCATAAAAGGCTTGCTGATAGGAACTGGTGCATCAGATAATCTGAAATGTACTTTTTAGAACTCCTGCTAATACATCACATTTCCTCAGTTGCTGTGGTCAGTTTTCCTGTCCTGCAAATATGGCTGACTTAAATTTTTGCTGAGGAAACCCTCTGAAGAAACGTTTTCTGAGAAGTGATATCTATTATGCCTTGCGAAGGAGACTTACTTCTACTTTCAGAGGTCCTTTCTTCCTGTAACAATTCATGTCACCCCAAGACAAATAGTAGAAAGAACATTATGGTTTCTGGGTGAAAAGCTGTCCTTCGACAGTACCGAAGTTTCTCACCCATTTGAACTGAGGACTCTTGCATTCCCAGGTTTGAGTTAGGCTCTATAATCATACTGTACTAAAGGAATTGAAGCTTTGTTTATGCAATGTTAGGAGCTAGCAAGCATTATAAGGAAACAGAACTTTAATTCAGTGCCATTTGACAGCAGTTATGACTGGCCCAGATACTGCCCAGGTCTGTGCACATCTGGAAAAGCCACACAGCAGCTGCATGGCAAAGATGCTCAGTTTTTGTCAAAATGGAAATGAACTAAAGTGAAAACTCCAGGCTCACTAGTTTTGCTTTATATGCTGTTATAGGAGCACTGAACTGCCTAATGAGAGCTTCTAAGAGGCTTGGCAAAGCTTTCTGAAATCTGTTATAGTGCTTCAAGTCCAAGTGTATGCAAAACATTCATTGATCCTAACCACACAACTCGGAACAAGAAGAGGTTTTGCCAGAAGGACCGAGCAAGGATTGTCAGGCTGGAACCGAAGCATTAGAAGTCTAATACAGAGATTTAAGTTACAAATATTTACCAGGATTTCTCCTTTCAAATTTAATGACACTTTTTTAATAGATGCCACAGGAAAGCTCTCCTATTGCAGGAACTAAACAGATCGCAACTTTTCAGAAAGTCTTTAATTGTGGTTTGCTTTTGTGCCAGCTGTTGTTTTCATACTATAAATGGAAGAAAACAACTCGGGTGGACATTTAATTCTGTCTCTCTCAATAGCAAACATTAACCACCAGCCTGCTATCAGACCACCTGCAATGTGTTAGTCATTACAGAGGTCACTGTTACCGAACATTTTAAACTGTGAATAGCTTCAGATTAAATTAGGTGTAAAAAAAGTCATTTCCTTTCAGTGATAAACTAAAACACCTGCAGCACAGCTCAAGTTTACCATGAGAGATATAAACCCTCACTCTGAAGTTGTACTGTTCAAGGACATGCAAAACTACAAGTTTTTTTAAGATAAGATCTTTCTAGTCTAAATTATTGCTGTGTGCCAGATTAGGTGATGATATGCACAGCTATTTTCCTAGATGGAAGGTTACTGTATGTTTTACAAGGAACAAATCACATCTTCAGTTTGGATATATTACACAACTTTTCTCAAGTCACTTATAGCCTACTTTTACCGAAAGAGAGATACACAGAGTGGGAATTTGCTGTCTATTATTTGCTTGTTCTGTCTCTTTGGTATTATAAAATAAGAAACAAAGTACTTTAGCTCCAAAGGTGACCATATTTCAGACCTCACTGCTAGAGACACTTGTTATTTACTTGAATTTTTTTGAATTGCATTTATAAGGTACATATATGTATGTATATACAATTGCATTTATAAGACATATATATATACATACACACACACCTTACAAATGCAATTAAAAATATATATATATATAAAAAGTAAAATAAAACACACTTATATTTTTTCCAGAAAAGAAACAAAAGCAGAGATCTGGAATATTTAGAGAAAAAACAAACCAAATAAAAACAAAAACACCTCATAGTTTAAGTTTGATTTTTAAGGATTTGTATTTGTATAAATTCAGTGGAGGCACCTAAAACTAGCACGGCTGCTGGGGCCTGGCAGTCAGGTGTTGGCACCAGAATGCACAAACACCTGAAATGTGTATGCATGTACCCAGCCATTCCTCAGGCAGAACAGGTGCTCGAAGGTGGCTATCTTCAGAAGAGAGTTTAGGAATTCCTTGCAGCTCTGAACAAACTCATCTCTGTATGGGATCTCGCCTTTGCACTTTTACCCACACAATTTCTGGTAGGCATGCAAAAGAGTTGGAAAGTAGTTTGTCTATGAACATGCGTAAATAATTTCACAGTAAGGAAAGCGGTTTAATCTTCTGATTTTTCTACAGTTATTCTCACTTCTATTAAGTCTAATATAATCTATTTCTGTGTAACTTATAGCGGTTACACAGAAGCAAAGAGATCATTCATATTCCAGTACTGACCTAGTTTCTTCTACTATCTTTCTAGTTTTCCCAGCCACCTGAGCAGGAGCTAGAAGAGGCTATTTGCAATAGGTACTAAACCATGTTCAGAAGTTATGTACGATGGGGACAGAAACCATTTGGAGACGGAGTAAGTATTAAATTGATACAGCAGAATACAAATTGACGCAGACACCAGTCTCTTCTCTATCTACACTCTTAGAGATTGGAAATTATAAATTTCACCAAACAACAGTTATAAAAAGACGTAAAATCAAAATTTTCTAAGAAAAATTTCCAGAAATCCTACGTGAAAATCTCTCTTCAGATTGTATTCCACATCTAACCCACAAAATATTTGTGCCTCAATTTTACAGTTATAACAGATTCCATGCTCCACAAAAACAAGGAAGAAAAAAGCCATTCAGGTACTCATTTACCATACCTTATGGCTGTCAAACACTCAAACGCTGGGTTGAATCCTTAGGCTAACAAACTCACTTTCTACTTCAGCATATTCATCTATGGGTCTGTCCTCTCACAGTTTGCTGAGATGCAATTTAGAATACTTGTTTGCTGATCTGCAAAAACTGCAGTTTATTTTTGCTAAGCTCTCAGTATGCTACACAGACTATAAAGCTGATTGTATTTCCTTTCTCCCAAAATTCTTGCAAAAGATCTTGAAAAAGTTGAGAATATTGTCAAAAATATGACCAACAGAAAAGAATCAGGTTTGTGTAACTCTCGGGAAACAATATTCTGGTCTTAGTATTGACCTATCTACCACTGCTGCTCTGATAAATGTCACCTAGAAAGAAATGAGGCAAATTGAACACTTTATTAGTTATATTAGGTTATTTTTAAATATTAGAGATAAGCCACCAAGGAATCAATTTTAATCCATTTTCCTTAGTATTTCAGTATTTATGGCCTCCTCAGTAGTTAACTGTACTTTGGCAAATTTTGGCAGCTGAGTGTTAGACTTAAATTTTCATGCACATTTCTACTTTTAAATGATATAACAAAGACTTCTTGCTTTCCGTATTCCAACCTGTTAGTATCAGTCATTTCTCTAAAGACAAAGTCTGCCTCCCAAGTGGCTTCTTTCAATACAGCATAGAACTGAATACTGGTACGCTAACAGAAATGACTGCTCTAATGTGGGAACTACCTAACCTTTTCCCACTGTTACATCAAACAGCATGTTATGCTGTCACTGACAGCTTTCCTGAACTGAAATAAGTCCACCACGTAGACAATAAAATGCTGAAGGCCATTAGTAACATTCCCATTATTTTCTCCAAGCAATGACTGACAAATGAGTGACCACACATTTTGTAGGTAACAACCCAGGAAATATTGTATAACATAGCTGCTCTGGGGAAGTCATGTTTGTATACCACAACTCGATCACATATTTGACCACCTCCAGCATAACACTGTAACAGCAGTGATAGTGGAGTAGCAAAGTCCTGGGCTTCAGCAAGTGAGGATATGCAACAGCCTTAGACACAAAAACAAAGGAAAGCAAATCCGCTTACCCTTAGAAGGCCTCAGGTACACAGAGATCTCCAACAAGATACCCTCAACTCCACTGCCAACCCTTACATGAGGTCTGGGAAGGGATGGATCCTGGCTCCACGCCTTCCAGTCACTCAGGTACATTGCACGCAGCTGAGCTCCTCTGGGTTGGCCCTGCCTTCCCATCAGGTGCTCCATCACTGCTTCAGGCCATGACTTAGCATTTACAGTACATTCAGGCAACTTCTAATTCTCCAAACAGGTACTTATAATTCCATGATACATTTGTTTCTAAGTAACAAAATACCTTTTTTTTTTTCAAACTGTAAATAGTTTTGCAAGAAGAGCAATAGTGTCCCTAGATTTAACTGAGTAGTCAAAGCCATTAAGAGACATTTCTATAGAAAATAATAAACAATAGCAATGAAAGCAAACAAAAAATATATATCTGAGGTCATCCATACAAATTCACTAAGTGAATTATTATCATTTGATATATGCTCAGACCAAAGTCATCATATGCAAAATGCAAATGTATTGGTTAAAAAATAAAAGATGTACAAATAGGTTATCTTCCAAATTGGGATAGGTAGGCATATTTTGAAAATATGTTATGAATGAATTCAAAAACGTATCACCATAATTTATGTGACAAGCACAGCAAAACATGTCTGGCATTTAGACTAAGAAAAATAATTTTAATGGAAAAGAAATAATTAAGGGGGAGTGTTTACTGCATTCTTTGTTCAGTATGTGTATAAGTAATTAGCGCTCCACATTTCTTGTTATGACTGTCCTGGCTAGTACAATTCACAGCTTCATGGCTGAAATTCATTTCTCATATTATGTTATCCCTTCCTTTTTAAGTGACAAGATAAGGATCAAACTGTAAAACTAAAGAATAACCGAAGGTGATATCTGCAGTGTAACAGCACCAAACAGAATCCAAATTATGAAAGCCCTTGGAAACAAAAAGGACTGAGAGGGAGAGGTCACTGTGAAAATGTTAACTGGCCCACATGGCTATAGAAAATCAACTGCTGTATCAGTCACAAGTGAGACAAAAACAGCTAGAAAGATGTACGTAACTTACATGAAACACTAGAAAAGAGCACCTGATCATTATAGACTATTACTTGGGATCTGATGGCATCTGATCACATCTTATGAAATTAATTGTACTGACAGCCCTTAACACTTGGAAAACACTGCAGTGAGGATAGCACACATAGACTAAGGGAGCTACTGTACACTTCAACACTTTCAATTTCTTGAACCAAATGAACACAAAACTGCTATATTGTATGGAAGCTCACAAATAAATCTACCACCACCACCTTCGTGAAGGGTCTTGAATTTTAGTGGAAATGTACTCTTACAGTTCACTTTATTTCTTAGTGCTCTCTCTCCTCACTCTCTTTTCTGCCATATTAGGCCTTAAGGAGCTGTGGCATGAAAAGAGCTCTTTCTATCCTTAAAGAACCTCATCCAGGGCAGGTTTTTACTCTAGAGGCTGTGAAACTGGGCCAGTCTCTGTTTGTCACAGTGGTCTATACACTCACATTGCATGCTAGACATAGTCTCATCCACTTAACCCAGTAAGGCTATTGGAATAAAGCAGTACTCACTGGGGTAAGTCTGGCCAACAACAGACTGTTAGTTGGCAGTAATTGATAGCTTATATGCTTTCCTGTTATGGACTGGAGTCTGTAAACACCAATACCAAGAATTGTTCATCAAGACTAAGTACTCTTCAAACTGTGGCCTTGTGACACCAGCAGAAATAAATAAATACATTTTAAAACTTGACCTTATAAACATGTGCAAGAGCTACGCATTTATCTCAATATATCATGAACATTGTAAAAATATTACCCAGATTAATCTGCAGCTAATTCCAGACAAAATCAAGATCAACAAGATGAAGCCAGTGAAGATGTGACTCCTAAGTAGATTTTCTGAATTGCTGTTGAGAATTATTTGTTTGCAACTTCATTGTGTGGTCTTTGCAACACTGATGACACTGCAGTGGAGATTTTTGAAATACAGAAATAGAGAAATGAAGGATAACAGCTACAAAATGAGACTCCACATTCCATAAAAAAATATGCCTGTGCATTACCTGTGACATAAGAACAAACTGCCTACTTTTAAAATAAAATGAACACATATCATGTGTCCATTTTAATAAAGAAAATATAGTAATTGAAGAATGTTAACCTACATCTACACTAAATCTGTAAATACTGAAAACTGCTATTATGGAAAAAATAACTGTTTTCAAGTATCAAAAAACATTCTTAAAAAAAAAATAAAAATACAGCATGCTGGATGTTCTATTCAGAACAGACTGTTTCCCTAGCCACGGAAAGAGTTACTGTAATTGTACTCTTGAGTAAGAATGAGCCTTTGCAGGAGCTGACCCATGAAGGTCTGCGGAATACTTGAGGCCAGCTACAGTGTAAACTTATGTTGTTGTAAACATGGCCCTTAATCCATCAAAAGAAAAACATATGGATTCCATCTTTATTTCTTTCTGCAACAACTCAGAGTCATCGTGACATCTTTAAATACTTTGAATATTACTGTGCTAACTTATGAGCTAAAAAAGGCAGAACTTGAATCCATTAGAAGAAAATGCTAAGCTCTTTCACTGGCTTATTGTTCAACCGAATAGTAGAGTTTTCTAAGGAGAACATTAAAATTAATATAGGTGTTTTCAAAAGTTCTTTATTTCAATATTATTACAGCTGCAATAATTAAGAATTTGGACACTACTTTAAATCATGATAATCCATCAATTCACATAGCTTTAAATTACCAAAGCTATGAAATATATGCAAAGTGTTTTTAAAAAGCTCTAAAGAAAAACAAACTCACAACTTTTCATGAAACCCATGGAATATATATGCATGAACTAGTAATGTACATATATAACAGAGAACAAAAACATATCTCAGTGTACAGTATTGGAGGGATTTTATCCAATAAATATACAATATGATTATTGAAGGTGAGGATAAAACTAGATTTTAATACAGATACTTGAATATAAAGCAATATTTGACTAAATTGGCCATTTATCAAAAGTGCTATTCCTTCACTGGAATGTGGTATTGCATATCCACTGTTACAGTTAGCATTAATGCTAACAGCTTCCCTGCTATTTTAAAGGAACCTAAGCCAAAGCTGCTAGGGGTCTAGCTCACCGCTGTCTTTGCCAAGCCTCTCCTCCCTCTCCTTTACATCAGCACTTCTATTTCTGAGCTGCACAGAGAGATAATTCTTGGATCCAACTGGAACAAAATCTAAGAATATCAAATAAATATTATTACTTTTTGCCTATCTTAGTTTCCCAAGCCGTGTTACTGCCTTTAAAGGTAGGAGGGCAGAGCTGTGATAATCTGAAGTATATTGTCTTAAATGCCTGTCGAGTTACCTCAATATCAATATCAATATCTTCCTGACGGCCTCATAATTTAGGTCTGTACTTGTTAGCAAATATGAGAGAAGACAGAATTTTAACTCGGCTCTGTTTGTGTTAGGCAATGGAAATGGAACAGTATTTAGGGGAGGCTCATTTGCTAATACATCCAAGGGAAATAAACATCTATAATCCAATTTGAAGAGAGAAACCTGAGAAACAATAACACAAAGATTCTTAATGCTGTTGGCTAATAATACTTCGGACACGAGTTTGCAATGAGAATTATGTACACACACACAAAAAAAAGCCAAAACAATTTTACGTGGTCTCTGCAGAAACATCACAGCAGTGAGGTAATGGCCACGGCCACTGTTGACATGGCTTCAAACAATCACATCCGGAGCACTCTGTCCAGCACTGGCCACCTCTCTGTGAGAGTCCCAGGAAAAATGGGGGGAATTCAGAAAAGAGTAACAAAAGTGGTTAGGGAAGGGAGTGAGATTTACGAGGAAAGATTTGAAAGAGGTAACATAGACTGGCCAAATGATGACTGGGTAGAGAATGTGAGGCATGGTAGCAGTCTATAAATATTTCAAGAGTATAAACACAAATAAGAGAAATGAATTATCTAGTAATGTTCATGAGGTATAACTAGGAGTTAGAAGATTAATGTAAAAAGGGAAAAACCTAGGGTACATATCAGGAAAACTTCTTGAAAGCAAGATGCATTAAACTGATGGAAGAATGGAAGTGCTGAATAGATCCCTTGTATAATTTAGCAAAATTTGAAACCAAATAAAATAATTAAATTACATTGGAAATAAAATGCTTGTTTGAACCGTGATTCCATTAACATCAATAAAATAATCTTAAATTTCTTCAGTGTTAATTCAGATAAAAAGCACGTAGTCTTATGTCTTTTCTCCACACAGGTCACACTATCATTGAATGGCAAAAAAATTTCTACAGGTTAGTAATATTCAGATAATAGAAGAACCATTTAAAAGTTTCTACAAATTGTCATTACTGTAAATAGATTTTGCACACAAGATGGTACTTTCATCTTCATTTGGCCAATTTTTGAAATTATAATTTACAGCCAATTGAGGGAAGTGATTGTCCTGCTCT
>JAOWBP010004096.1:6156188-6175545 GCA_028571105.1 Tragopan temminckii | reverse complement strand
CGAGACCTTATGTAGAATATTCATTCTGAAAGAAATTAATCTTCATTAATTACAACAGCTGTATCACTGATGCAGTCCCTAAATAAACTCAATTAGATGATGTTCCACACCAGTCATTTACAAGTTTCAAATTGAAAAATTGTTTTTGCTAGTTACAATTATGTGTCAAGACTATTGTTTGACTATAACATGGGAAATTATTAGAAGAATGAGATCTTCATCAGGAGGAAAAAAAAAAAAAAGATGAAAGGATGCATTTACAAATAACATTACACTTACTAGAATTATTGCGGGATTGCTTTTAAGATTGACCCTATCTAACTTCATGTCTCAAAACCTGACAACACACTACTTTTAGCTTCATTCAAGAGCTAGGTTCCATGCTATTAAAACTGAAGAAAAACAGTTCCACGCACCAAGTAGGGAATCTTCATCTGGGGCTATTTTACATTTGCTATCACACTGCCACACATTCCCCTCACTCCCCAGCAAGGAAACAATTAAGCTATTTTGTAAACAGCTGTGTACCTCTATAAACTACTTACAGTTGTATACTCTAGCACTATCTAACCTTTAAAGTAAATCACAGAACAGTTAAGATCGGACCTTTGGAGGTTATTCGGTCCAACCCTCTCTCACTTATTCTTTAATATCTCCATGGTGGGGAAACTCCAGAACTACCATTTTTCTTTCTGGGAAAGCTGTAGAAGCACCATGTTAATATTACCACTTTGACTAAAAAATCCCCACCCAACAAACCAAAGCCAACCAACAACCAATATGTAAGTAGAATTCATCACATTAGGTAACATTAGCAACTTAAATAGCATCTCACATTCAGGGTCTAGAAAAAACATGGTCTTCAGTTCATAAATTCAAGACTTTTTTCTTAATTTTGCATTAGAACTAATCTAGCCGAGCAATTGGAAATAACAACAAATGTTATGTTGTTTGTTTCACTTAGGAATTTTAACATGTATTAATCTGAAAGAAATAAAGAAAACTCAAAAACTTTACTCAACTCCACAAAATTAAAACTGTACTCCATCTCACTTGGTGCCCGTTCATATTCTTAAAAAGAAGCAACTTTAGCAGGTGCAGTTTGAAAGATATATTGTATCACTTGAAAGGGAAACCACATGCCCATTTTCAGCTTTCATTAAATGCACATTTCAGCTTAGAGACTAGGTGGATGTTTATAGTAAAAGTTTGTCTTTAACAATTTTCTTACAAGGAATGGAAAAAGAGCACATTTTTAAGTTTTTAAGCATCAATGCTTCCAGCAATTGTCTCACAATCTTTAAAAAAGGAAGGATAATTTAATTTCTGATCCTTTCTCCAAACAGACCCAATGTCTTAAAAATCAGAGTTCTTCTAGCAATACAGAATCAATGCCTTTTAACATCATTGCATTTCTCTAATATAGGATGTAGAAAGGAACACTAGCTAAATGAAACACAATTACCTATTTGCAATCAGATGCAGAACTTTGGCTTTTGGCATCTCTCAAAAATGAAAGCGACTGCTTTTTCAGCCAGAGGGGAAGAAGCAGGAAAGAAAAAAAAGAGAAAAACCAAAACACAAAGAAACATCACAATCTCATTGTTAACTCTCCTTCTTACACAATCAGTGCAACAAGAATTCTCCAGAGGCTTCACAGCACAGCTGAAAATCTGCCCTGTAATACATGCAAGAACACAGCTCAAAATGTCAGAACTGCACTGGCAATGATCTGGACTTGATCTTTTTGACTTACACCACAGTAAACCAAATTGAATTACATGGAATTGAACAAAATTTGTTGAGTTCTAAACCAGTACCCTTTTAGAGCAAACATCGATGAAATTATCCCTCTGGTTGGACAGAAGGATTCAAAACTTTCAGTGATCATTTATTTGAAATTGGTTTTGAATATAGGGCACAGGATAATATTGTTTTAAATAAAGTTATATTTAGACTGTCATTCTGGAGAAGCTGGATGTGCTGAAAGGAAAATAAGATAATAAGATTAAATAATGGTGATAATATGGAATACATATAAAGGGAGACACTAAATTTGTATTTCAGAGACCAGAGAATGTAGTGCTTATTTTTTATACCCCTGGCACTGTAAATGCCCAAGAAATCCCTGAAGGTCTTATAAGAAGCAGAAGGTGTAAAGACGAGATGGGCTTTCAAATGATCTCTGCTGAACTATTGTATGCAAGAGGAAAAAAAAATTTAATCTGCTCAGGACACTTACTACTTATCATAGTGTCTTCAAAAAGAGATTTAATTACTTAAGCTTGGATATATTTGTCAGTATATAGCGTGTTACTATATTGGGATTAATGCTCTGAAGCATCTTTCCCTGTCACCTGAGATTTTCCCAGAACACAAGACATCATGTATAACTAAATACCACATTTAGCATTTTGAGTCTTACATAAGAGCCCTTCTGTTTCCACAGAGCTTATGCTAAAAACAAGTGACTGATTTAAGCAATGCTACTAGGCCCTTAGAGTGTAATTCTCCTTATTGTCTTATCAGGCACACATGGACGTGTGAATCTTATCTAAGGATTACATCTGAAAAGGATCATGATTAAAAAGACACGATCATAATCTATCTCCAACTGTTTATTTTATTTACGCTATTTATTACCTAGCATATGTTTGAAAGATACACCCTGATATACAAATATGCAGTTTTGACTGCACACATATATAAACAGTACTTAAATTTCAAACTGATGCTCCCCTCAAGAGCAGAATAAAAAGTAAGCCAGTGATCCCAAAAGTCAGAAATATATACATATAAAAAAATACTTCACTGAACAGAAAAAAAACACAGACAAAAAAAATCATAACAATCCAAAATGGAATGAAGCACAGTATCTGTACAGAAGAACAGAAAGAAGCAGGAATATGTTCTCCCTGATATCAAAGAATTTCATTAAAGAATTAAAGGGCTGGCCATGCACAGACTTTCTGCGCTCTGAAAAATTCTCAGCTCAGAACAATACTGAAGAATTGTCTCAAGAATGCAAACGTAAATGTCCGCAGGTCTGTAACACTTGAACTTCTTTATTACTTATGAACTATTTCAAGGCTATCAAGCACCTGTTTTCTTCAGTCTGTTTGGAATCTACTTTTCAGCCTAGATCTCTACAAATAGAACACCGCGTCCCTGCAGACTCCAGCAGTTTCATTAGGTGTTTTGCCCGGGTCCAGGGGACCAACAGAGCAAATTGAGTGCACAGATATTATCTGTGAAGAATTAATATATAAATTGGATTCCTAATTTATGGGATAATCTGAACTCTAGATCAATACAAATTACCTACAAATGAAACCAAAGTAAATTCCACTTCTTCAACACATATGAAATTAAAACATCTATATAGCTTATGTTACAATTCCTGGGCACTGTGGACAGACTTAGTGGCAAATACACTTAGGAATTTTATGGCATTCCCACAACAGACATTGGTCATAAAGAGAAAAAGCATCCAGTTACAAACAAACTGACTAAGAGCTGAAGTCTTATGAAACGTTCTTCACCTTTGATGAGTTTAACCATAGGATAGCTCCTGGTACTGATTGGAGCCTTGGTTAAAATTATGTGCTAATGTTCCCTGGCTGGATGAAACAGACAGTTCTGAAACCAAAATATACCTCCCTTTTCACCTAGAGCTACTTTCTCCTTCATTTCAGTGGCAGGGGTCCTGTGAGAAGTCGACAGTTCACTTATGTGGACTAGACAGGGACACTAGCATACACACTCCACACACTTCTAAAAACCATTTTGTTGATATTCAGTTTGAACTCAGACACATGTGAAAGAAAGGCATGACTATGCACCAGGCTAAGGGAGCATATCTGTGTCAGAATTGCTTCATAGTCATCTTCCTATTCTATGCTGAACTCCAAGGTAGCAAGCTCATTTTCTTATGTTTGCAAGGACAAGCAGGTTTGGGTTTTGTTTACCGCAAAAGCAAATGGCACACTAATTCTGAAGTGGCCTTTGGCCATCTACCTGCCACTTCATCTAGTTACGTAGTACTAAAACACTTCCTGGTATTCAAATATAATTTATCCTTCCTTTAAAAAATAAATAAAATATTAATAAATTTAAAAAAAAAAAAAAAAAAAAAAAAAACCTTCCAACACCACCTACCTTGTAAAATAACTCCCTGTAAAGAACAAATTTAACACAGTAAACTGTCCAGTGGTTTTCCAACATTAAATGGCTAATAGCCAACCAGCTGTTTGCCATGCCATTAAAGAACTCTGATAAACTCCTTATGGCAGATGGGAATTAGAAGGTGATTTAATAACTGCCAAATGAATCATTTATGAGAAAAATCTTATTTTAACTGGAATGCTTTACTTTATAATGCAAAACTACCACCTGCAATACAGACTAGAACTACAAATTATAAATAAACATTTTAGGATAAATTATTAAAAAATACATTGTGCTCTTCAAACAAGAATGGTTATGTGCTATTACTTCAATGAAAACAATTTTCTATATCATACAACTCACAGCAAATTTCAAGATGTAATAAAACAACTGCAATACATAGAAAGCAACCTTCCAATACAGGACAACTCAATCTGTACTAGGTGGGCTGGAAATAGCATTTAAAAACAAACAAAACTGAAAAATCACCACCCAACTAAAAAACCCACACAGAAGAATTCTCTCTCCAGAGAGTTTTAATACATTACTATCTTTCACATTCAGAGAATACTTAAGTCTGGTCTCCTGAAAGACTGTTAATTCAGAAGCCACTAGAACTCTTTTGCTATTAAAATATCCCACCAGTAAGCATCCATCATCTTCCTATTATTAGTTTGCTTTAATCTAGGAGGCAAAATGTTATGTTGTAATATTGTCTCGGGCTCCAGGAATTCAGTGTTTACTAATGTTAGTTTAGAATGGGAAGAAGGAGTTTACTATGGGGGAAAAAAGGGCGAAGAACGATTAATGAACATCATCCATCTATATGTTAAAGTCTTAGAGGCGGGAGAGAATAATTATGGTACTACTTGAGTAAATGATCATACTTTTAAACTTAATCCTGATTCACATACACCACCCACTTAATTGCTTCTTTCATAAAGTCTGCACAATCCATACATCATAAGAAAACATCAAAAAGGAATTTGCATAGCCACATTAAAATGGAATGTTATGTTGTAATGACTCACCTGCTAAAGGTAAAGCCTCCCACAGCTTGTAACTAGAGCCAGACTCATCATCTATTTTGCAGGCAGATTAAACTTGAGAGCACAAATGAAACATGATTGCATGTGAAGTCATATAGTTCTTGTCTTCCGTTCCTGCTGTTAGATAAAAATCTTCTTGGTGAATGTTAAGAACGGGGCACATAGTTTCTCAAGATCTGAATCTAAAGACTTTTTTCCCTTCATCTAATTTCTGTAGCAAATCACAAGCCACAGATGGTAACTAATGTATGAAGAAGATATCTTTCTTACCCCATCAGCATGATAATAAAGTGCAAACTCCCCACCCCAAAATAAAGTAAAAATCACCAAACTTTTCAAGAAACAGAAGTATCTTAGAGAGCAATGAATGTTATCCTGAAAAACAGACATTAAAGAAACACTAGATTTTCTTCAGTGACATAGTGACAGAAGAGGCTACAGAGATCTCTGGGACGGAATTTACTAAAACTAAAATTAGTTATTAAACCACAGTTTTGAGGTCAGACTTCAGAGCTGAGGAATATTTCCCCCTATTTATCCATGAGGAACACTTTTCTAGTTTTATGTATCTTTTTGTTTAACTGAAAGACAAAAAAACCTAGAACCCTGATCCTATAAAAGCTGAGGTCACAACTTTTTGCTGTTCTTTTACTGCAAACAAATCAGCCATTACATACAAGTAGCCACCCACAAAATAAAGCTTTCTCCAACAGCTATGAGCAGAAAATGTGCAATGAAGACTCTCTCTTGGAAAGCAAACAGTCATATATTTTCCTAAGCTCAAGTTCAAAAGCAATTTCATTCCACCAGCACTACTTGATGAGGGAGCACTTCTGATTCTGTGAGTTTACATATTGGTTTTTAATTTTTGTCAAGTTCTAATCTTCCACGAGCACTCTAGTTCATGGTTAAGCATTGCAATATTCAAAGGTTTGAGACACTCACTTATTTAATCATGCAGAGAATTAACATGATTCTTTCTTATAAGACATCAAGTAGTTGATTAGTTTTAGATTTGGAACATTTCTCCCCTATACCCTTCTGATCACTTCACTTGGGGAAATAAGACCCAGCTTACTGACAGACAAGTACATTTACCATAGATCTACAACTCTTATAGCTATAATGAATTCCATTTTAAAGGAATATTAATAAAGCACAATGAAAATGAGCACACGGTACACAGGTTAGAATGTTAACAAAAAAGTTACCATTGCCTGACAATTCTAGAAGCTACCTGATATCTGCTTTTGGTGAGAGTATGGACCATGCCAACATCATATATAGTGACATGAAGAAATGGGCAGGAAGGAAGAAGGGAGGGACAAAAAAAACCCACACAAACAGTGGGACTTCATGGGGCAGACCTTATTACAAGTTTTGGAGCATGGCATTTAGAGTTTCCTACTTCTTTTCAGGACTAAACAAAAAGGTTTCCCCCCAGCCTGCAGTTCAAGACAACTTCGTACGGTATTTAGAAATTTAGTATTTAGTATTTCAGTATCTAGGTAAATTCTTAATTTTTCACCATGTCATGATTTCTAAGCAACTGGAATCAAGAACTCAACTAAAGTACGTTTCACAGACCTTTGGAAAATATTTTCAGATATTCAGAAGCACAATCCCTGTGTTTATCATCACATCATCTCATGTGCATTGTTACTCCTCTCTGTTGCCTTAAAGAGTTGCAGAATCCAGTATCTTGCCAATAAATAGAGCCATGCTTAGTGTTTACATCTGGAACTCCCTGTGCAGGCAAGCGACAAAAAGAGCTTTAATAATGGACAGGTTTTATTTATTTATTTTCTTTTTTTTTCTTTTTTCTTTTCTTTTTTTTTTTAAAATACAAACTACTGTGCTAGATGGGACCAATCTGATTAGCTTTTATTATGACATTTTCTGACATTTTTCCATCCATTATATCTGTAATCTTCATTTAGATTCTTACCACATTGACAATGCTGTAATTTGTTTTGCATGAGCACAAGAATCCTCACAACACATAAAAAAAAAAAAAATAAAAAATCAATATACATCTAAGGTAATAATTAGTGTTTTTAAAGCTTTCTAAACTATAAGATGTGAAAATTTAAACAGCAAAAAATCCTAAGCACACTCTGTAGGAACGAATTTGGGACGAGGTGTGAGGGGCTTAATGCTCAAATGCTGTAGTGCACTCCACATACAAGCAGTAATAAAAATCTATCACTTAATTATTTACATGTTGTGTAAAACAGCAGTCTCCTTTTAGTTAAGAGCCGCTTTATGTTGTTTTCATCGATACAAATGCTGCCCAAGTGATTGTGTGGGAGAATACAAGAACAGACTGTAATAAAATTAAAAATAACTTTCCAAGGAAATAGTATTTGGAAGGATTAATTACAGAAGTTCAAACAGGAGGCCATATGCTTTCCCTTGTCTTTACTGTTGAGCATACAGTATGCCTGTAGTACAACAGGGATGGCAAAGCAAACTGATTCATTTACCAGGTAACTATTCAAGACATCTTTGTGAGCCTGCATATAGTTTATCTAGTCATTTCACCTCTATGTTAATATTTCTATCAGCCATCAAATAGATTTGTGAAATAAACCTGAAATTGTTAGCCTTTTGCTACTATTTCTACATAGCAGGTATTTGTAAATTTCTAAATAACTCAAAGAAGTTGGTAGTGTGGAGTTATTTTATATATCCCTACTTCAAATTTTCTATTCTGAATATACTTCCAAGACAACAGGCTGTCAAATATCACAGCTGCAGTGTATGCACGAGAACTTTTAAAAAGTTTTTAAAAGCACCTTTTGTTTTTATGCTTTTCACTTATATAACACAGAGTAAAAAAGTCATTATGACATGGTAAAACTTCACTGAAATTCAAATCCCTGTGCTGAAAAAAGAAGTGCATGTTCAACTTCTCTGCTTTTCTGACTTCAGGTCCAAAGGCTTATCCTTGGAAACTTGAGGTTAGATTTCCATTCACATTGGAAAATCTTGGCATCTTTTCTCAATTCAACAATAGAAGAAAAATCCACAAAATATTATACTGGCCTTGTAAGCAAGAGAGGACCCTGCTGAAACTTTGTTGTTTTTGTTAGTAGAAAAACTAACAATATGAATCAAGATTTTTAATCCCAAATAAGTTAAGTGTGATGTGACCAAGCAGTCAAAATTCTTCAAACATTATATTATGGGCATTACTATCTTTTTATCCAGTTAAATCTATATGACTTTGAGTGATAAGATCCTTACCAGTACCTTAAAGAGTAGATCAACACATGAAAAATTACTGTGAAAAGACATTATTAGACATGTATAGCCTCAGAACATGTCGCAAAAAGACCAAAAAAGTGTAGGTTCTCACAATGTACTTTACATGAAAACAATAATAATAACTTTAAAAACTCATCTCTGAACTGACTTGAAATAAAGGAGAAAAGTTGCATTAAAGAACAAGAGCCAATTTGGGAAAAGTGATTGAAGTCTCTATGCCCTGCAAGAAAGTAGCTTCATAGGAAAATAATTTCTTAAGAAGTGTCAAACCATTATAGATAAAAATAATTTTAAAAAAAGAAACTGTTGGTCAATAGTATGCATTCCAAGGGTATCTAAGTAAAATCATAGCAGGGAAAAAAAAACTATAGAACTAGAAGTATTTATTAAATGACAAGAAGAAATAATTTCAAATAATTTTCTTCTCAGTGTTTGAAATTCTATTTTATGAAATAACATGCTGATGCACAGAAAGTTTTCTGCAAATATAAATCCATCAGGTCTAAAGTGAAAAATCCACTCACAGTAAAGCTGGTTTCTATACTGTTTAAACATAATGCACTACTCTGTCTAAATCATAAGGGAATAAAGCACTTAAAATAGGGTGTCACATTTCAAAGTAATAAATAGCAGATTGATTCAACCTCCCAGTTGATCCTGCAGTTTACTTACATACAAGATGGAAAATAAAGTACTGAAGCCACTGTGATTTACTTCTCAGAAATGAGATACTCTGTATTAGTGTAAATGAATGCAAAAGTCCAGCACTGACAATTTATTGCACTCTTAGTACAAGCCCTGATTAGATCAAATTGCAGGCTTTCTCAGCATGCTGCATATACATCGCTTCAGTTTCCAGTAAACATTATCAGCTACGCACACATAATATAAAAGGACTGCTCAGAAAGTAACATATCCTATTTTATTATGGTGGCAGAGGTGGACATTGGTGGTATGGCAGCAGAGGTTGAACCTTCCAACCAACATTCTATTACATTTTCTTGCTGTGCGACAGAAAACAACAGAATGGTGCCTGACATGCAAGTGTGCAGGAAGCAAAGGTTTGTTACTGAATTCCTCCATGCAGAAAATATAGCACTCAATGACATCGTTCATTGACACTTGGAGAATGTTGATGGAGACCAACCAGTGGATGTGAGCACAGTGTGACAGTGGGTGGTGCATTTCAGCACTGGTGAGAGTGGGTTGCTTCCACTGGTGCAGATTTTTACAAGTGTGGAATGTAGGCTCTTGTTCATTGCTGGCAAAAATGCACAACTAGCGGTGGAAACTGTGATGAAAAGTAATGTCTTGTAGCTGAGAATTTGGTCTATGAAGTAATGCCATTGTGCTCTTTGTATCTGTTGTAATCTCTATGGAAATAAATAAGAAGCATTGCTTTCAGTGATCTATGTATGTATAAAAATGAAACCCCCAGGAAAATTTCTCAATTCCAAAAATGATTTTCATGACATGTTTCCCTCCTTTTTTCCAATACTAAGGGTAAGCTGTCCTACTTCAAAAGTAAATGTGTAACTTAAAAGTGGTTACATATAGGATTTTTTCCTAAAAAATATCACCTAAAATAGAAGGATTTGGAGGAATTCTGAGCTCTGGCCAAACTCTGAAGTGGAAATCACACTCTGGTAATGATCAGATAAATGGAATTGAGATATAAAAGGACAATTAACACTATTACATTATTCCTGATCTCTATTTTGGGTTATTTCATTGAACTGGCTCTGCTTTCTCCATTCATCCCAGGCATTTTGGATCATTTTGCACTGGAATTTTAATTGCATTGTCAGGAAAATATTGTTTAACAGGTCTTAAAATAGAAATTCAATTTAGATTTTAATTTGCTTACTAAATATTTTCATTGACATGCACTGATTTAAAAATTAGAGAAAATTTGCAGTGAAATTTCTAACTTGCATCCTAATTTAACCCACTCTTCTAATACGAGGTTCATATATCCATTTTCATCTAACTTTCCTGTGCTTATATGATTTGCATCCAAAAAGACTGCACATTTTAGTTAATGTCAGCTATGCTTTTCCAGATACAGATAATCTTTAAAAAAAAATAATCTACATAAAAACCTAAATGTAGTCTTTAAAAAAAACCTGCACGATTTTGCGTGTCAGAATATTTGTTCATGCAAATTTGTGCAAACAAATTACTTTTTTGGACACCACACATGTGATGTCTGGCACCCCCCTACTTCAATTCAGCATTATACATGAAGTTTTTCTATTTTAAACATATGTACTCTTCAACTAACATCAATATTAAGTTTCTATCATTGTTAGGCCATCAGAAATAAACTAATATAAATACTTGCTCATGATGCACGTATAAGGGTCAAAGCTGCTCAAGATAGCTTTCAAAACAATAACTAATTGAACTTAATTATTTCAAGCACTTTCAGCATGTGATAGAAAATACAATGCCACTTCCAGAACTATCATAGCAACACAGTAAAGATGACAATCAAGACCAGGGAAGCCATCATAAACAAGTTACTCTGTGTAGCTGACAACTGTCATATCTTTCTGTGTCAAGGACAACCGGTAATAGATTTTAAACTGAAAAGAGTAGGTTTAGATTAGATATGAGGATGAAGTTCTGTACTATGAAAATAGTAAAGTGAATACCACAAGTTGCCCAGAGAAGCAGTAGCTGCCCCATCCCTGGAAATGCTCAAGACCAGGTTGGATGGGGCTTTGGGCAACATGGTCTAGTAGAAGATATTCTTGCCCACGGATTGGAAAGCGATTATCTTTAGAGTCTCTTCCAGTTCCAACAATTCTATGATTTTAATCCTAAATATTCTTTATTTACATCCATATAAACAATCTCTCCATTGAAATATATGGAAAAGTGGTGTCACACTGTCAAGTTGCTGCCCCTACTATACAGAATCTAAACGTGAGCTTCATTATTAGAAACAATAAGCCAACAATAGATTATTTTCTATTTAAATGAATTACTAAAAGTAATATCCTTCAAAGGAAAACATACTGATGTACTATTATTCTTTTTTAATGTTACATACAACAGTATTTTTTCAGATTTTTTTTTAATCTCTTCTGTGATTTTCCCAAAAAATATTCATAGCAATACTATCAGTAATATTCCCAGCAAATAATTTCATTTACCTCTGTAAGTTCTAGGACTTACAGGAAACAGGAAGCAATTCTACATCAGTTTATAGTCCATTAATTATTGAGATTAATGTTATCCAACTGTTTCCAAAGAGTCCTGCTTTGCTTATTCCAGAAGGAATTCCTTAGTGGAAACATTGAGTTGGGTGTCCAATTTTTAAAGCAAAGCACAAGAGACTTGGAAGCAGCAAGAGTTCTTATCAAACTGTTTAAGAAATGAAGAAAACTAAGTACGTGGGATACCAATCCAAATCCCACAGGTGACTAATGTATCTGCACACCTACAGCTCCAAGCTCAGCATGTTGGCTTACAAGACCACAGAAATTCAAGGCGTTCAGTCCAGCTAGAGAAGCACAACGTTCCCTTTTAATTTAAAAAGCATCTTTACTAGTAAACTCATAATATTCTACAAAAATATTTCAGAAGTCACACACTCATATCACGTCACTTATTAAAGTGCCCCCACAGGGTTTCTCTTTTCACACAACAGATAACCCATCTTCCCAGTCCCTTTCCCATTAATATTGCTTGGACAACAATCTGGATGTTTCACTTTTTCCCATGTATTGGCTTCGCAACATGCAGATTTTCATTTGCTTCATATTTTCTCAACCTTATACTATCTGGCATTCATAGAACAAGATCTTAGCTTTCACTTTACTTGTGTTACTTTCCTGGGCTTGTTTAATTCTTAGCTTTTTAAACTAAGATTCTCACTGGGTCAGCTGAACTCTGAGCCACTCAGCCTCCTTTTCCATCCCAAGCTGATGAAATCTCCCTAAACTATTTCTTTCTCATCCGTCTTGGCCAATCAAATGCCTTAGTGCTAAAATCTCATCTTGTGGATATCCTGAATTTACTTTCATTTACTTTGCCATGTAGATAATACAATTAGTCTGTCAATGAATAGATTTTATTGTTTTCATTTATCTTTTTTCATTTGTTGATGTTTCCCCCCAGAACCTTCACCGATTGCCAGGTTCTGTGATTTTATTCTTTCCCTTAGATATTATCAGTATTTTGCATAAGATGCTACGTGATTCACAGAAAAATAAGCGAAATACCTGTACAATCATTGCTTGCTGCTGATAGTTCTAAGGCACACCAAGGTACATTCAAATTCAAGATTAACGAAGAAAAGCACTGAATGATGTAGTCTGAACAAGACATTTCAAACAGTGTAGCAAAATAGAAAAAAATGCTTGTGCAAGAAAAAGTATACATATATCAATCCATTTTTAGCTATAGAACAAAGCATGTATTGACATGTAAGATATATATTATACATTTAGAATTGTTGTTATGCCAAATAACAAGAAGGTTCTTGTCATTTCCAGACACTTCTATAATACTACACAATGCTCAGATTTCAAGTCAACTCTTCTTAATTCAGAAGATGCCTAAGAAAGTTTATAATGATCTCTCTAGCAGAAAAGAAAAAGAAACATAACGAAGAAAGCGTGATTTAGAAAGGAACATCAGGTGGTGTCCAGATTGCTTTCAAAAGCGCTAACCACAGTGTTCTTTGGAGCACTTTTGGTGAAATTCTCCCTACCTCCAAAGCAAACATAACTCCTGAGAACAAATGGAAGTGACTGTGTTACTGAATATAAAGTGAAGTATCATGGCGGCAGTAGTGGCATTGTCTTAGATTGTATAAGTGACACAGTGCGAGTTATACAAGTATTTGAAATAAAAAACTACTACCAGTTTTCACCCATACTTCATAAAGCTTCTGTACCTATTGCAACACCTCAAAACAAAAGACCGTTTTTCTTCTTACCATGGTTAGAATGCTTATAAGCTCATTTTACACAAGACTCAGTAAGATCAGGATACAGAAACTTGTCTATTTGTGCATCACCAGATTTAGTGAGCTAGAAGTCAGAAAACTGAAGTACTAACTGTCAAGAAAAAAAGTAGACATATTAAAGATAACTTTCTTTAATATTCCTGAGCAGTAAAGGGAAATACCAGGGGAAAATACAGGAAAATATTTTGAAGAATAATATAGAAGAATGTATTTAAATTAAGGTAAAAAATAGAAGAGGTTTCCAAGTGTTCCGTCAGAGCTGCTTTTCTGTTTCTTAGAATGGGCATTCTAACATATGCATTTCTTTCAAATTTAACTTCATTATGCATCCTTTAATGATCTTTGGTAACTAACAATTGAACAATCATTTAAGCATATATAGATCCCCAACTCTTTTTAAATTCAAGGATTTTCACCTTCAGGATGTATAAGGGTATACAATTCTGAACTAACTCTGGAATTTTTATAGCCTATTTGTCATCACCCTTTGGCATGGATACAATTTATGTGTTATTCTAAAATATCAATCAAATGGAAGAAAAAACCTTCACATTGAATATTTTGATGTGTAAGTTATGTATCTTTCTTCAATGGATTCTATTGATTATTGACTCCTAATTTCTAAGATATTTTCTTCTTTATCATTAAATTCACATATATTCAAGATAGCTTCAGTGCAAAAGGCATCTATTTTTTTCCCCTTATATTCTTCTAGTAATATAAACCTGAGTTACAAAAGTCTGCATCAATATCCCTGAAATGGCACATTTATCATACTCTGGTATATGTTAATTCAGATGACAACAAACATTCAAATTTCCTAATGCTTTTTAGATTTTTATGCACATTTATTTTTCATACTTCATACATTCAATTATCCCTAGAAGTGCTTCCTCATCCTTAGATTTCAGAGGCTTCAAAATAAACATCAAACTTTTGTGCACTAGGAAGTTGCATATTTTTATGTATACATATATATATATTTAAATATTAAGAAAAAGAATTTGCTTTCAGGTAGATTACACTATTTCTAGGTCTGCAAATAACTGCTTAAGACTGCATCTTCCATACCACCGACTTTTTAATATTGCAGATTACACTAGATCCACCTTGAGATGTCTGTGGAACACAGTGTTTTCTACCAACCACAACAACAAAAAGAATACCTGAGAATATTGTTAAAAATGCCAGATAGTACTATGGCAGGGGACTACAATAGGTGATATATTTATGTAGTTCTAATTAAAGAGCACGTTATTAACCATCTGCTAATTTTTTGTAAAAGCTCTGATGTCTCACAGTATATTGCTACAAATGCAAAGTCTTTCTCTTCAGAAACCAAACTAAGCAGAATTTTTTATAATATCGAGGACCTTGAAGGAGGAGTGGGGAGTAATTCAGTACTTTAATCTACTAAATATTTTAAAGGTTTGTCATCTGTGCTTTAATGTCTATCTTTTCACCAGGTGCATAATAGCTTTAGCACTGCAAAAGAAGGATCTATACATATCTCTTATGTCATAAAACACTAATCAGTGTAAACTTCAAAGCTTTTACTTGAGAGTGTAAACTTCTAAGAAAGATTAGATAACTACTGAGCAGATGCAATCCAGGAATAAAAATAGATGGAAGCATAATAAGGGAAGCCAAAGCTGTTGCTAAAAAAATTCCATCCTTATTAAAGAAGCAAGACAACGCACAAAAAAGAAATTAAGGTGCAATTAACACACTTTTAAGGATAGTCAAGGATCTTTCAAATAGTTCTTCAAAATTTGAGTTCATCATTTGAAAGCGAATGGATTTCACCTTTGTACAAGCAGATTTAGATATTCTCCACTTCCAGTCTTGTTCAACATATTCTACAAAATTTAAAAACCTAACCATATTCACATTAAAGAGTACCATACATTTTATAGAAAATTTGACCAATTTCTTTGAAGTATGACACTTTTACAAGAAAGCATTCAACATCTGAATTCCAAAGCTATAACGTTCACTAAAGTCCAAAATCCCATAATTTCTTAAAACATAATCAAGCAATCATCACATATTGAAGCATTTACAGAATCCCTGAAGAATTAAGAAAATTATTTAATGGAATTACATTCACACTTCAGAAATTCAAGTACTGTACACATCTCACATCTCATTGCAAACTGGCTCTAAACAGAGAGATAAGTGTAAGCGAGATATATATGTGAAAACTTCAATATTTTTTGTCGCATGAAAACATATTTCAAAACACATTCAAACTGAAGAACAGAAAAACTGTCTTTCATTCTACAGTTTGCAGACAAAATGATTCATTTTTTTCATATGTGATGAAAGTGGCCAGGTGTCATTACAATGGTTACTTACTATGCCAAAAGAAAAGCATGAGCCCACTGCCAGTAATCTCACCAACACCCTCACTATAACCTGCACTAGAAAAGGGTTGTTTGCAAACAGCTGATGACACACCTTTTTTCAAGTGTTCAACTTAATACTTCTCTTTTCCTGAAATCCACAGCTCTTCTTATTGTATGTAAGTACATACTTTTCTTCTTTCCATTTTTTTTTTCCCTCTATTCCAGAAGCTCAGATAGTGTGGTTCAGCCAGGCCAATTATACCACTTGCTTCGTCAGCTATGAAATTCTGATACACAAAAACTTTAGGTCTTTAGAACACAGTGTCCCTCTTTCTTTCAGAATAAATGGCCAGTTTTCCTGAGCATTAGAGTTCCGTCCCCATTCACCTGTGAATTTAGATCAGCTACCAATAAAACACAAAGTGCGGGAAGCAGCTATGGTCAGAAAAAAAGCTTTCATTATCTTTTGTTTTAGAAAGAAAATAGATTTTAGATAGATGCCAGCTTCCCCACAGTTTTTATGCAAGTTATTAAGCTGGACATTTGATTATAGCCAAAATACGTTAAAATGCAGAGAGCACAGCACAAGCATATTTCTACACTGATATTTCATTCAAACCTTTAGAACAATGTCCTGCCTCTCAGAAAGGAGTATCAGGTACCTGTTTACAGTGTAGGAGACAGATTTTGGAAAATTTTGGTCTGTAAAAAAACCAACCCACTTAAATTTGTAAAACAACCATCACATTCAGGTAAATATTTCTGTTTGCAATACCCCATACATTAAAAAAAATGCCTAGTGCAACATTCTCTAACTGCTTTTAAAGCAGTGGGCTCTTGAGTTAGACAGCAATGGGGATCCTATAACTGAAAAAAAGAACCTCATGTAAAATCCTGGACATGCTCTCCCTGACAGGGTAATTTATAGTGGTTAGTAGACAGCAATACCTTGCTCAAGTAGCTCTTCTCCTGGTGCATATAAACTAAATTAATACATTCACATCAACAACTTACATAGAAGATCTTTATCACACGACTGCCACTCCATCTTTTCTATTGGAATATTGACAGATTTTCACTTCTGGAGAGTTCTTGGCATTAAACTGGAGAGAACCCAAACTATTAGAAAATGTAAGAACCTGATCTTGAAGTTAAAGAAAAACAAACAAACAGTATTACATAACAATCCTAAAGTACACATGAAGCAATTTAGTAGGAATTACAGATACATTCTGAATTTTGCTCCTGTGATACTATCCCCAGCTGTACTTATTCAATTCATTTACAACAGGACATTTATAGACAGTTGAATTTCTGGAGTCATCTACTCATAGCCTACCTTTCCAGTATTTAAATAAAATAGATATATGAAGATGGAAAAACATTCAGTCATGTAAACATTTTTCAAAAGATGTCTTCATAGTTCGGCACAGAATCCTATAATAATTTTTCCTGAGTACGTTTTATTTTTATTCTTAGGAGTGTGTAAATCAAATCATATGAAACAAGATTACATCTCCATGTATTCAACACCTGCTATGCAACAATCATCTATTTTACATCTGACTTTCAGTATAAACTGAGAATCAAGTAAACATTTATTTATTATTCCCATAAGACATCACGTCTAAAAGTAGTTTTTCATTTTGCTCATTTTAGAATTGCATGTAGACATTAAAATATTTTTTACTTTCAAGTTTAACATCCACAATAATTTTTACACATGCACTTTGTTCACCTGGAAGTGAATTCTCAGCACCAAGCATACAAATATTGCAAGGTATGCAGGCATGCTGGTCCACAGACTTAAAAGATGTCCGTTCCTTTCTTATACCATATGTATACTTCATATTCTATGATTTACTTTTAACTTATCACTCATTTAGCACAGTTAAAAAAGCTAAAGTTTAAAGTCTTTCTTAATATACTTTGTGCAAAACACATGGATATTGCTCACTTTATGAAATGAGTATATAAAAGGGTATCAAACAGAATTTATCAATGTGGTGCATGAGCCTTTTTATATGAGACAACTCAATAAAAAACAGTGAAGAAAGACTGTAGTCCTGTCATATTGAACTACTGCTTAAAGTAGGTAAGATGTAGTGCTTAATCATTAGATACTTGCTATCATGAGAATAGTAAGTGCACTGACTAGATATTTTTATTAAAGCAGCATATATTTACGTATAGAAATCTGAAAATAATAATATATATATATATATATATATAAGTTGAGAACTTGTTTGTATATGAAAGCTTCTAGTTTCAAGGAATGACGTACCTACAAATAACTCAAATGTTAGTTTGTTGGATTTTTTTAAACATGTAGGCAGTTCTTCTTACAAAGGAGTGTTGAACAATGAACCATAAGCCCAAATTACAAACTGGCTCAGACTATTCTGGCATACTTACCCATTTGAAATTTTTGTTCAATAGACAATCAGAATAAGTTTTATCCAGAATAGAAAGTTATCAAGCATCAGTATGAACTTTAGTGTAATTCCAACCTTACCAGGAATGAAAAGCTTATGACTATCAAAAGAGCTGTCTGCAAATAAGCAGCATATTTACCACAATTTTTTGTTACTTAGGTTTTGTTTGATTAATGTAAGATTAAAAACAGTTCCAGCAGAGAACAGGAAGGGAAGAAGCTAAGAGGAGAAGAGGAAGCTAAGAAAAGAGAAGTTGCTGTACTTTTCACAAAATCTGATATGGGTAAAAGGAGTAACTTTTAATGTAGGAAAACCAGTGCATGGTGATTTCAGACTGAGATCCACACCAATCTGCTCCTTCTCCCAAAATCTTAGAGAGGGCCCAATCCACACAACAGAAAAAAATGGACAGTGGCTTCATTCAGCAATTCATAAACCTATATTAAACATTTCCTGTGCTAACAGACTACCAAGGAAAACATAACACCAAGCTTATGAATATCCTTATCTCCAGTTATTTTGGCTGAGAAGATTTCAGTCCTGTTATATCACTTAAGCCTAAATTCACAGAAGAGTTTAGTTATCAAAAATCTTAACTCCTTATGCAACTGAACCTTAGAAAAAGCACATCTAAATGATATATCTGATTTTCCTATGTGGATTCCTTTCTGAATCAACACACCTATCCGACTAAACACAGACTTTCTCAAAGGACAATCAGTAGGAAACACTAAATGATAACTTAAGCCCAACGCCCTCCCCAAATTCCATCAAATTGAGATGTATAGTTCTGAACAGTTTCTGATCAAGAACTTTCTTCCAGAAACATGTCTCCAGAAAAAAAAATGAGACTGTGGTAGGAATTTTGGAACAAAACTTGAAGCAATAGTATGTTCTTCTGGAATTTATACCTCTACTTGCTTCACTTCTGACCTTCCTTTCCCTGAGGAAAAGATATATATTTTTTAGTACGTGTGTGTGCAGTTAGAAATTTGTTCAGCTTTCCCTAAATCTCCAAATATCTGTGGTTTTTTTTCTGATCCAATTTTAGTCCCTCTTCCCCTCTTTTTTTTTTTTTTTTTGTTTTTTTTTTTTTTTTGTGTTTTT
>JAOWBP010004096.1:6124377-6156178 GCA_028571105.1 Tragopan temminckii | reverse complement strand
TTTTTAATCAATAGCATTGGTGTTTTTGTTTGTTTGTTCTGTTGGGTCTTTTTTGTATGATGAGAAAAATATTTTAAAAGCAAAACATAACCAGTAAGTTCCAATTTACCTTTTGCCCTTCTTTAACTCCAAGATAGAACAACAGAGCCAACACGTAAAGATGGAGTAATGCTTTTAAGTATCTCGTCTACAGGTATAGAAGAGCATCGTGTGCTGTTTTACCAGAACTGTAAGTAAAACACAGCAGTTTGCACCATGAAGATCCACATGTCATTACTGTGGTTTGTATCTGTTGATAGCACAGCTAACTCTTTCCTAAGTCTGCAAATATTCTGTAGGTTGTCATTCGTATTTCAGATTGCTACTTTTCACATAGTAGAAACTGAAATTCTCCTTAACAACAAAGTTATTCCAGTATTTGCCAGCAAATGAGCTTCTCCTTCCTGTGTGCTGACCAAGTCACACAAAGAAGGGAAAGGTGAGTAGCTGCGTTAAAATGCTTTCTCTCCTCTAAATCCCTCAGGGAAAGGCCCTTACCACTGTGCCAATGAATTTCTTATGGCTGCCTCCATCATAAATACTCTGATTAAAATGTAAATTCAACCAGCCTATCAGCTTCCCATTAAGAGGACTCTTTAAAAACACCATTAATCAGCTGAGAGATATGTAGTGAAATACCACTTATCAATTCTAACTGCTTATGACAGTTAACAAAGCTTTATATTTGCCCCAAACATGTGCTGATCTATCAATTATGCCGGGGTTCACTCTCACGCTAATTGTACATTTTCTTCTCTAATGCATTTTTGCTGTTATCTCATAGGCTAATGAAAGCCAGGAAATCAATACATATAAATTATACATGCAAAGAAGGACTGCTGTGAACATAAAGTTTCTAATTAATTGCACTTGATTAATTTATATCCTTTAATTATCTTGCTAAGCCACAAACAACATAAATATCCTTGCAATCTGGTTATTGCTATGTCAGTCATAAAAAAAGCAGACACAGTAAATCTATGAAATCTAGCAAATTCCATTGCCAAAAAACATGGTATGGCACAGCACATAAATATAACAGGGCTTACTCAAGACACCTATGAATAATTTTAGTGTGACAAATTACCGCAAAATATGTTGTATAGTTATTTGACCAGGGTTATAATGACGTTATAACTTTCCATGTAGCATACAGGGTAAGCAAAATGTAGGTTTAACACGCAGGATTATGGATGCTGTATTTATAAAACAACTTTGCAATACAAATGTAAGTGATATTGATATCTGATTGGGTAGGTCAGTGAGCAAATTATCAGTATTCTAAATCAGAGCATTACTGTTTTTCTGTACTTAAGATCTCACGGCAATTTGTTTGAAGAGTTAGCTGAAAGCCAGAAATGCATGTAATCAGGGCATAATAACGATATACCCAGCTCTAAGCAGAGTTAAATAAGAACTACCATACTGTCTTTTGTAAGAGGCAATTGGCCAAATATAAAATTCTTTCATTATGCGAATAGCTGTAACTTGGTACATGCTATTATTTTTCTTTCATATTGTGCCCACTTTGATAAACCAACCATATGTCACTGCTCTGAAATCTAATCCTATCAATCCACCAGGCTTGCTCTTTGTCCTACACAACAGCATTATTACTGAATATCTGTATCTACAACTTTCATAAATGTGTAAAAGAAACTGTATCTGTCTACAGAGAGTCTCAGACAGAGACCATCTGTCAGTGACTAAAGCTATTCTTTAAAAAAGAAAACATTCATCTGGGATTTGCCCTTTACAGAGTAAACCCACTTAACCTCCCAATAAGATTAACTGTTATTTGTTTCCATTAAACAAAAATGACCATGCTAATATGCATTTAATAGTACTAACAATGAGAGAAACATAAACTTAGACAATTTATAATTCTTAAAAATTCTAGATCTTTATCTAATAAGAGCTATTTTTGTTATACATAAGTAGCCATTGTCTTTCACTGCATGCTTTCCTCCTTGAAGTTGACAGAAAAATAATAATAAAAAAATCAGAGTAAATATTGAAGCTATGACAGCATACTTGAGTCTGCCACATACTACTGAGAACAATGGGTGCATATAAATTAAGTCTGAATAGTGCATATAAATTCTATATCTATGGAGCACTGATGATTTTCACCTGTGCCCTGAACATCTATGCATTTATGAAGAAAAGTATTTGACTGAATTGATTACATGAGGCTGCCTGAGTAGAGTCAGTGCACTGTAACAGAGGCTATGCTGCTCTCTATAGCAGCACCAGTCACTGAAGCAGCCTAAAACTATATGGAAAAATACCTTCATGCCTCTTTCTCAGCTACAAAACACAATGTTACTGTGATGTAACATTACCTGTCCAGAGGTGGGTGAACATAGTAGGAGACTCCTTTACGTGTAGTCAACACCTACTATCCCGACCTCATATTTATGCTCTTTTTGCCAGCCCAAGTTACCAAGATGTGTAATGGAGTAGTAATACAAATCATCCTAATACATAACTAACAAAGCACAAAATTCATCATAAAATTAATTCCCAGGTCCCTGCCTTTTTCTTTTCTTTTTTTTTTTTTTTCTTCTTTTTCCCCACTTCTCACTTTAAACTCTGCCTCTAAAGTAAGCACGTAGAGAAACTTGCTGAAGTTGTACTCATCCCCTCAGGAGAAGGAGCCTGAGGAGAGCTCCATGAAATCTGTTTCTACTGCAGAACGCAAATCTGACTGAAGCCACTGGAATACGTGTGGTTGGGTTCAGAGAGCTTAGCATCCAGCTTTCCTCATTAATAGGAGCAACACTATTCTGTCAATAAACATTAAAATAAAATAATCATAAAATCATTTCCCTCAGTGACAAATTGATGCATATTATAAATAAGAATAATTACATTGATATGAGAGGAATTATCCCAACTCAGTACCGGTAAGATAGTTCTTTCTAAAACAAATAGCAGCTTCTTTGCTCCCAAGCACAAACTATAGTAAGAACAAGAGGTGGAGGAAAATATTTCAGACATACAAATATTCTCCTCTCTAAGGGTGAACAGTTGATGCATTAGCTGTGCATGCTATTTGTAAGATTCAACAGTTGAGGGAGGGGGAATTCACCTCACAATATATGCAAAATGTTATGTAGAAGTAGATATTTTAACCCCTGTTCTGGTAGAATTCTTAAATCTGGATGAAGATGAATCATCAGCCATCTGAAGACTGCTAAAATGCTTTCTGTTGGACAAGTGATACAGACTACAATATTTAAAATAGTCAAAATCAGTTCTTTGACAATGTTTACATTGGCTTCTCACTGTTTCTTCCCTGTTAAGGACTCAGATTCAGACTGGCGTTGCCCAGCACTATCTGTAAAGCTACAGATGGACTTAGTGTTTTCATTATTTTACCAAAAGAAAAAAAAGTGATGTGTGAAATTGAGAGGTGTGAATTAACAAGAACCATGTTCAGTTGCTGATTAAGATCTGATGTGAGAATTATTGCATGCCAGAAAACTACTGCACAAAATACTCAGTGGTCCCTAGGAACTAACTGAAGACATCCAGAAAAGCTTACTTCATCTAAAACATGTATCATTTCATCAAAGGTAAAAGGAAGAATATAACTTCCACTAGAGTTCACCAGATTTGTCACTTCAGATACAGAGCACCTATATAGAAGCCAAGTACTGAGGTTTGACTACAATTACCTTATCTTTCCTATTTTTAGTGACAGGACCAGATTATTTTAAGTGCATTTTACAGAAAACCTTTCTTTTCTGAAATATAAAGACTGTAATAAAGACAATATAATGTTTTGAAACTGTTTTAAATCCTTCACTCAGCTTTGCTTCTACAGATTTAACATGTAGGGGTTCTAATCTTACTGCTACTAATTAGAGCTTTAGTGTAATTGTGCCAACAGGGTGCTTGGCATAATAATTACTATCGAGAGATTCTGGTGGAGCTGTAACATGCCCACATAATACAGATATGTCTAATATTATACAGCAGTCACCTTTGTATGTTGACTCTTAAGTTGGATTTTAACCAAGTAAGAGGGTATTTTGCCTTTATTTTAAAGCTCAAAAGGCATATACATATGTATGATTTCAGTATTCATTTTTTCCTTCTTTGACTCTTTTGAATATTAATTAGGAAGAAGAAAACTAGAAGGAACATTTTATTCTACATCCTTCATAATTTACTCTAGTTTGGCATGAGGAAATGCACAAAAATACTTATGTTGGCAGATCATGCTCATAATGTAATATTAGACATTCTTAGGATAATGGCTTCAGCAGCAATGTTGATCACAACATGTAATACACTGAACTGAAAACTGAGGATGAGTAAGACAGAAATCTGCTTTTAGAAAGTGCCTGTGCTGCTTTCCATTACAGCTTACTGATTTTGAAATAAATCAGTATGTAGCTGTTTGAACAAGTCTGTCCAGTGAAATGCATAAAACTTAAATTTAAGGGACAATGCAGAGGAAAAAAAAGCCAAAAAAGAATAAAAAAGCCAACAAAACAAAACAGAAAAACCTCAAAACCTAAAGAAAGATTTTTTTTTTAATCACTTCATAATTCATACTGTCTAAAAAGTTTCAGGCATTGAAACTTTCTTGATGCTTTAAAGCTATTATGAAAGAAAACTTAGTAGCATTTAGTTGTTTGGTTTTGTGTTCTTACCTCTAGAAATATCAGCTTTAGCCATACAACCATTAGCAGCAAAATTCTTAATTACAGATATTTGTTAAGAAGGACTTCAAAAGTAATTTAAACACACAAAACCCGTACAACACTGTAAAGGAGAATTTGAGAGTGTTTCATTCAAACAGCAGAATCCTTTTTTAAAAAAGTGAACTTTCTAAATCAAAATGTATTGCACTGAGCCTGAATCAGAGCTCCATTTAGAACAGACAGGCTTGTTTTTACTGCCCCTTAGTGCTTCCCTTTTAAAGTGACAGGAAACCCATTTCTGACTACAGATCAATAGGTTAGCATGTTGCCATCAGACACTAAATTTAGTTGTTGATATTAAACCACAGAAGAGGATATCAGAAAAGTGTGCAGGAGTTTCCATTTTGATGCATTAACCTTGCAAGAAAGTCCCCCAAATACAGTACTGCTTTTTTTTCAGCTTCATATTTTCAGGTGACCATTCTTACAGTACTAAGTAACACGTGGCCTAATTATCATTTTTGGGTCACCATCAGCATAAAAAACACAACAAACATCATATATATATAGTGCTCAAGTTTAAGTTTCACAAATTAGAAAGCACTGAAATGTGCTGTATTAGTTAATATAATGGAAATAAGAAGTATGTATGCTCCTGTCACATGAAATACCTTTTGATGAAGCCTTTTTTCTTTAAGCTTTTAAGATAATCTTAGAGAAATCATCAAACTATAAAAAGAAATCAATAAAACAGAAAAGGTTCCCATCACCCCTAAAAAAATCCATAACTTTTGCATTTTAATAGAGACACTACAAGACTATACTAGTCATTTTCTTTCTGATGTGTTCCTTTGATTTCACTCTTATCTCACAGGACTCTTGACTTTCCTGAGAAAGGGATTATTGAATTGTATGTCTCCCTCAGATGCTCTTGATCATTCAAGTAGTCTGTACTTAAGAACGTTGCAGAGTCTGTTCAGCTGCTGGCTCCTCAGGAAACTCATCAGGGACTGTCATCTTAATATTAATTGGGTTTTGTGCAGGAATCTGAGTCCCACAATGAAAGGGTTTCAAGAGGGAAGATTATGCCCAAAGCCAGATATAAAGACAAACATATTTAGCACAACAATTATGATAATTGCAGAAACACTCTGAGAAATAAGTAAATCTGATTAAGGGCACTTCTACATGATCAAATATTAATCTGATGTCTTCACTCTAACCTGGTTTGAACATAAGAGGCTTCTTATGGTTTTATGTATTAACAGATTTGTAGAAGCTGAACTCATAGTACCTAATAATATGGTACATCCAAGTCAATACAGTAAAAGGATCTTTACGGAATGTAATCCACTTAAATTAAAAATAGACACAGATTGAATCATAAAGCCTAAATTAAAATTGACATACAGTCAATCAATAAAACATTTCGTATAAAGTCTTATGTAAACTACCATAATGTTTTTCAATTTCATAGCATAAAAAGTTATGTGTAATTCTTTTTATTTAATAAAGACTTCATCACTTCAGAACGAGTCATCATAAATACCACCCGGACAATGACTTAAAACTTTCCAGGCACATATAATATCCTGTAAATTAAATACACCTATACTTGCAGATGTCAGATTTATTTCTCTTTTAAAATGTGCGTTATTCATCAAGACGAATTATCTGATTAAACCATTTCATCTTTAAAATCACTATGATTTGTAAGAAACCTAGGCCAACACCATGTATGAGTGATAAGTCAGTGGAAGCAAAATAAAAAATATTATACTTGATATAATGAAAAGTATTTTTAGATTCTTACATAGAGAAAAATTCTGAATAAACCTGAAGCTTACATGTACACATTATGTACAATTTTTAATCTAAATTTGCAGAGGTAGAAGCTACTTGTAAGAGCATTTGCACGACATTTACATAATAATTTAACTCGGATTAAATCTTCCTTGTATAGCTAAGTTTTATTTGTAAGTATTAACCACATGTAAACCTTATGTGAAAGGTAAACCTTGCCAGCATGGCTTACCTCCCATAGTAATTAGGCTTGTGTTTCTGCTTTATTAACTCTGATACAACAGTGTCCTGCCCTCTGTCACCAAGGGTACTAATAGATGATAATCACCACGATTTGGAAACCATACAAATTAAATGACAAAGTGAGATGAAGTGTAGTAATGCAGTGAGTTCAAGGATAAGGGATTTAGTCATTTCAGATTCAGGATATTAGATAGGTAATAAATGAAGAAATTAGATCGTAGTTTAATCACAGAAAATAATCATTTACATTCACACATTAAATACACACATTTCTGAAATATTCCTGTTTTAAAGCTTATACTAAAAAATTGCCTTGTTTCCCTGAAAAGAAATATTAAAACATATTTCCTGCATATAAATACAGTGAAATCTCTACAAGAATTCAGACTCACTGTGAACAATTTTAATGTCATGTGGACAGTAAGCCCTATAAATCAGCCTGAATTAGGACATCAGAAATAGATTTTTATCTGCAGTACCATAATCTTGGAGATGTGATACTGATTCTTAGCTCCTAACAACAATTTTTAATCCACTAATCTCACAGCACAAACATGGCATACCATCATTACCTTTTTAATCCAGTGCTTAATTATTCGGAAACGTAACTCCGTTGACAGAAGTAACTGAAACACAATTGTTAGTATTTTTAGAAGTTTTTAACTGTTAAATCCTGTAATGAATAACATAAGTTCACATTAAGTTCAAGAAGCTTCAAATCCTAATGTCTGTTTAAATGGAAGTCTTCCTTAAAGATGCATTAAAACTGTAACACTCTACCAGCTGACATGAAGATGCTAAATCTGAGCATTGACAGCATTGTCTTATTCAAATCCATACGTGTATTCTGTAATTTATCAATAGTACATTCTTGTTACCCTTTTGAATACACAAGACAGTCAGTTTCAAAGTATTACATGTTTTGAGTTATATCTAAGGCAAACACATGTTTAGAAGGAAGAGCAATATCTTAGCATGCTTATTGAAAGCCATATATTTCAAGACAAGCTAACTTTAAAAAATACATAATTAGTGAAAGACTACCTGTCATAGAGTTTTTGTTTGTTTGTTTTTCACATAAATAAACAGGTGAATGAAGTTATATAAGCATATTATCCAGGTATCGAAAAAATAAAAAATAAAAAAAAAAACCTTTTTGGGAAAGCAATCTGTGTTATTCAAATGAAAGTCTCATTTTCCTAGTAGTTTTCTAAAGCAACATGTTCAGCTACAAACAGTTCATCCTCTACTGATAGATTTAAATTCTGTTAGATATAGGTATCAGTAATCACAGTGCTCTGCAGAAACATAATTCTGCCTGGGCCTGTATCACATGCTTTGAAAGCAAATACCCAGACTCCGCATTCTTTTTCTATCTAAGCAACTACAGTATACTTTTAAACATTACTTAAAACTGAGATATATAAGATACTATTTATACCTTGTTCATGCATACTGATATTAAATATATTATTTCCTACTTTAAAACGTTAAGAAAAAAATCGCAATCATTTCACAACTAAAACTGAACTCTCATATAAAAGCTATTTCAAATTGTATCAAAACTTTTAACCGTATAGGTCTGCTCCCTACTGATCTCAGATTCTACAAAGGATCTACTTTTGTACAGCACAACAAATTCCATGTAGCTCACATAATACAATCCTATCTTATATTTAAAAGGCTCAAACTGTCCAATTTCAAAAAAAGCATATTAAGAGTAATAGATTGCATCTTTGAAGGCTTAATAGACAAAACAAGTACATATACTTTCCTAGTAATCATCCAACTAGCTACTTCTTGCTCTAAAGAATTGTTTTCCATAGTTAGCATGTTTATGGCCATTCAATTCCCGTTGCAGATTATGGCAATTAGATATTTATCCTCCTTAATGTACACTGTTTTTATTTATGTTGAACTTGAATCCATTATCAGAAACAAAGCTGCATACATATAACCCTAACCAATTGCTAGAGATGCACACAGACTGTTGCTTGTTTTCTTTGGGTAGACTAATCTTATGGCATGCATTAAAAATGTTGTACTTGTCACTGACTAATACAGCAAATTGAAACCTTGGAACAATCTTATTTACAATTCAAGTGCTCAATATTTGATTCTTGCATCAGAATTTTCACTTAACCCTTTTGCTATATAACTGAATGTCACGGCTGAACATACAGCTACATTGCAATTTATAGCTAAACACAGGGCAATTTCTTCTGGTACAGAATCACTAAAATATATATCCGGAGTGTATTACCTTGCTGAACACTTTTTTTGAACCTCAGTTTTTATGCAGTACGTAACTGAACATTTCAGCTGTTTTATACTATTCATACAGCTAGGGTCACTGTTAAAAGAAAATAAAAAAAATAAAAACCTCCCTTCATCTGTAATCCATAAATAAAAGGCTTAGCTGTTGGTTTTACTTACAGTTCCCAGAATTTCTCTCTCTTCTAAACCATTTTAGCTCTTATATGAAAGTTTTATTGTTATTCTCTAAGAAAATTCAAAGCTTTACTGAGTCATATGAACAGTTACAGTTGCTTTCTGTGTAGTTGGGTACCCCTGATTCCATTAGGAAAAAAAGAAAACAATGTATGGCCTATGCTAACATCTAAAGACCGAAAACAGAGCCAGTAAAATAGTCCCCCAGACTAAAGGAAATCACTGCTTAATTTCACAAACATTTGTTTCAACTCAGAAGTTGCACTAGAAACTTTAAGTAGTTTTCTGGTTCAAAAAATGCTCAAATTGATAATGTGGACTCATAAGATGCTGCATAGCACCATCTGCTGGTTTGAACAATGGCCTTTGGAAAAGAGTCCAATTATTAGCGCTATCTGAAATCTAAAAAGATGACATTCCACTCACCTTAGTTTCACAGGATTTGTAGGATTCTGCATAGATTCGCAGTACAAACTGAAAGAGAATGACAGAGAGAAAGAGTGTCATACCACGAGCGCATGAAGACATCTGAAAATCATACAGAGATGAAATCTGAGCAGGAGGGCTTCATTCAAAGAAGGGAGAAAGCTGAATTTCCTTTCTCCAAGCCCTGGGAACAGCTCCTTTTAAACTGTCTAATAAACGTAATTTTGCCTTAATCTAGATTTCTCTTGGAAGGAAATTTAGAAGGCATTTAGGAATCTTCTGAATACTGATTTTTTTCTTTTGTTTTCTTAAGCAAGGATGTCATGACGGCTTCTATCCTAGATTAATTACTACTTAATAAATGCTACATTCAGAAGCAGTTGTTTTATTTTTACTTTAGAATAAAGAAGTAAAAAATGCACAAACAGAACTAGTGAAGAATTTATTTTCATTTTGTCCAGGCTTCATTTGTGCAAACAGATTAAAAAGGAGTGACTACAAGAATGCTATCATTACATGATTGCGAAAGCTAAAACAGCTTCAGGAATATTTCATGAGAAATGACTGGTGAACAAGTTGGGAAATTGTTTCAATTTTCATTTTTATTCTTTCGTTGTTCTTTAAAAGGAAAATACAACCAACCTTGCTTTAATAGGAATTCTTTTCCACATCAACACAAAAAAAAAATCCCCACCAAAAACGAGACTATCCAGACCTCTGAATTGCTAACCCTTTTTTCTACGCAGACTACATATCAGCAGTAGCTGTAGATGTGACACAAAAATGAAAGCCAAAAATCCTGCAGCATTAGTGGAGCAGTTAGTGTAAGCACCACCCTCACACAGTAAGAGTACAAATGATAGGACTGGGTCTGAAACTCCTTCCTCAGTGACACCTCCCAAACCGTGGCAGCAGAATTCTACAGATGGGAAACCCAAGTTCTGCTCACACCTCTGACTGGTCCCCATAAATTAATTTGTTTACTTGATGCCTGTTTCATGAGGTGCGTAGAGGCCTTAGCTGGTACATACCAAAAATATCACACGTTTAGTACCCACTGTGGGGTCCTGGCCATAGCGCTCTCTGTGACAGCTTGATGATAAACAGCTGGCCTGCTTGTGGGATTTATAGAGCACACTGGGCAACATGAGCAAGAAACAGGTAACTGGCATTAGCTGAACTCCCTTTGCAGAATAACAGGACGACCTCTTGGAAAATCCTATTGCTGAGTTAACCAAGCGTGGTTAAAACTCAGTTCAGTACCTGGTAAAGCAAACCTACTCCTACCAGTTTCAACAAGAGCTGGCTCACATCTTTAAGGCAAAAATAAAGAACCTAAAGAACCCTTCTTCTTCCTCTACCCTCTCTTCCTCCCCATAAATCAGTCAAATAACGTTTCGCATTGACAGAACTGAAACAGCTCCAACAGCTTTAAGCACATTTAGCATTTCACATTTAAGCCAGTGCAACATTTGAGGAAAAAATAAATAAAAAGAAGACAAATAGCCCAAATCCTCTGTTTTCCATGTAGTAAACTAAGAATCGAACCTGTCTGCCCATCACCTCCTGAAGCTAGCATGAGTTTCTACAAAGCTACACATATCTAAAGGGCAATGCATCATTGCCTGTCTATCCGTACCACAAAACTGAAAATACAGGAATTTTGGCTAGCACTGGCATTAGTAGGAAAAGAATAAGGTGGTCGGGTGGCAGATCAGAAGAAAAAGCATTGAGAAGTGTCTATGAGGCATTATCACACACTCCTCTTCAGCAGTGCATGTGCCATAACAGCCTAATTTCAAAAATACAAATGGCTGTTAGTTTAGAAAGCTCTCTACCCCATACGTAGTATGTAGTTCTATAATGCTTGATTTGGATTTTTCACTAATTCCAAGAGATTTAATGCATTTGTATTACAGACTATTTGGGAAAGGAAATGTTTGGGTTTTTTTCCTCCACAATTTTGCCAAGTACCCCAATAAACCAAGCTCTTAAAAACGAAACAATGAGAAAACAACAACAAAACAAAGAACATCAAACCAAAACAACCCACCTCAGCGTTAGCCAAGACTTGTCACAAACTGCATTTTAATTAAACACTGTTCAAACTAAATCAGTAAGAAATCCCAGTTAGTTAAAAGCTTCACTGGAAACTGATACGTGAATTATAAAAGATAAAAAAATTCAGCTAGATATGGCTAATTAGGATGGAAATGTCATTTAATAGCACAGAAATTAGGTACATATGCTTTGAACTAATGTAGAAGTATTTATCCATTAGAGTTATCTAAGACCAACATTCTCCAATAGCCACTGCCCACAGTCCCGAGAAACTAAAATTAAAACTGAAGCTGGCAAACAAAATAAATACATAAATAAAATGAAAATTGTGGTTTGTGGATATTACTTGCTGAATATATGATTGCCCACGGACTCCTGAATACTTGAGACCACTACATCCTGACACTGAACAAGTCTGAATGGTTGCTTATTTATGGACAGCTACAGCTGTAAATGTCTAGCATTAACAAACACATAATTGTTGTTCCAGAATACTGACATGCAATTTTTTCCACTAACACAGTATCATAAATACTAACTTCAGCAACCAATTAAAGAATTAGCAAGAATGATCTCAAGTAACACATGCATATTGTGCCTTCAGCTTGAAAAGTTTTGAGGATGTCTTAATTTTCGTACACTATGTCTGCATAATCATTATGAACACAAGCTTTGAAAATGACATACTATGCTGTTATTGGATAAAAGGGTGAAGGAAAAAAATCCCTGACAGCTGTAACATGGTATGTCTTACAACAGTGACCAGTTTTCAAATAAGCATGAGTAACAAAAGATAGAGACTAGGGTAGATTTCAAGAGATATTTCATATTTTAGTCCTACAATCTATCTCCATTTAAAGCCCAGAGTTTGACTGGGGTTGAAACCAGTGAGAAAAATAAACTGGTTTAAAAACTAAGTGTCATCCATGACCAGCATGGTGACACAAAAATTACCTGCAGTTTTTGTATATGATGCCAAATTTATTGTGGATGGAAACATTTTATGTATATTCAAAGAGATCTCATAAGCCAGAAAAACTGGAGAAATCTGAGAATTCAAATGCAGGTGGAAAGGCTACAGCAGCTGCACAGAGGAGTACAGGCTAAGGACTGGGTGAATAGGTAGCAGTTCTGCAAAAAAAAAAAAAAAAAAAAAGTCTGCAGAAAAATGCCCTGGAGAAGAAATGAGTGTTAAATCACTACAGTAGATACCTAAAGAGACTTACCTCCAACTTCTGAGATCTTCTGAATTAAATTGGATAAGCCATGAGCAACCTCACCTAACTAGGAAGTTACTCCTGCTCTGAGGAGGTTGGACTAGACAACCTTTCTTTTCCAGCTGACCTCTAGATCTTCTTCAACCCATTTTTTCCCTAAGATTTTATTAAAAATTTTGTTAACATCTTTAACATCGGCACAGGATTTGTGGTAGTGAATGCCTTTTAACATCATTGATCAGGAATTTATTCACTGTAAATTACTTACTCTCAAATCTGTGGCTTGTTTGTGAATAACCAGTTGTGAACATACACAGCAGGGAGAGAGAAAATATTTTCCTTCTTTCCTTCCATATTAGCATGCACATTTGACAGCATTATTTATAGTGAGGTTTTCTAAATTAGCTGGTCAGTTTTTGTGCCACTTGTGTGGGCTTTTTCCACAGTAATAAGAAGTTTTGTTTTAGGTAAACGTGACTCCAGACCAAGCCAATCAGTTTCTGGGGGAGCAAAACTAATGAAGCCTCCTATCCTGCAGGGCTGTGTCCTAAGTTTGATGGCTCACATGGTTTCCTTGATTTCCCAAGAAGGCTGAGGTTGCATTATACTCTTCCCTTCAGTGGAATGAAGAATTTTTATTCTAAACATCACATTTTCCTGGGATTTACAGAGCTGAAATATCTTTAAGATTTCCAACTCTCCATGGACGCACAGACATTCTCACTCCTAGTCAACATAACTGCTCAAAGAAGTCATCTCTGTGTCAACAAAGTAGGGAATGTGAGACTCTCATTTAAGTCAGAATTTCTCTCTGACTTTTTAATAATTTTCATTTCAGAGTAATAGCTGCTATTAGTTGATATCAATTAATCAAGATGCCTATAAAATTGTAGTGACCTCAAAGGACTGCTTGCTGTTATCATAGGAACAAGCACATTGGACTATTTAAATCACTCTTAACTGTTTTGATGATCTCCAGGAAAATAATCTCTTAATTTCTTAATCTACTTGAGAAACTGAAAAATGGAATGTTGCAATACAGCCTATTTCATAGAAACAGAGGATCATAGAACAGATTGGTTAAGAAGGGACTATCGTCTAGTTTCTATGACACAACTACAAAACTATGAATTTGAAAAATAAATAAAAAGGTATATAAGAAGTAATTAGTATCTCAAATCTCAGTTCTCATTCTTATCACAACCGTTTGCACTTTTTTATCCAATCAAGCAAAATCACTGTGCAACATACCAGGCTAATCTCATCTTAAGGAAACTATTATGTGTTAATCAAATCATGCAGATGGGAAAAACTAACTCACTCAAGCACTACCATTTGCTAAGGATTTGCTGAATTTGACCAGGCCCCACCGGAAAGTGAAAAACTTAACTGTTTGACTGCATCACCCTTTTCCAGAGTTCTTGGGTAAGAGGTGGGTCTAGAAACCAATAAATTTGGGCACAGCAGACAGGAGCCTGAATTCTCACACCACAAAATCACCTTATTTGAAATCAGAGCAGAAAACACCATGCAACTAGTAGGGGTCTCTTTTATAAGAAATCTAATGATCTCCAAGACCAGCAGCAAAGTCAGGACAGACATCTACAAGGATACTCCACCTGCTGAGGTAAATCCTCTCTCCTTCTCTTTGCAGCAAGACATAAACAGCCTAGCTTCAAAATTTTTAAGAATGCACTTCTCAAGGTGAAAAGTGAACCATTTAAAAGCTTACTTCTGCATGAAAAAAATACCTTAGCAGAATGAGGACTTCAATAAGGGACCAGGGCCAGTCTGTAGCAGAAAAAAAGGTGAGAAAGGAACAATGAATCAAATTCTGTCTAGACCATGTTTTCTCCCTCTGAACCCTAGGGTAAGGAGGACTGCATTTCCAAACCTCTTGTTTTGTTATTGTTGTCTCACATATGTGTATGTTTACACAGTGAAACAAAAATGCACCGTCACTTTTATAGGTTGTTCAGACCAGCTGCTGAGAACAAGAACTACAGTTGAGAAGGACATCTCTTGAACACAGAAATTCTACAAGCAATTCATACAGCATTAGATCTTGCGAATTTATGCTATTTTTGCACCTTTACTTCATTTTAATACCCCTGCTATTACCTAGACTAAATAATTAAATATGTACTGAAATATACCAAGTAGAGATAAAACCTGGAAGAAAGATGGAAAACTGCATGTCAGAACGGTCAGCTTCTTTCATCAGTGTTGAAACAGTGAGTCAACGAAGCAGAATTGAATCCTACATCTTCAATATTCTTTCCATTCAGATAACACTCAATATTTTGGGTACTGATAATAGTATATTGAACATGCCAGCAGTGGCAAATGCGTGAATTCCAAGGGCCTTGCTCACTACTTTCTAGCTGTAGTGAACAATTTGCTGCAGCTAGAAATCTGATGAGCTATTCAAAGGCAGTCACAAAATGAGTATCAAAGCACATAAGTAATCCACATTGGGAAATCTGTCAGAAAATAGTTGGGAAAATAAAGTGAATCAATAGCATGTCAAGAGACTCAAATGGAAAAATATTGAATATTCATTTTCTTGGTTTCACAGGGCTAGGGATTTAGTAGAACTAGAGTAGCTTGTAGGATTATCATTCTTGAAAACATTCAAGAAATATATATATATCTATGTGCTTTGGATTCAAAATTTAATTAGTTCCCCTTAAAATTAGGTTTTGTAACTCTGTGTTGTTTACTGATGCATATACAGCATAATCAGGAGAACTGGTCTGAGCTGCACAACTATGTTGTTGCAAGAAAAAAAGTACAATAACAAGTAGTCACATTTGCTCACTGCCATACAGAAACGCATGGATACCATGCATGCGTACAGAAACATGGATATCAGATGTGTATTTGGAAGTGCTGCTACAAGTGTTGCTAAGTAGACATTGATATAAAAAAACCTGAGTTAATTTCAGTGGTTTAATGAGATTTACAGGAAATAAAATACACACACATACTCACACACACACATATATATACATGTTAATGTGGTTCACATTCCAGAAAATCTGATATGCTGACACAAGCAACTATTAATGTAGGGCTACATCTCTGCAGGCTGCAGACTAGCTTCTTCTGTTTGCTAAAGAGCTGTAAATATAGCCCTACACAGGTCATATCATTCAATTTCAATATTTGGATAAACAGAAGCACCCATATATTAATTTGGAGGGAAGAAAAATGGCCTCCTGTTCCTCCCCTTCATCTCACCATCGCACACATAACTGAAAAAGAAGGAATACTGAAATAAATGCCACAAGCTATTGATCATGAAGGAGGCAACAGGTATCAATTACCCAACTTCTTATGTATTGCTGGATATACTCACATGAATATTTGTAATCAACCCATTAATCCATTCGTATAAAAAGTCACGAAACTTTCTCATTGAAGTCAAAGCTTTTCCAACAGCAAACCCTTGAGCCCCATGTATTATACTAAATGAACCTGCCCTTTCTCCTTGTGAAAAGCCAACCTTTTCATAAATTGTTTTAAAATAACAATGGATTTACACCTCAGTTTTTAAAATTCTACCCTAACTTATCCTGATTTATACCACTGTATAAATCTGTAATGGTTCTCTAATTAGAAACACTCTTCCACTTATATACACAAATTGAGGAAACACTCATGAAAATTAAACTACTTTTGATAAGACAAGAAAAATCTAAAATTTACTTTTCAGAAGTCAGAAAACCACTCTCATCATTCTTAAGGAACAGCAGAACTAATAGAAACTTATCGAAAGCACTTTTAACAAAACTTTTTATTTTCTTTAAGAGCTCTTCTGCTCCTTGTCTTACAGGACTGACTTTCAAAGAAACTGTGAAATCACCAATGTACTTCTTTTCAAGTAAAAGAGAAAAGAAATCTGTAAATACCAAACGTGCTCTCTGGTATACAAGGACAAATGCAAATAACTCATTTCCTTACCAGGTTAGAAAAGTATTCTCTAAGTAGCAGTTCCCTAACGCTAGGTTATTAATTATTTCATTTAATAATCCACTTAGAAAGAAACAAAAAACCACCTCAGACGCTCCACAACCATTACTCCGGAATTCCTTTCGCTATCAAAATAACCCCTAGTTAGCATGTTTAACAAACTGTTCACACATGCACGTTATTCAGTGGGTGTCCAATCAGAGAGCCTTGAATACAGAAAACAAAACTTTAAATACTTCTCAACTCATTACAATAATGAGACATCTGTTTAACACCTTCGTTTTAAAGCTCTTCCGTGCTTACTGCAAAATGAAGAAGCGTTCTTATTTTTAGTAAACTTCTTGCACTTTTTAATGTTGAATCTGTGATGAAAACACTATTGAAGACATGAGACATTCACATTTCAAGTAGCATCTCTCAAATTCTTTTCTAACACCCAAGGAAGTTAAGCAAAATATTAAAGCTCCTTTCTAGCTCTTTGAATTCACACAATGAAGAGAACACACCTAAAACTAAAAACAACTCAAGAATCTTGCAGGTGGTGATGTAAGTGAAAAGTTGTAAGTTCGGAGCCTAAGGAAGATATCTACAATGAAGATACAACTATTAGAAGATCACAAGTTCTCTCTCACTCGAGTAGATCCACAGCAATAACTACATTCCAAATTGCCAGTAGTAGCAGAGATTTTCTAATTAAGAAGCATGATCGTTTTGTAAAACAAACAAACAAACAAACAACTAACAAATGTAATAGAAAATAATCATGCTGGTAGAAATAAAGAAAAATTTTAAACTGACTACGTCAAGTTGAGAGCAATTTCAAATGACATTTTAACAAGAATCAAGATCTCCTATGCTTTATTAAGGCAGCTTTCATGAAACAGGAATAAATTCCACCAGTATCTTCACTCAAATATATTATATCTCATCTTTTCTTTGCAATTATGTTAACCAGTGTAAGGTGCCACTGAATTTCTGATTTGTTTAGAGGGCTGTTTAGCATAGGTAAACAAGATAAAATCCATCTTCAGATATAAAAATCATATTTCTCCATAACTAAGCTTTTAGTCTTCAGAATAACTAGATATAAGAATCAATTATCCATGATGAGAATTTGACATAGTTGTATGGTTGGAACAGTTAGATATAAGAAAACAGTGTTGATTTCTCTTGCATAATCATCTGAGCAATTCATCTCCAAAGGAGGAAAGCTTCTCTCATGAAGAGATTAGCAACGTGTTATACTGCACTTCCATCCAGAGTGCAATCCACGTATGTATTTCAACTCTGCATACTTCTTAAGTCTATGAACTGTTCCACTACTGATCGAATTGCTAATGATTACATACTTTTCAGGATCATGCAACTTAGAAAATCAGAAGTCTGAGATATCCGGGAGAACGTTAAAAAAAAAGCTTTGCAACCTTGGTAAGACATACTGATTTGCTAAGTCAATTTGCGCTCTTATTTTGAAAAACCTCAATATTTGTAACCTTCAGTTTCCTGCAATTGGTACAAAGAGGAAAAAAAAAAAGAAAACAACACCAAAAAAAAAAAAAAAGACCCCCCCCCAAAAACAAAAACACCAAAACCAGCAAGTATTGTATGGCTAGTGAAGAAACCAGTAGAACTGGCAAAATGACATTGCTCAAACTCCCTGAACACAGGGAGCTTTCACATGGAGAACAGCAAGAACCTGTTTGAAAAATTGGGATGCACTGAAGCAAATAAAGTTCTAAAGCAAAATAATTACTTAGTTACAGCCTTGTTTGATACAGACAAGTGAAGAGAATACTCCAGTAAAAACATCAAATTAACATCTATGGAAACTGCAGTCTAATATTTCACAATTCTTCCAACACTCACATACCTCATTAAACAGAAACAGTCTTTGTGACCAGCTCATAAGCAATCCTAACTCTGCTTTAGCAGCAGAAAGCTCCTAATAAAAAGTGCAAAGCAGTGTATTTATTTTATTTTACATAGGTTCTTCTTAGAACCATATTATTAGTACAAAATTTATAACTTCCAGACCTGCATATCCTTAGACAGTTTAATAAGCAAGACAATCTACTAATTTGATCTTGTCTCCCATTTCACTACACCTACTACTAAAACATGTAATATATGTAAATAGATTTATTTTCTTTCTCAAAAACAGCAATTCCAGGAGACCCATATCACTAACATCAAAGCGACTTTGAAAAACTTACCAAATGTAACATTTATAGTGATTTAATGGACAGAATCATCAAGTAAGAGTTAATCAATTTGTAATAATGTCTTGCTACACTATCAGGTTATACCCACTGTCCATTCAAAACCCACAAAGGAGTTTTAAGCAAGCCAATTGGTTGCATTAAATGTCTTACACATTAAATGGATCTTCATTAACAAAGCTCTTGATTTACTTGATGCTACCATTCAAACTCTTATCTAGACTATATTAGGCATTAAATATGTTTCAAAATTTGGCCTAAAACACGGACACTTTAAAAGCTGTAAAACTGTTTAATCCATCCCAGTTGAAATACCATACAAATATATTTGATTAGTAGCAATATTTGGTGATAACTTTATAATAAAGAACTATAAATGCAGTGCTGATGGTCCTAGTAAATAACATATTTGTTAATACAGCAGAGGGTTACCGATCTACCTCGTACAAATTTTCCCTCCCAAGAAAGCAGAAGGGATTCTTCTTTAAAAAACAAAACTAACACCACAATACATGCACTTAAGGTACAGTTCATCCCAATTCTGCCTCTTTATAGCTGCCTAATCCTAAAAATCTAGCTCCAGATCTTTGATCTTCTTAAATTTATGTTCAGTCCTTTTTCCTCCCAGAAATTTTGGCTACTGCTTTCTCCACAAGCCCAATGTGACCAACAGTAGCTTCCATTGCCTTGCAAGAAGTGAGACACTTCATGACAGTCCAGCTAGACACACAACAATGCAGCGGTAATACACAACAGGTCTGCCAAATGTATTTCATATGGTCTACATGAATTCTGGCAGACCTCCCATACGGCATCTCACTGCATAACTGATGGAAATGTTTACAAAAACAAAACAAAAAACAAAAGCAAACCCAAAAACTTACAAACAAAATCATCATGTTTCACACAGATCTATCTCAGTTCCAAACCCAGAAAGTAAATTGGCATGTACATACGATTAATTTCAGTACAGACTGGTGAATCTGAAGTATTTACCCTGCAATCATAAATACAGTTCTAACGAGTCCAAGTGACTACTTGGATCACAAAGTTCAAATTGGTATTAGCTTAAACATGAAACCTGCTTCCACCCAAAGTGTGAAGTTAAGGCAATTCCACGTGAAATCTCAAACCTACACATAATCCCCATTTAGAACAACCACATATTCAAGAGAAAGAAATTAACAAACCCAGAATGAAATCTGTTGATACCTTACTCCAACTTTAGCAGAAGCTGTGGATGTGAGTGCATGAAAGCACTAAAAATCATGTTACAGAAGCAGAGTGAATCTTTTATTTTGGGGAAGGATTGCTCTTGCTTCCCTACTCTGATTCTTCCTTACCGTCTAGTAAGCTTGTTCCTACTAAATCTTTCCATAGCAATAGCCCAGTCTTCATCAAGACTGTGGATAAAAACCTGCAAACAGCTGATAGATTGTATGTGAAGTTTTTTATATAGTTTTTACTAAAATCCTCCTAAAGACAGAAATAGGGAAGCATATAAGATTCTACAGAAAGATCAAGTTTTGATAGAGGATTATCTCTAATACGTGTTTGTCCCGAGAGAGAAGGACTGAGGGCAAGCTCTCAGTTTTTGTGGTATCTAAAATCATCATCATTTTCAAATGCATCTAAAGTAGAAGCTACTTCATGCTACTGCCACTTCATTAGGAACACTTAGAAAAGTATTTAAAAATTCATATTCACATCCAATGTAATTGCCATTTAAGTTAGGAATTTACTTTTTAATAAACACATTCTTGAGCTGGTAACAGCAAAAGCATCATTCAAACATCATTTCCTGTGCTAAATTTTACCCATATTAACAGACTTAGCAAAGCATCAACCACAAACATGTTGGTGATAGAAATTTCCTAATGCAAGCAGTCTTTATAGATTTCTGCTATTTCAGCTCAGGTCTCCAAGGACCATTTGAATCCATATTAATTTCCTTTCTGGCAGTTATGTGGCCATGTATGAACTGCACTATTTCACTTTTAATCTGTCAGTAATTTAGTAATGTGTAAACTAATTATGCACAGATATTAATGTAATCAGTTTGGGGAGCTATAAAATCAATGTATTTATACAGACTGTGTTAAAGAGAATTGCATTACTATAATCATATGTCTGTTGCTGATAATGTTAAGGAATTAAAATAATTAAGATCCATGCATCAATACACATTCCCACAATCCATCTGATGATACAAAATTATAATTTTCTATAGTGGATAGGTCAAAAATTTCAGTTACATTAAAATTAAATCTGACCAAAAATAGTCTGTGGCTTCCCAATAAGAAATATAATTTTGATGGCATCTCAGGTTTCCTAAAGTGAACTAGGAATGAACTGGCTGAGAACATTTCATTTATGATTCAACCCAACTACTCAGCCTCGCTCCAATGGAAAACTGAAGACTGCAGTTAGTACTCTGCATTGGGCCACATAAATTAACTGCGAATCACATTTGAAGCATCATGTAGCAAGTCATTAAAATTATTAAGCACGCGTTTCCAGACGTACAGAGACCGTGGCTGCCCCTGGGAGCACAGCAGCAGGGTGTGCTACCCCAGGGCCTCAGCTCCACCTCTTCCATGCTCAAAGGCCAGCTGAACGCCTCCTGTGCTTACTTTACATGCTAATTCCTCTATTTTCCACAATAAAGGTGCAAGATGAAGATTTCACATAGAATTCAGTAATTAATGCCTTCCACCAACTGTACTTATCACACACATGCATCAGGCCAAGCAGAACAGACACAAGGAGAAAACAGACCACAGCAATCCTGACCTCATCTCTCCTTTCCATGCTAATGACTTCGGAGCTGTACTAACCTACTGAAGAGAGCAATGCTCCTCACAGGTTTGTGTGAAAACACCTCTGAATTCAAGGTTCCTCCATGCTGAGGGAACTACTTGCAACATAACCCCACCAGTTCTCCTTGCTCCCTTAGAAAGGGGCAATTAAATAACGTGTTAAAGTTTCACGATACAATTAATCCAGTCAGACTTGAGCTGCTGCCAGCCACAGCCGCTCCTGGCGAGGCCTCCCGAACAGCGGCACGCACCACGCTTACCTACCACACAAAAAGCAAAATGGTGCATTGCAAACAGCAACAAGACAGCTCTTTTCACTACACACTTGCCAAAACCTACTGTTCATTGCTTCCCCCTGTTGAATCCTTACCCTGAAGGCCCACAGTAATTCCCACATGCGGCAGCTGGAGCAGCGCAGGGCTGGCGGTTCCTCACAGTGCCAGGTCCTGACAGGGAGCTGCAGCGCAGCCCTCACCGCCCCTCAGGCACCACACAGAGACCTTCAGGTCATGTCCATGCACCTCACCAGCAACGGGTTCAACAGGGACGAAATACAGCGGGATGGCAGTGTAAGCACAGCAGGTAGCTGTGGCTGCTCTCTCTTGCCACAGTGTGAAGGAACAACTGCAGACGGGTGCAGCTTTGCTTGAGGAACCTTTCAGTTCCGGAAGGTTCTCCCACATTTCCTCAGGCTGCCCCCGTGGGAGGCGCCAAGCTGCTCCTGGCAGCAGCCGGGGAACAAGGGGACCAGCTGTCCTCCAAAAGTTGCAAGGCTCAGCACAGCATTTCCTTCAGTTTTTCCATGAGGAGGGATGAGCCCCTCCCCACACCATCCCCACACTAGCAGCCTCGGAGCCCCTTAAAGCAGAAACCTCTGTGGGGAGAAACCCTCGCACCTGCCAGAGCAGAGAGGGCTCTGCTCTCATACCACGTTCCTGCAAAGCCTTCCTGAGCTGAGGGGAGAACCACTTTCAACCTTTTTGTATCTTTAAAACAAAACTTTTTCTTGTATTTGAATATAAACCAACTTTGTAGCTCGGCACTTGTCCTGTGTGCTCATCTTTAGGGAAAGTGGAAAGTGCTTCAGCCTGCAGCCATTTGTTGCACACACGGCAACAGTTTCACCTCAGACAATGCAATCGGTGGGGAAGTAGTAAATACTCTTTCAAGGATCAGTCTAGGTAAGATTACGTGCCATTTATTAGTGGTAACTACTGTGTATTGATCCACTTAATTTCAAATGAAGTTAAAATGTCAAAATTATGCATGATACAAAACCTTTTCCTCACTAGTGTAATTCTTCCAGCTGTTCACTAAGTTTCAGTAACATTCAAATCTGTAGTAGACAGAAAGCGGCTCCAGAAGACAGAGTGGCTCAGAGGAGCTCCTCACACCCATGACAACATCCATTTGCCACCTTGCAGAATAGGCTTATCTAAAGATACCGCTGGCAATGGAAGCCAAGAACTTGATGGAAGCAGGGAGATTTGGCAAATCCTCATTTTAACAAAGATTATTTGCAAAAGGTTTGGTGGAGAGGAACGTAACAGGGAGAGAAAGTTAAGGAGCATGCACTAACATGTTAACTGAGGAAAAAGAGGTTTCTAATTCAGCTCTAGGTGCGTACTTGCCCTCATGCCAGGCTAGCTGCCTCTCAGTTATAAGTCAAATAAATGGATGAAATCAAGTATTTTAAGTGAGCATGAAAAGGATCAGCTTACATCACTGCCTACCTTCCCTCTGAATTTAGACTCGTGTCTGACTTTCATACTGTCAGAGAGCTCTACCTGCCATCTTTTATGGAGATGGGAATATCTGTAACAAACTAGCACAAACACATTAACAAATTACTTCACATTAATCTGAAAATTAAATTCTCCCTCCTGCACCAGATACAAGCTGTTAAGCTATGCTGAAATATAGAAACTACTGAAGTTAAAATATACCTTTGTTTATAGTTCTTGCATAGCATGTACAGACAAGCTAATTAGGAAGGGATCGTGTCCCTTTATTTTTATAATTCCAGTTTTAGGAGCAGAGCATTTGATTTATTACATGAAGGTATTTTTATAGCCACAAGTACTACTGCTCTTTAGGACACAGGGAACATCACAGCCCATTTAATTTACACAGGAGATGTTAGTACTATTTAATGGCATGTAAACATTTTATAAGGTAAGCTCAAATAACCAGAGATTTTTTTTAATATACTTCAGCAAAAAGGTTCACAAATGGATTTTCGTTCTACTTTATTGGACCAATCTCTGTTATTGCATCAGAAGCGAATCGAGTTTTAAAAGGTGTTAAGAGTTTTCAATATATTTTGTGACACTGAACAGAATCAGAAAGTATACATAAAACAACCAATGTGTGAATTAATTCCAGAACTAGTATAAATGCATACCCTCAAATAATATGCAATTGTCTGTTTTTGAGCAGTAATTGCAATGCGTTACGGGTGCTATTTTCATTCTATTTCTTTCCTGCTGTCATAATTTTACTCAATCCTAGATAGAAGCATATCAAATATACTTTGTCATCATTATCATTATTATTCATTTCTCACAACAGGATTTTTAATAAGTAGCAATATCTTTGCTTAGGCCAACTATTGAAAACAACAGAGTAATTTTTAAAAATGTAAGCAATTTATAAAAATAAAGAATCCTCTTTAGTACAAACTTTGCTACATATATATATGTATATGTATATTTTTTACTGCTACCATGTTTACCACAGTACCAACACTGCATAGTATTACCACTGTTGTATCCAAACTAAGCTGCTGTGCTCTTTACAAATATCACAAGATACATTTTTTACTGTTACGTTTACATTACAAAAATATCGAGATCAAAACTATTGCTTGTTTTTACAAGGTTTATTTATTTAATTATCAATTTTAGAGGGAAAATGATGAAGTGAAATTCAGTAGGAAACGGATCTAAGCAATGCAAATACCATTTCGTCATCAAAATATTTTCAATTTGAGAGAAAAAAAAAAGGACCACAATGCTAAAGAACTTGTGCATGCAGTGATATGACTACAATTTCTTATCAAAAATGGAAGAGGATGGATAAGGAAAACTGCAATCTATTTACTATGGAAAGCGTGAAAAATTCCATAGATCCCTTGTTCATCAAAAGAGAATTTGTATAGATTTTGCTAAAGGAATTCTGCACCAGTTCTACTACACTTTTTTTTTTTTTTTTAAATAAAATGAAAGGGAAGCATTTCTTGAAAAACTAAGAAAAGTACTGAAAGTTCTGGCCATTTCATTTATGCCATGTTCTTTCCAGTGGGAATGGTGTGTTTCAGTTCTTGTTCTATTGTGCTATAATAGAAGTAATTGCATTGACTTTGGGAAAGCATTCAATAAATAAAAATATGATTATCTGATACTAACACAAGGCAAAATGAAATAATTGTGTCAACACTAGTTTGGTTTAAACAACATGCCTAAAAACCTACTTAAGCGAAAGTGCTGTAAATACAAGTGTTGAATATTAACTTTATGAGGTGCTTAACTGCACTGGATTGTAATGAATTATCTAGTTCTAGTGATGCTTTGACACATTTCAAATGAGAACCATAAGGAGTTAACTTAAGGTCTTTAGTCCCTTTCAATATGTTCAATGACAATACAGGATCCCATTCGTTTCCCAAGACATAGCCATTTTCAATAACGTTTAATTGCAAAATATATCAGCATTTCTTCACCTAAAAATATTTGTGTTAGCATAAATATTGGCACAACAGAACACTTCCATATGCAAGAGTAATTTCATTTGCCCTGTGATTCATGAAAAATCATTGAAATAAATCTCTTTTGCCCTTGGATTCTATTTTTTTCAAGAATTAATGTATAAGGCTGTTCTTTCCATGGGAGAAATATTGAAGTTTTGCAGGGATAAAAGGATTGACGGAGTTTTTCTAGCTGTTCTGCTTTTATTGAGTAATCAATGCATTTATATCACAGTTTAAAAGGAAAATACTGCACAGTTCTACTATCTCTATATACAGTGTATACTTCAGCTGATAACCTAGGAGTAGACTTGCACTGCTATACATTTTGAAAAGTGGAGGATTTTATATTTAAAGCAGTAACCTAATCATCATGGCCTCCTTTTTTTTTTTTTTTTTTTTTTTTTTTTTTTTTACAGTATGAATTATTTTCTTGTTCTCCTTTACTAATACAGATCTACATAACTGCCTCCCCACTGTTGTCACGTGTAATTATGCTTAAATACAACTTGTTCTACCATGCAAAACTCCTATATCATATTCTCAGATAAGAAATAAAGTACAAAGCTGGTCAAAAGGTTTGCTCATGGGAAAAGCCCCTTCTTCAAATTTCTTTGTTGCCCTTCATTATGAAACAAACATATTGCCATCTGTCCAAGTGATCCAGCAAATTCAGCAGCAAAAGCTAACATCCTAGTGAAAGGCTTGGAACAGCTATGCATCGTGCATGATGAAGCATAATGATCAGGCTCCTTCTGTGACAGCAGAGATGCTGTGCTATGAGACTTACCCCATTTTTCAGATTGGCAGCGTTTCATCAGCTGCATTTCAGTTGGGCTAAAGTAGCCTCTATGACTATTTAAAGATGTGGATACAGACTCTGCATTCCTTGACGCAAAGATCTGCTCTAGGTATATCACTCTAGAGGGTATCAGCTGTTAGCCCTCCTTGTACTGAGTCATTTCTCACCCTGCAAATAATCCAGCTGAAATCAAAACTAAGATGTTTTCAATGAGATTTAAGTGAGTCTACTCTCATGTTTAAGTGCTTCACTGGATGAATGCCTTAATTTTCCCATTAACAATCCTATCCAATAACCATTATAATCAGTGGAATTCCATTGTCTTCAGTGGGCTTTGGATCAACTTTTATTATTTCACGTTCTTTACCTTCACCCTTTTCTCATTGTGCATAACTAGATGCTTTTTATTTGTTATGTTCTATTGGAAGATTTTTACAGTTGAACATAAAGGTGAATATCTGTGCTGCCACAAATTTATTGCAAACCTGGAATTTTATCCTACTTATCTCATTCCAAAAATGCTGAAACTATATAAAGCTGGATGATGACCAATAAATCCACAAAGGCCATTCATGTGTTATAAAGATAATTTTGGATCTTGGCTACAATTTTAAATAATGGTATATTCTAGAAAAACGATTAGTAGTTAAAAAATTTAATGATTTACAGTTTTCTGCTGTGACATTTTTATTCAGATTTGTTTCACATGTCTTAAAATTGTTAGCTGTCCCAAACAGGAGCTGAGGAAGTTAAGTAACTTCACATCAGTATCTGTGATATTCTGTGTGTCCCAAAGAAATTGACCACGGTTATTCCACAATGAAGTAACTCTGTATATTGTCTACTCTGAACTTGTTATTTCAGAGTCTAGATACACACTAATAATACATTATTTATACAGTGCTTATTTCATACGTGTCATTTTTCATTCATTCATTTCAAAGCACTCAAAGCGATGAAGTATCAGTATTCCTTTTAGAGGCACCAACTTGTATTACAAAAAGATAAAGTAAGTTCCAAAAACTTTGCCAGTAAATCAGTGGAAAAAATTGAGAATCATACCTAGCCTCCTGAATCCCAAGACTCTGCCCTACCTTCTAGGCAACACTGCTTCCTGTAGGTCTGTATACATACACACGTGCATGTGAGATGTCTGTCTGTCTGGGAAAGAAAACACCTTAAAATAGCCAATGGCTGTGCCACAGTACTAAGCTTGCTAGTGCTCTTGTTTTGATAATGTCTGCACTGCATGGACACATTGCCAAGGACTTGCAGTGTAAAACACATTTCTTTGCCAGTAGTTATGAGAGCATATCAGTTTATGGGGAAGATTGTGCAGGTGGCAGTGAGCGTTATAAATATTTATGCTACTGCAAAGGAAAACTCCCTCCTGAAGGTGTAGGAAAGAGGGTCTCTGTTTTTAAAAAATGCTGAAATCCTTCCTCACCTTTTCTACCTGACTTTAAATCATCGAACAGACTTTCAGTGTCTATGCATCTTGCGGGATTTTTACCAGCAGCAAAAATTGAGCTTTCCGTGTTCCCAAAACATTCATTAAAAGCATGCCTATGTTAACTCAATGGAAATGACTGATCACCTTATTCCTGTAATCCTGTGACAAATCATCACTGACATCAGGTTTGAAAAATACAAGTAATAGTTGAAAAAATAATTGTAAAGAAAACAGCTTCCGTGATATACTGTACATGGTGGAAAATGTGACTCAGCAGTCATGTAATTTAAAGGCAAGAGCTAGTGAAAAGACCTGCAATATAATGATGTTTTCAATACATTTTCTTTTGTACTATTTCTGTATGTGATATTTGTCGTTAACCTAAAAGGGCTGTAACTTTCTTATGATACTTTCAGAATCTCTTTGATTTCTTAATTTTGAGCTGTCGATGCATTTCTTGTGCACCTCATATATGATTGTGACAAAAAGACTAAAAAGAAGCTGGTAAAAAGAGAACTTGTCTTGTTTGCGCAAATCTCAGAATATAAATCTTGTATGTAACGACTTCTTACATCTACTGAGACGGCATAGCAGGTTAATCTGTGTTCCTCTTAAAAACAACAGAAAAATTCACATACTCCTGAAGGAGTTCATGATACCTTCTTGATTTAGATCAGAACATTTTCCACTAGCTCACACTCCATAACACTTATTTGCATCACTAAGAAAATTTAATTTTCATCATAAATACACTTCTTGAATTAAGCCCAGTTCTTTTTGATGGAACTTGTTCCTCTAAATCATTTAAGCTTGTTTTATAGTTGTATAGCCAGCCTCTGAATCTAGGGTTTTCAGATCAAGGGTTGTCACATATAAAATATCATATAAATGCAGGTATCATTTTGGACGTAATTACAAATCCATAATTGTTTTAACCAGTTTTCATACTGAGGCTGTGACTCAGTGCTGAAAAAATGAAACTTACAGTGTTTTTAATGGATTTTAGCTTGCAGCATGAGGCCCACCTGGACATTTTTTATTTTGTTTTCTAATTTACTCTCAAACTTTGCAACAATAATGTGAAGAAATCTTGCAACTGAAACCAACCTCAGAAAAAAAAAAAAAAAGTAGGGTAATGTTTGCAAATTTTGTTCACTATAACTCATTTTCAGAACACAAATTTCCTTTCTTTGTGCATAAATGTCACGTGAAGAACATATAAAATTTTAGTGAAAGGAGCCCTATTAAAAGCAACAATGACATTAAGCATGAGCAATGAATAAAATGCATACTTTTCGAATTCTAAAAACATATGGTTTCGTTAGATTGGCGTGTGGTAGTTCTCTCCTGTATCTCAGAATGGTTGGTATTGATCTGACTATGAAGCTGTGACAATAAAACTGTACTCTATTGACTGCAGCTGCAGGGTCTCCAAATATTATTTATTGAGGCAAGCAGAACAGCAAAGCAAAAGCACTGCCCCAGTAATAAGTGGTAATTGCTGGGAAGTGAGGCATTGCACTCCCTATTGACCCTTGGATCCTGAAATTTCAATGGATTATATTTAACTGCATTAGAATTGGCATTATCAAATTACATAAACCACATTATAGAACAACCAGCCTCCGTTTAGATCATTGATTTTTGATTATACTGATCCTCCATACGCTTCAGAAGTAGCTTCTATTACCAGTGATATGATATCAATGTTGATCAGTAGGGGAGGAAGTACTATTTTATTACAATGAGATAAATGGCACTAAAGAAAACAAGTACCCGTTACTCTAAGAAAGTTCATAATAGAAGGATCCAAGACCCAAGTATTCCTGTTGGCTGATATGTTCGGAAAGGTTAAAAATTGAATGCTTTGAAATGTGAATGACTAGCATAAAATTTACATACATTTCTAGAAACTCTGATACTTTCTAATTTTTGTGTTAAATTTTTGTGTTAAAGGTGTTAAATCTTTTGTGTTAAATTCTCACTGTGTAGATCAATACAGTAACAGTCAGGCTGTGGCATGATGTGTTACCTTTTAAAGATAAATTACAATTTAACAGAATAACTGAATAGTACCAACTTGCATAGCTACCTCTGGGGTGCAGTAGTATGAACTTTAAGTCATACAAAGTTGCTTGATATTTCTTCAAAGATCTTAGATTTAATCTGGATCCGGTATTATGATTAGAAGAACCAGTGAGACAGGTTAAAGAAAAGGAAAAGTCTGGGAACAAAAAAGAATGTAAGAGGCAGTAATAAGAGGATTCCTATTTCTAAAAGTGGCAATTAGAAGTTTTTCTTGAGCATTCACTCATTCATTTCTATTAGAGTTCAGTGTGAAGATTAACTTCCAATACTAATTATTCCAACTTGCAATAGTTCTTCCTTTTTCTTGATGTCAAATGGATTACTGATATTTCGCAGCACTCAAAAGACACATACAAGTGGGAATTTCATCCTCAATTTCCAGCATTAGCTCAAAATGTATTGTAAACTTTTCTGATAAATTCAAATTCGAAAACTAAAGAACTGTCAGAATAGAATAAATTAAATCAGAAAAATCGTTTTTCTGAAAATTGATTCATGCAAAAATCTTTTGAAGAACCTTAAAACTTAGATTTCCGTAAAGAAATCCTAGGAGACATAAAAATGGATGGATTGAATAGCATGGTAAGGCAACGAGAAAAAGTTCTTTAAACGTCAAATGAACAGGCCCCAAAAAACAGAGGAAGATGAAATTTGAATGAAGTCTCAATACACCTTCATTGCAAAGAAAAGACAATTTTATCTGATTGTACTTCTCATTTTATCTGTAACGTTAACTTTAGAACTAGTTTTAGTCAGGTCAAGAAACAGTGAATTTTGCTTTGTTTTAAGCCATTCCATTTCCTAGTAGGAAGCCATTCACTAATAAATTCTCTTTCCTTTTGATCATAAATATTAACGATGGGACATAAGCTCATCAGTATTAAATACAATTCTTAGTAAAGCATATTTTTCTCATTCATTCAACGTTACGTTGAATTTAACAAACATTCTAGTAATCACAATTTCCAAAAGTAGAGAGAGCAGCTGAGCAAAATGTCAAGAAAACCACAGTGTATAGAATTTCAGTTTGGTGATAAATGTCTCTCCCCGAGTAGAAAATGTAGCTAGCTGACTCTTTAATGCTATGCTGTAGTTAAATAATAGGTTATAAACAGTCAGACTAATGACTTGAGTATTATAACAGCTATAGACCTCCTAGATGTAGCTAATAATTAGCGCTGAATGTCATACAGAAATATGTCGTGTTCTGGCCTCTTGATTTTTGTTTCAGTCTTGGCATTTCAGAACCATGATGTACTAAAATAAGGTTGTTAAATTAAGACTCTGAAGAACATGCTATATTAGGAAGTGTGTACATCTGTAATTTATAACAGGGAAGATATCTGTTGCTGAATCTATTCTTAAAAGCCCTGGGTACTTTTTAATTGCTATAATCCTATCAATCAAAAATAGAAATTAATAATGTGATGAATACTAATAAATAATCTTGTGTACAATATGCACAAATTATTGAGTACCATAAAACAAGAGGTTCATTTTGTCACTAAGTTTAAGTCAAACCTGAAGTCTATTTTAAATAAGATATCTTCCTTTTATAGAAAATTGCTTTAAAATGAAGTCTGAAGAGATGGGTGGGAGAACAACTCTACTGTAATATAACACTTATACACAAAAGATCGTAAATTATGTAAATATGCAAAAGTAATACGTGAGATGACTATGATTTAAACTAATTTCTTCGGATTACTATAGTTCAAGTAGAATAAAAAAATTTATTAGAAAATTACATATTTCTCTTATTTGAAAGAATATAAGTTTTAAAACTTAACATGTAAACATTA
>JAOWBP010004096.1:6116466-6124277 GCA_028571105.1 Tragopan temminckii | reverse complement strand
TTGAACACCTCCAGGGACGGGGCATCCACAACCTCTCTGGGCAGCCTGTTCCAGTACCTCACCACTCTCAAAGTAAAAACCACAACCTCTTTTCAGGTAGTAATAGAGAGTGATAAGATCTCCGCTGAGCCTCCTCTTCTCCAGACTGAACAACCCCAGTTCCCTCAGTCGTTCCTCATAAGACTTGTGCTCCAGATCCCTCACCACCTCTGTTGCCCTTCTCTGGACATACTCCTAGGCCTCAATGTCTTTCTTGTAGGGAAAGGTCCAAAACTGAACAAAGTACTCAAAATGCATTCTTTCAAAAATTTAATTTTTTCCTTTTCAAATTTATATCTTTATGCCAATTAAATAAAATTCTTTATGCCAATTAAATAAAATTGAGATCTTCAAATAAAGCTAAAAACAAACAGCAGATGAATAGACTACTATTTTAACTTCTGATATTGATGCAATTTTCACAATACACATAATTTTTCTCCAAAGCAATTTCCTCTTGACACCATAGCCAGATGCTAAAGCCAAGAAACCACCCAATAATTCACACTTATGATAATTTTTCAGCCATTTTACAATAAAAAAACTTCAAATAAATAAAATATTCAGCATGAAGCATTACAGAAGAATCTACAAGCACAACATCACAAGCACTTGGTGTAGTATAAAAAGCAAAGAGAAGTTCCCCCCTCATTAGATATCTATTAAACTTCAGGGTGGGTACTGTGGATAACAGAGCAAAAAATAAGAGGATGAGGTTGGTAATCATTAAAATTTATCTATTAATATCATTGTCAGAGGTAGCTCTTATTTAGTAGGCCAAGGACAGAAATATTTTTTCTTCTGGTGCAGCTAAAATAGTCTTTCCCTAATGCCTATATCTACAATTTAATTTTCAACTAGGAAAAACTTTTGACAGTTCCTCATAATGACAGCAAAAGGTTTTTCTATGCATTAGAAAAAGCATATCAGCCAATACTTGGAGATTTTTGTGAGAAAAACAAAGAATGAAAAGAAGAATTAAGCGACAGGACAAAAGAAGTATTAACATCAATTTTGCAGCATCAGAGTTAGACATCACTGTTCCCTAATAAAGACTGGAATGACAAATGTACAAAAACCACTGGTCAAGCAGAAAAAACTTAAAGGGGTCCTTCAAGAGGAAAACAATTTCTGTTGAAAAAAACATCTATCAGTATGTGAGTACAGTTAATTAGAACTGTAGACAAGCATATCTTTCAGGCTATGAACCAGAAAAATGATGCTTCTAACAGTATTTGGAATGACAGTAGGCAGGGCAGAGTGATTTGCCAAGGACAGACAGGAGGAGGTTGGCTAGCCGGCATTTGTTACTATTAGCACACGTATGAAGGTCTTACACTCATAGATATGTACATGCATTTATAAAAAGGTATTTTTGGAAACAAATTTTTTAAAAAATTATTTAACTATGCCAGTGTATATTCACATGTGCTAAAGAAAAATGTATTACCCTTGAAATAATTGTAAGAAGAAGGCTTCAAATTTCTTCAGAGGCTTCAAACAGAAGGGAAGACAGAAGGACTGGAAGATTAGAAATCAAAAGAAGGCATTTAGAATCATCTGCTAATATGGAAAAAAACCCTCACTGAGGTCCTTAAGCACATGAATTACTACATTTACTATTCCAAATGAGTTTTGACCATTTAAAAACACGTCCACAATAATTCCAAAAAATAAAAGCAACACAATGTTATAGCTTTCTGTATATTAAGTGTTTTATGTTCATTTAGTTTTAAATAATTGACGCTTACCTACCCAGAAACATTCAAAATCTAACTGAAAGTGAAAATCTAATAGAAATGCTGTAAAAGACATTGGATTTTATAAAAATAAATAAGGCTATAAGCAGAACACAGATGGCTATTTATAGGAACTATTGAAAAATTAAAGCCTGTTTCTATTTTTCACTGTATAAAAATTAGAACCTCAGCACCACTTAAGACAGTAATAGCAATATAAAAAATCATCTTTAATGCCAGAACATGCCTGTTTTTTACAAAGCTAACATCTTTAAGTGGTAAATAGAGATGAAAACACTGACTTTTTTTGGAAATGGGTGGGAATTGAAAGGAACAGGATGTCCATCCACAAGGGGCTAAGCTAGGGTTAGCAAGCTAATTTAACTTGTGACCTGAGCTAGACTTTTGAACCCATTCTATCAGAGGTGAAGAACTAAGGTATTAAGCTTGATTCATTTCAAAGTGCTCTAGCAACATAACAAATGTTTTTAATAAGATCTACAACTCTACTGGGAAAACAGCACAAGAAAAGCCCAAGTGCTCCTTTAATGTTTAAAACTTGATTAAATATTTACAGTAGCATAAAACTGAAAATCAGTAAGCTCCTCCTTGACTAGAGTGTATCAAATCATATTTATCACAGCTTATCAAAACTGACAATTGTAATCATTTTTAGATACAAATACAAAAAGCTTAATTTACATAGGCAAAATCTCTGTGTCATCTTTGTCATATGCCAGTGCGTCTTTGACTACAAATGCATGATTTTACTCGCTTTTCAAAGAAGGAACAGCACTGGATGTACTTACTAAAAAACACTTTTCATTTAAAAGACTACGAGACATCTGAGAAGAAATACTTATTTAACCTCCTCTGCACGTACACACCCCTTCCTTACATTCTGAAGGATTATTCTGGATCTTTATCAAGTCAGCAATTTTCACTTTTGATTTGGGTTTTCAGATTTCTTTTACTGTTCTTAAGTGTAATGAATATAAGCCTCTTTGAGAGAAAGCTTGTTTTTCTCAGCTGCCCCTCCCTGCCCATACAGAATAGAGACAGCTTTCAAATTACTTCAGTACAGACCCTAGACAAGCATTCTGGTGCTCAAACCGCATCAGCATGGCTTAGGAAAAAAATTTTCTGTGGAAGTTCATACAGATGAAAGCAAAATTGTGTTCATATTATGACTGAAATTATTATCGTGAGTCTATTTTGATTGAAAAAGCTTATAACCTCGGTGTATCAGACAGAAGTCAGTGAAGGAAAGTTCATCATTTTAAAAATACAAAACTACGACAGAGAAAGTGATCTGGGCAAAGTCATACTGCAGAGCAGCGCCCTTTGTACGCGAAACATCTACTCAGACACCTGCATAGAAGTTTTAGCAAAGTTACTGAAACTACAAAATCCTTAAGAAGAAAAAAAACAAATGCAAAACCAAACAAAAAACTAAAACAAACATAAAGCCTAACACATCAACTTTCTCAGGAATGGATTACCGTACTAAAATAAATATTGGTAAGCAAAAGAAGATAAAAACATGATCAGCTCTTTGCAAATGAAGTCACTAACAGCAACAACAAAAAATGACAGTGAAATCACCATAGTCACAAGAAAACAATTTGATTCTATTTTTAACAACATCTGGTACCCCTGGGAGGTTTGCTCTTTAAAATGACTGCTTATAGGGGTTTTCAAAAAGCTAATTTTTACACTGAATCAATTTTGATGTCTGCACGATCCCAAGTAGTGATACACCTATTCATCCCCAAGGTCTATCCCCAAGGACACACTAAAGCAAGGACCCCAGAAATATTGAGAACATCTTGAGCTTCCATGCTCCAGGTGCTCCTGAGAAAGGCAGAAAAGCTGATGCTCCTGCCACACTTCAGATCAGCTGCTGGAAAACCACAATGGTTTTCCTGTTTCCAGCCTGAAGTATGTGCAACATGCTGGCTTTCATAAGATACAAAACAGTCATTGAGACAAGATCTTCCAGCCAGTGGTACTCACGTTAGTAAGAACGGAGACACAAAAACACGATCTATTTCTTAACTGTATGTTTTACAAAACCAGAGGCAAGCAGTGTGACTGAGCAAGCAGAGCAAACCACCAGGACTATGAAACCAAGATTCCTAATCCAAGTCAAGCCGTCGCTTTGTGCAAGTTGCTAACTTCTTGTGTCTCAAGCTTCCCAGATGTACAGTTTGGCAAAAATACATTTTCAATGAAAAACATATGCTATTTCAAAAAAGGTGAGCTCTCCAGGATAAATAAACTTTAGATTTTACTACACCAAAGATTCCCACATCTCTTTTAAAGAAATAATTACACTATTTGGGCTTAGTTTGAGAATCTGGGGCTAAATAAGAATTCCTATAAGGAAACCTATCACTGCTAGCCACCTTGCATCCATTCATGCAACTATGAAGAGCATTTATACGGCACTGCAAAGCAAGCAAACTGCTCTTTGTGAATTACTATACTTCCTTGTAGTTTTCAGCTTTATGTACTCAGTTACAAATTACCATCTGCACCATGTATGTTAATAGCTAGATGATAGTATTCATACATAGAGGCAGCCACATTCCATCTGCTCTGCAGTTAGGCCACACATAACTCAGTCCCACCTTTAGACAAAACAACTGCTGTTTGCTCAGACTGACTATGAAATTAAATGATTGATGTTACGTGCAGCTACCATCTAACATTCAACCAAATGTGCATTTAGCATTTAGGCTTCACCTGTTCCAGGCATAAAAGAAAATGGGCTTTTTTCTCAATAGTTATTTGTAGAGAAGAAGTCTGACTCAGATGCAGCTTCAAGGAAGCACAAGAGAAGGTTGACCCTTTACCCCTCAACCCCTCATCTGAGGCACTGCTTTTAGTTGCATATTTAGTAGGTATTGACTCTTCCAGAAAAAAATGTTGCCTGTTGAGCATATAACAATGCCAAAATATTCATAACATTACTTGAAGATAAATTTATTACTGATAAACTCACATTTGCAACTGATGCAGATTATGATATTAAAAGTTTATTATATAATAATTATGAGAAATCTGATATCGATACACACCAACTGGCACTCAACTCCCAGAATCAGATAATGTTCCTGTAAGGTTTCAATGCATTCTTGGAAAGCAATCAAAGGACTCTTTTTTCCATAAATCTGTTATTTATAGAAAAGAATTTGATTGTTGCATTGAAGTGTGCACTCTACGTGTAAAAAGGTGTTTATGGGTTTTAGTACAGTATAGTTAGTACCCAAGCAATACCTAGCCCTTTTATAATAAAGAACCCTTACTGAGGGGATATATTTTGTACTTTTCATCAAGTGCACAGAATACAATTACATTTGCCGGTGGTCTATAATGTAAGCCCCAGTTGAGCTGGACTATAGGCTTATAGCTTATAGACTTTTTGATTCACATATAAGAACAGTTTCGTTTTTGTACTCAAACTAAAGGGTAAGATTTGAGAAAAATATTCATAATTTATTTCATTGTAACAAATGAAAACTTGAAGAACGATTAAAAAAAAAAGCTAAAATGCTCAGGAAAAATACATAGTCATTATGCTAGTTATGGATGGACAGTTGCACATTTTAACATAGAAAAAAAGAAAAAATGCGCAATGAACACAAAGAACAGACAAAAGATGCACATAAAGGATGTGATGACATTAAGTACAAATGGAGCAAATATAGATCCTCCAAAATACTTATTCCACATCATAACTTTGAGCATCTTTAGGGCTGTGCAACTGTCAGTATTTCAGAACATAACAGGAAAGAAAAATCCACAAAATTAAAAGTTCCCTCACTACATGGAAATCCCAATAAAGCATTACCAGTCCCCAGACATCAAGTATCAGAAATTGAGATTAGAAGCTTACCAGTTTCTGAGAAGCTTCCTTTTGATACACCCCAGAATTTTGCATGAGCACAGGCTAAGGAAAAAGTTCTTAGAAGTGACAAGTCTTTTTGAGAGATGCATGAGCATACCTAGAACGTACTGAGTTGTGCGCTAACTGCATAAGAACAGGAATAACTGATATGAGCTACACCTTGCACAAATTGTTCTTGCAGCCTGTTTGCCAAAATGTAGGCAAACGTACACACATTCAAAAATCATAGAATTTAACAGATCTCATTGCAGAAAGCAGCAGTTATTGAAAACACTTATCAAGGTCAAAGAAACTCAAAAATAGGGTACATTTGAGCAGGTGATTTTTTTCCTGTGCATAACGAAAGTAAACTACATCATGACTGATATTTCCAAATTAGGGGAGCATCCGCCCCGTGTTTCAACTTAAAATGCAGTAGGGAGAGACTTTTTCTTGTGTTCCACTGCTGATCTCAAAATTTGCTAGATATTAAATATCTATAGCTCTTCAACATTATGAGTTACTTTTTAATACAGGTGGAACTTTCTGTAAAGTATAGACGTGTGCTATTAGCTTAAATGACTGGATGAATTATTTGTTTGAATTAGGTTTCTTAAGAACTGCTCTTTTCCTTTCATCTCTGATAGCAAGCTTCGTTCAGACAAATAAATGATCACTCTCCTCATTGCAACATTTTGTGAATTGGAAGGAGAACTATGCACTCAGTGAGGTGAAGTGAGGAGAATGGCAAGATGCACAGGCAACACCTGGAATTTGCTCCAACTTAGTACAGTGAATTTGTCACATCCTTCATCATATTCCTAGTCACCAGTGATGGATAGACGCTTCATTTCAAGACGAGTTTCAGTTAAGCATTTAATCGGGCAATGTTAGGTTTCAGAAGTTCCCACAATTCATTTAATAGAAAAGATGGTTGAATAAATATTTGTAGCTTGACCAGCAAAAGTTATCTTCTAGGATTAATTCAATCATAAAACAAAACAATGTTTATACAGATGATTAAAGATTATTTTTTATTACGTGCAAATTTAACTTGGTTTGTGACTGCTAACAGATTACCTTTACAAAAACTGTTTGTTAGTAGTTAAATATTGTTCTTGTAGAGAAATTTAGAATAAACGGGTGAAGTAAAATCTGATAGAGTATGCATAATCCAACACGCTGATATTGTACACAACTTGAGCCATGTGTTTGTACAGGCGAATATATTAAATCCCATCTGTTTTAACCATTTTTAATGTTATAAATTAGGAAAACATCAAAAATGTCAGGAGACAATGAACACTTATTTGTTGTCTTTCAGCTCTATATTTATTAGACAAGTTTGTTATCAAACTATTCCTCCAAACATGAAAAGAACAGCAGGCCTTCTGGAAAACCAGATGGCTGCTGTGGTTTCGAAACATGTTCTGGAAGGGTTATATAGTTTACATTTTTTCTTTTTCATAAAGGATTGCGTGGGATGCAGCATGGTTCTCAGACACAAAACTCCTGCAAAATAACCCAAGGGGTATGTGGGTGGGAGAGAGGGACTACTTGAGGATACAAAAAGAAAGCAAAATTATCTATGTCACTGAATCTAGGAGACCTTCCTGTAAGAAAAGAGAAGTATTTCAGCTACAAAGGAAAAAAAGAAAAAAATGCTTTCAAACTGCACAGTCTTAGGCATTTTGCTGCCTTTCTCTGAAACAGAAGGGAGTCCTAGACACTGAAATTAAATAGGGGAATGGAAAGAATGGTGAAACATCAGAAAAAATATGTTTGATGAGATGAATTACATGCATGTCGAGAGGAAAAAAAAGAAAAAGGTCACTCTATCAAACTGTGAACATAATCATATTCCAAAAGGAGAAATGTTTCATAACATTTGGCTAGTCATTAAATCAACACACAGCAGGAGGAGAGCCCAAATTTAAAGAGGACTCAAAGCCCAATTTAGTGAAGAATTAGAAAAACAAAGAATCCATGACTCCGTCTGGTGCTTCATTTTCCTGTTGTTTGCCACACTATTTTCTATTATGACCTTCTTTTTTTTTTTTTTTTGAGCAAAATAATCCCACACATTTTAAAAAATATATGTATTTATTGGTCACTGCCTTCATTCCTTGCATGCACACACA
>JAOWBP010004096.1:6091358-6111366 GCA_028571105.1 Tragopan temminckii | reverse complement strand
AAGGACCTCGTCGAGGCCGGCGGCAAGACCGTCAAGGAAGGCGTGCCGAAGGACGCCCGACCCAGCCCAGCTCACACTGTGGCCAGCCCCTACCCCTGGGTGCCATCATGGCAGCAGCTCCAACCCAGCAGCCCAGCCCCATAATGGTACTCCGCACTGATCAAACATCCGTGTGCTATGAACCCCATCTGGGCTGAAACGGGAGTATGGAAAGGGCACAGTGCAGTACTAAATCAAGCAATAGGAAATAAATTCACAGATAGCAATACGTTGGCTAAATGCAGTCCCGTGAACAGCAAAAAATACAAAGTTGTGCTTTCTACTTTGATAAAGGAATTTGAGAACAGGTTTCAAGATTGCAAAAAAAAAAAAAAAAAAATTCTCATCAATTTTTTGGTTTCTTTGAGGCTCCATTTTCAGTCAACACAAATACATTACCTACAAGTTCTCAAATGGAACATATGATCTCAGAGGTTGATGTTGGTTGTATGGCAGTAGAGATGGAACCTTCCCATCAAAATCCCACTACATTTTGTTGCTGCAATCTGTCTCATAGCAGAGAGGCAGTCTGACAGACTCACATCTGACACGTGGGGACGAAGCAAATGTGTGTCACTGAATTTCTCCATATGGAAAAAATGGCATCCATCAACATTCAGTGATGTTTCCTGAACATTTATGGTGATCAAAGAGTGGATGTAGGCACAGTGAGGCAATGGGCAGAGTATTTCAACCATGGTGACAGTGGTCACCTCTGCTGGTGCAGATTGTTACAAGTACAGCATGCAGGCTTTGGTTCATCATCGGTGAAAATTCAGAGCTAATGAAAAATGCTGAAAAAGTAGTGTTTTGTAGCTGATAATTTGTTTCATTAAATACCGTAGTTGTGCTCTTTATATCGGTTGTAGTTTGAATGGGAATAGTTAAGAGGCATTACTTTTGGAGCAGCAACTGTAGATTCTGCCCTAAACAACTCAGTTTCATTCAGTGCAGCCCAGGCAAGCCAAAGGATTGGACACCAATGAATTTTTTTTCCCCCAGCAAATTCTGATATATATTTACAAACATGAACATTTTCATTTAGGTCAATGTTCCCATCAGAATCTAATAGAGATACTAAATACAAAAAATCCATCTATATTCAAAATATAGATATCATACTGGATAAAACTAATTTATATATCTGTAAGAAAAAACACAGATTAAAGCAAGTTTCAATATATAAAGATGAAATAAGTGATTAATCATTACCTATTCAGTTTCTTCAATAATTAAATTTACTGAAAAAGATCACTTTTGCCTGAAAACTATAAAGTAATTGCCACTCAAAATTTTATCCTGGCAGGTAATTAGTAATAAGCGTTAATACTGTTTCTGCATGTATTACAAGTAGAACAGGATCATTAGTTATTTTCTTTGCATTGTTTACAATGCATAAGTTTCTTACCATACATCTACAAGATTTCTAGGAAAACAAATGCAACAGTATTATCCATATATTTCTAGTGTAAATTTACTCAAAACAAACAAACAAACAAACGACAACCCACAAAGAAAACCCCCAACTTTAAATACATTGTCACTTCATAGCTCTGAATTTAGAGAAAGAGCCAGAACATGCAACAATCAGTCACGGAAAGGGATTCCAGGCTGCCATCCTCAAGCATCCTGAAAACCTGCCCCATCCATGATGCAAAGGATAGCTCCCTGTGTTTCTGTTCAAATGTGTTCAACATTTGCCTGTCAATAGGCAAGCTAGATGAAATGATGATGATGATGATTTTTGTCTGCTGAAACTAAGGAAGAGACTAGAAGCTCAGTATTTTCAAAAAACCGCTGGATGAAGCAGCTTCCATTCATTGCTGACCAGGGCTCCATTTCAAATCTAGGAGCAAAGTGTGAAAGACTGTCCTAGTAACAACCTCCAAACAAGACATGCTTAGAAATTACTGTATTTTGGGTAAACTCATCATTCTTTTTTTTCTATCCAGTCTACTTGTATATGTCTTTCAAGAGGTGTTATGGTCACACTTAGAAGATAGTATATATTTAGGAATCCCAAAAGCTAACAAAAGAACAATTATAATTCTGATTTTTTAGAAGTTATAATACTCAGCAATGTTTTGTAGGACTGAATATCAAAATATAAGAAACATAAAAATGTATTTAAATTGAAATTACAAATTGTACTCACCACTTACAGAGTTATGATTATGTTCAGCTATATCTTTCCTGCCATCAGTAGGAGCAATATACATTTAGCTTTCTTCAGAAGAAAGGAAACATTATACATTTGAAAGAAGTTTACTGGACCACCATTAGGTTTTCATTTGGAGAGGTCCTTGGCCATCAAAACCATTACAGATTAATGCTGAAGCCTGCTGGAGACTATGTTCTGTCTCATATCAAACACGGATAAGTGGTCCCCTGTAATTTTTATGACTGTGGTGTCAAAAGTCTTCCATCCAAATCGCAATAAATATTGTAATGAAGTCTGGAAGCAAGGCCATTTGTACTTGCTCGAGGCTGAGAATTAAGATAGCCTGTTTCTAGTTAGACAGTCATTAGAAAGATCTAACGTACATGGTAAATGGTTTCCTGTTCTGAGTACTTAAAACCAGTTTTAGTAAAATTGACTTCCTGAACATTTTCTTCTATCTTCACCAATATATGAATTTGAATTATACACATTTCCAAAAGATAGGTTCTTCACAGACAGACCACCAAATAGGTATCTTTAATTCAAGTAAACGAAGAGCCCAATTCTGCAGGTAGCTGCCTATATTAGCATATTTTTATGCTGATCCAAAGCCCATTTGATCAAAACGCACAACTCAGATACACATTACCAAAGAATGAGTAATATAGACTCATTCATTTTCTTTAGAAAAGAACTGATATAAATTTATCTTTTAGTCTTCTTCAGCTTCATTCATGATTTCAAGTCATGAAGGTAAATTAAAATCGCATTTGTAAATAAGATTTTGAAGTTAGTCAAATTGGTGTACAGATGCATTTTTCAAATTTAATTTCTCTGTCTATGAATTACATTTGAACTTTTAGCCTAATCAGTGACAATAATGTGAAACTCAGCTATAGTTCCAGTATATGGTGAGTTGACCTCTGAATGATGAAGTATAGCAAAACATAAAACGAGCTTGGTTGAGAACTCACAGAGAATATAACTCTATACGTAAATTGTAGTTATTTGAGGAAAAACCTAAGTGTCTTTGCTATTTAGACTTAAGACTGGCGAAACAACGAGTCACTTGGGAAAATCTGGTCCATCACTCTGCTTTTCAAAATCCTGTTTGAGGTTGCAAGGCTTTGCATGGCTAGCATAAAAGTCTTTTGATACTTGACTGACACTCTGTACCTACAAATTCTCATCAAGACAGAAAAAGAGAAAATATACCGTGTAGATTTGCATAAAACTGTTGAAGGTGGCAGAGGCAGACATTTAATTGCAAGTAATACCAATAGGCAGCAGTTACTTAGATGTCTAAATACACATATTAGTCCAAGCATTACTTTTATCCTGTTGCGTGTGCAGTTTGCCCAAACTTACCACTATGAATTGTATGCTTGACTGCTTTTTTTTTTTTTGGTGGATTCCTCCTTATATTTCAAAATCTGATGTGTCATAGTTTGCCACATTATAATTCTCTCTCTCTCACCTACTTAGGTTTATTTGTCTATGAAAATATACCAAGTTAGATCTCAGTAGTCAGGATACAAAATTATGTACCGTTTAGAGTGTCATTTCCTTGGTGCATTCTAAAAACTCATCAGTCCTCCTCACATTTATAAGATCATCTGCACCAGCTTTCTACAACATGATTTTTAATAGAACATTTTATGCACTTTAACTAAAAAATCTGATTGTGAAGTTTGCTTTCTTATGCTCATAGGAACCTACTGGTGGACAATGCACTCAGTTCTGCATGTTGCATCCATGTATATAGCACTCATACAGGATACTAAGAAAATAAGTCTGTATGTAGTAAAATAAACAGACCTCACTGTTTATACTTCTATAAATGTTCAAATGGAAATAGCGTATTTAAACCTATATTTGATAGAATAAATTTCCCTTTTTTAAATGTTCTTTCACAGAAGTGATTAATTATCGATTTCTGCTATTGTATTCATTGAACAACTTTAATTGCAAGTAAATGCTGAAGTTAATGGAAAAATTAAGGCAAAGGGTTTCTCTATAGAATTAATGAAACATTTCCACAAGATCTTTTCATAAAAAATGTATCAATTCTTTAAGAAATTGCATTTTCATCTTCAAAGTTCAATAGTTGCATAAATGAACACTCAACAAGGAAATATTTTCTGTTATTTAAAATCAGATAAGCACTTGGAAACATTCTTCACTAAACACTTTGTTCACTAAATACTTGGTTGATGCCACATTGTTCTTAATCACAGCCTCTGATATTTTATCAACAGACTGGCTTACACTCTAGTACGTAAGAGCATGAAAGTATCCCTTTTCATTGACAGCCAGTGACGTATATGAAAATGTTACAGCCACATACACAAATGCTTACTCTTGACAACTTCCTAACCTCAGAGGCTGTAATGTTGCTCAACATATAAAACTGGGAAATTTTTGAAAACGTTTATCAAGATAACCAAAAGATTTGCTACGTTCAGGGAATTCAAAGCCTCCATAGGCAGGAAGAATCACATTCCCTCTTTCAACTGCTTTTGCATCTTTAGAGCAGTTGGAGCAGACCCATCAGCTGATCAGCTCTGTTAAGGCACATTTGTGAAATGCTGTAACATAAAATAACTTTGAATACAAATGACATGTTATTTGGCAAGTTTTTATTCTACTTAGCCATGACTGGATGTGAGGGCAAGTTCTTTACTATAAGAGTGGTGATGTGCAGGAACAGGCTGTGCAGAGAGGTTGTGAATACTCTGTTCCTGGAGGTGTTCAAGGCCAGGTGGTGGCCCTGCCTGTAGCAGAACTTGATGATCCTTGGGGTCTCCTCCAACCCAAGCTATTCTATGATTGGCTTTATAATGTGAAGAATTATTGTATCCCTTAATTTATATTGCTAGTGGGGCCTCCTCAAGTATTACTTGAATCACGATAGACCCTTTATATATATATACATATATAAAAGCAAGAAAAAAAAAGGTAAGAGATATCTATTACCCAGCACAATATTAGAGAAGTTTCCTCTTCAGAATCTTTTTTAAAGAGTCAGTTTATCTCAGTCTGAGGTCTCTGAATACAAAGTGGAAAAATACACCAATTGTGTTATCAATATTCTCCCATTCTATAAAGTTATACGTGCATAAGAGACACAACTGTGATCCAGTGTGCATTCCTAGCTATTAAATTTTTCAAAATTGTGGTTATTAAAATATATATACATTAAAAAAGTTTCCTGTATTTTTTTAAAAATAAAAATAGCTAACAATATTGAAATTGGCATATTTTGTGTAATCATATATATCAATATAAGCTAATCAACTATTACTAGAGTCAGTAAGAAATCGGAATATTTTGGTCTCAAGTACATGAACTGCTCAAGGAATCAATTCCTACTAGAAATATGAAAAACATAGAATGTTTCCCCCAAATGTTTTCAGCTATGCAACTGAAAAGGGACTGGTTTAATCTGAATAAAGGTAACGTATACCTTCATTATTTAATGTGCCCTAATTTCCAAGAAGTATGGGATACTTCCAATTATGTTAGCATCCTCTATGAAGGAGTTTAGACATAATTATCATAATTATGTTGCTTGTATAGTATAAGTGACAATCAATGATCATGCCAGTTTTCTCCCAGATGACTATTAGTCATAGAAGATGAGAGCCACAGAACTGTAAATATGCCCTAATTTCAGTTTACAATCCTGGGGTTTGCATTTAAGATTCTTTTCTGTTCATGCCTCATGTAATCACATCAACTCCCATCACCAAATTGGGAGACACATTGACAGACTTACAAACAACTGTCTCCTGTTTTCAGAATTACTTCAGCATGAATAATATACAAAATATGATCAAATTGCCTTAGAAAATGTTTTTTAAAGGAATAAATAGGAAACTTCCCTAAAAGTTTAACCCAAGTCAAATCATTCCCTGGCAAAGGAAACAACTTTATTCAAAAAGTTTTCTTAAATTATTAGCCACATCATTCAGTTACCATAAATCTTTCTAAAATATGTCAATGATTTGTTGCTATTTGAATCACAGGGAAGACATTATAGTAGGTAAATTAATAGAAATAAAAACTATGCTTATTTGCAAATAATAAAAAAAAAAAAGTAGGAAAACTGAAAACTCTCCAATCTTTCCAGACTATACTTTTACTTTAATGCACAGTAGATAAGGACTGTAGTGTACACCTTCCATATTACTAAATGTTTCTTACATCCATACAGCCGTAGATGAGTTCAGTGGTCTGTAGATCTGAATTCATGTTTTAGATCACTCCATACATCAAACCATTTGGTTGTAAGTTCAAAACTTGAAGTGTATGTTAAAAATGAATTTTAATAGCGTATCTATCTGAACAAGGAGAGCAAATATAGAAGACGTGAAAAACGAAAATGTTCACTGAGGTTTTGTTTCCAAATCAAATTCAATTTCTGTTCTGGTTTGCAGTGAGACAAGCAAATGTTTTCCAAGCCCGGAGTCTCTCTCCAGACACACTCCCAGAGAAACAATGTACATAGGAGAGATTCCATTGGGCCACAAAAGAACTTGTTCAGTGTGAAGGAAAGCATTTCTGTACATTCTAAATGGATTTGTTTTTATCAGTTGTAGAAGGGATGCCTCCTGGTTTCTGAATGGGTCAGATATTGACAGTAGAGAGGGAACTCCACATAAGCAACAATGAAAGAGTATAGCAGCAACAGATTTTACACGAAATTTAACTTGCACAGCAGAGGTAGCAAGCATCCTGGTTTTAAGTGGGAAAAGACCACCTTCAAAGAAGAAGCTCTTAGGGCAACAAATTATCCCATAACATATAATATACTTACTACTAGCAATAGTCAAAGGCAACACAGTACAACCTCTAGTAATGCTGACAAAAACGACTTCTCCCCTCAAACTTGATCTGTACATCTCCGAGTTCAAGCAAATTTTACTTAAAATTTCTAAAGGGCTTTTTTCTTTAATTAAAATTCACATTCTTAAGGGTTTCCTTAAAGGTTTACTTGATAGTGATTTTTTATTATTGATAACTCCAACCATGCAAAATGCTTCAATCCATTCTGGCATTCCCTAAGCAACTGCACATTGAGAGGGAGAGTCCCTGACTACCAAATACAAACAAAACCTGTCCTCTTCCATCTGTCTTCCCTGTAGGTTTAGGCACAAAGGCTATATGGAATAACGGTTGCGGACAGTGACCAATACTTCAGGATTCAAATGAAACACTTGTCCAGGAAGCATTGATACACGTCAGATTAGCAGGAATAAATTAACTGTCTCAGTCATTAACTAACTGCCCTCTACATTTGCCTAGAAAAGATACCATGAATGCTACACCATGAAGTCTACGCTGAAAGTTACGTTAGGCACACATGATATGATCCCTGCACATTCTGTAAAGTAAATAATAATCTAAGAGCAAGCTAAATAAGTACCTGTTTAGAAACTTCAGCAGGTATTATAATACTAGTTGCATAAATACAAGTTCTTAAATAGGTAGAAGTTTTAGGTTGCATATAAATGTCAGCAGTGGGCATTATTGCTTGCTTTTATACTTCAAAAATAATCAATGCTATACTACTGTCATTAATAAAAAATGAGTCAATAGGCACAAACTTTTAATATAAACCTAATTATGAGCATCTCTTTGCATGAAACTAAAGATATTGAAAATGTTGACATTGGTGATATGCCCTTGGACCAAAAGCCAAGCATTAGTCAATAATCTATTATGATTTTCATTTTGCAGAAGTAATGCCATTATTTCAAAAGGTCTCAAAAATCAATTTAGCATTTAGTATATCTGTGTAATAATGACATCCTAATTAAAAATCCCAATCTGAATAGCACAAAGGATAATGTTTAATCTCTAATCAATGAGCACTGAGAGAAGTCATAGGAGCGATATGCTTTTTAAAAGAAGTTTAGTGGTTTTTTTTCATACATTACATATTACTTCATATTTGTTGACAGCCACTCTTAAAGTCTGAAAAGATATGTATGCAGACATTCTCCAGCTACACTCAGCAAATATGATTACAAATTATTTAGAGAAAAATAATGGAGTAAGTAATCCATAACAGCCAAGGTGATCAAGTTGCAACTGGCATATACAGAACTTGCATGTGAAAAAAAAAAAACTATCAGTCTAAAGATCTTCAAACTGACAGGCCATCTCCAAGTGAATGCAATTACTCATACATGTTAACAGCTCATTCAGACTATTTACAGAGTTAAATATACATGAGATTTTTTTCCCCCATTTATTAGTAAGAATGGTGTTATATGTGAGAATTATTTCTCATTTTCTTTTTTTCTTTTTTAATAATCTGTTCATTTTTCAATTATTATATAAATTTGAGATGGCAGATCCTGAGTAGCTACCAAAAAAACAAAACAAAAAAAAAAAAACCCACAAAAAACAAAAAACACACACACACACACACATTCTGCTTTCCTTATAGCATAAAACATCGCACATGGCAATGAATGCATTTCCTTACAAGTGTTCATCAGTGCTCTGGAAAGCTATTCAATTACCTGCATGTCAAATGATTATCTGAGAGCTCAATTTCATCCCCATTACCCTTTCTCCACCTCATACCTCATATTTAAAATGCTACTGGTGTGTTAACACATCTTTGAACCTGCTATTTCTTCAGTTAATTTCCCATTAAGAGGTGCTGGAGTAACAGATGCCATAATTATTCAATTATTATGCATATTTCACATTTACTGTATCAAGGCTTTGTATAGGATGGGCCCATTGGATGCCAACTTCAGGAGCAGTGCAGTCTTATACCACTACAGCCTGCTGCAGACCTCATGTGCAAGTAAAAAAAAAATCTAATACACGAGACCATTGCAAACATCTGTGGACAGGGGAAGTTTAGGGACACATTTTACATTCTGTTGCTTTCTGTTACTTTGTAGATGTGTGTTGTTCACTGACTCAAACATCACAACTCTTCCCCCAACCCCCAAGTTAAAAAGAACATGGAGGCTTTCAATGCAGTATGTTTAGAACATTACAATCAAACTTAGTGAGTTGCTTAAAGGCTCAAAGCACCATCCACACAAGGTGAAAGATCACTCTGGATAACCTCACCAGGGAATCTAAACATCAAGAAATCCTTCCTAACAGTTTTATAAGCTATTACAACAGATCTGTGCTACTAAACACACTATGATAGTAACACTGTTAATGAGGGCCCACAGAATCCTACAGCTGAGAGTAAGGACTTCCATGTTATTCCCTGTAAGTGATGATAATCGCATATTATAGCACAACTCACAAGGATTTCATGGAACATACGCATGCAGATGAGAGAAGAAAGAATGGCACCCAGCTGGAATAAGACAGGAAAGTTGTGATAGAGTTTATGACACAGCTCTGCAAACTTAGAGAAAAAACAAAACACGTGCTAGGTGTAACATCCAATGTATATCTATGTAGTAATCCTTTAAAACAAAAACTACCAAGCAAAAAAAGTGTCTCAGTTTGTAACAATGCGTATGTTTTAAATTCAACATAGAACTAACATACGTATTTATTTTTCTGCATTAAACAGATCTCTGACCCTAACATCAATGTCACTTCTCCTTAGTATTCTAAATGATCAGAAGTCATTTGCAATATAAAACAGGAATCAGAGATTTGCTAAAGAAAAAGCAAGCAACGTTAGTCCCTAGACTGCAGATCCAGAAGGATGCCAACCAGACTGAAGGATCCTAGCCTAGGAAGCATCTTCTCACTCCTCCTTCCTTCCCCTCTACCAATCTGGGACACTAAACCTGTTCTCAGTACGTACATACATAGGAATAGTCTTGTTATTTTCTAAAATACCGATTAACATGCTTGCATAATAGACAGCGAGGTTTTATGCATCAGAAATGACTATTTTTATATGCTGTTCCCTCAGGTTGTAGTACAGTATAATTTATACATCTGTGCTTTTACACATAACATATTTGTAGCCAAAATGTGAGACTGGGTATAAGAAAATTAAATAGAATAAGAACTACCATGTGCTCCACAATTCAAGGAAACACCAAGTAGCAGCAATGGGAATTAAGCAGAACACTTTATTATTCCAAATATGAAACCGAACTATCTGCCAGACCTCCCTTATTTGTTACAATTTTTCCATATTTAGGTAAATTCATGTATTTACGTACCCTGCAGTGCTAATAAGACCCTTCTCTAGCCCTTTCACAGCAGAAGCTGTTGGTACAAATAGCCTCTTTGTAGGGAAAAAAGCCAGCTTGGCCAAGCTTACATACATTGATTTTATACTGGCATCCTGACTGTGCCTAACAGCTGCTCCTAAATGTAATGAAACTCTGCTGGATTTATTCAGTTAAACAACTTTGCAGACTCCTTAAGCACATGCATTTCTTATAGGTTTTGCATCTGCTTTGATCAGAGAACAACAGTTGCAATACATTTTAACTTTTGAAATTGACCTTTGAAACAAATATTGTTTGGAAATCTTAAATATTTGGGTATGTAGACATTAAAATTTTTCCTATTTTCTTCTTACTCAGTTTTAAATAATATAGATCACGCCCACAAATCTCTCATGACTTTCTCATGCACATCCTTAACAGAAGGTGTGAAATGAGCCCTGCTTAGAGCTTTTTCCACAATCACTCAAGTGCTCTATAGCTATACAGTCACTAAGATGTTCACATTTTCTACACCTAAATAAGCCTAACACTTCTGAGTGGTTAAGAAGTTCCTTGAAGGCAGTGGCATCTATTGAAACTGAAGGCAGATTCTAAGTTGATCTTTTAAAACTTCCCTTAAAATGGCAAGATTAAAGTGCACTAACCTTTCTTTCCCATCATACACATACTCTGCAAGAGGTAAACTGTACTAGTACAAAGACGACTTAGATACATCTCTGTACTGCACAGAGATCTATGTGATTTGGAGTATTAATACAGAGGTCAGCCTTTACTCCAGGTGAGCCTAGCCCACGCTACTCACTTCCAAAAAGCAATTCACAGGTGCTATTTAAAGGGCAATTACATTTGTAGGACTACTAACTTCTAAAGAAGATGTTATGTTACCTGTTCCTCTTTATAAACACTACAAGTATCCTATAACTAGTGGACATACATGGCCAGGGACTTTCATGATAATTACATAAGGAAAAATAAGAGTAAGCACAGGACATTTGGGCTTATTTCAAATCAGAAGAAACGTGTTATAAGTCATTCATTGGTGTTTTCAAAGACAATAAATTCAGCGTGAAACCATACTCTGAAGAAATAAGAAAATAAAAGTTCTGAGAAAACTTTCTAGATCTCTGAAGTAGATCTTTAACTACCTCTTGCACAAGCAGATAACATTAAGGGAACATTTATACTCAGAGAAACATGAAAGAGGATACACGGTCATAAGAAATCCTATTCATGCACATTGACTCCTACCTCATGCAGACTACACAGCACATGAGCCAAGTCTGCACCTTCACCCAGAAGAGCCCATGCTGCCAATCTTTATGAATGCACAGTGAAAGCACTATTATTCCTCAAATAAACACTAATATAGCAATGGCAGGTAACGCAATGTAAAACTAATTTTACTGTATCTAATTAATAGTATAATGTCTCATATTAGAGGAGTGTCCCATCGTTTTCCAGAAAGATGCAAGATTTTATCTTACTCCATACACTACTTTTCATGCAGGTTGTTCTTCGTCAATGGCAAAATCACAGAACTCATGGTGGGGACTATGTTGAAAAAATGGTGTTTCGCAGTTAAAAATTTACTCTATTAAGGTGTCACTGTGCTCTTTGTATTTGCTGTAGTTTCCATGGCAATAAATAGAAGGCATTACCTTTGGAGTGACCTACATACACTTCTCTTCACTTTTCTTTTTTTTTTTTCCCCCCCCACTCAAACCAATTTGATTCTATTATTCATCTGCAGTGAAAATATTTTTTGAGTTTTGGGAGAAGGAACTATTATTTCAAATTAGTACAGAGCATGTACCTATGCACTGCATTCCAAAAAGTTATCAGATAAAATTATTTAATTGCACCAGAAATTTCGGAGCAGCTAGGAAAGAGGAAGCAGGTGGGACAATTTTCACAAAGCATTTTAGCAAAACTGTTGGTCGCTTAAGAAAGAGGAATGACTTTGTATGTTGTAATGTAATCTTATAAAACATGAACACCCCAAGGCACTCATCATTTGTATGTAAAATACTAAAATGAAGATTATTTCAAGTTTACTTTCTTATCATTTCTATATATACATATTTGATTCCCTGTTCATAATATAGTTCAACAGTCTGCTGTGGAGGGCCAGAAAAGAAAAAAATCCACGTGAACCACTAAACCAAAAACTCGCTCCAACTTTTAGTAGCAATTCCCATGACGCTTAACTAAGTTTAACAATTCATAGTAGCAAGCAAGCTACAGATGCTTCTTGTCATGAGAATATTAAAAACAGAAGAAAAGATCATTCTTATAAGCAGACAGCCTGACAATGAATTGCGATGATTCAAAACTGGTTGTTTGAACATGAAGAACACATGGCCATTATACATCTACTCACACAACTGGTTCTTCCATAGCTAATCCAAAAATCACCGATGGAGACAGAGAACTTCTAAAATGCTCCCCTGACTTTTTAACTGAAGGTAACCCATCATATATTTTCAAGTAGTGAACAGTTAGCTGTCTCTAAAAGGACTACTCACACAGAAAGCGGCTGAATTAAAGTGACCAGAAAGTTTTTAAAATCTTAATCAATTGTCATTTTGGCAAGTTCACAACTTTTTATTTTTCAACTACATCTTTACTTAAATCTCTTACTGCTTGACAGCTTGTTTTCACCCTTAAGCGTTCACAAAACTTACACAAGAATATTCAAACAAGCAATATATGATATTGGCTTTAAAGAGTTTTGCAGGAACCAGAAAACACACTGTAACACCATGGAAAGTACAGCAATGACAGCTTAGTAGCAAAGAAGTGTTAGGCTGCAGCAAGTGAGGATGTGCTCAAATGCAGCAGCCATAGACACAGAAACAAAGGGAAGAAACTGCTTACCCTCGGAAGGCCTCAGGTAAGGAAAGATCTCCAGCATGATCCCCTTGCCTTCACTACCAACCATTAAATGAGGTCCGGGAATAGCTCCACCCTTTCCAGTCACTCAGGTCCATTGCATGCACCTGAGCTCCTCTGGGTTGGCTCTGCCTTCCCACCAGGTGCTCAATCACTGGTTTGAGCTGTGACCTAGCATTTCCACTACACACACACATACTTTTGAGTGAGTAGTATTCCTAATATAATATTTTCTTCCTTTGTTGTAAAGAGTGATAAAACACAGTTCAGTGTAGCATAGGTGCATAGAGTAGCAGTGCTTTGGGTGACAGCAGTAGAAGTGCAACACTGAGTCAAATCTCAGCGAGTGTGTTAAATACATGTAAATGTCGAAATAACAAGGCAACATCCTTTTCCACTCTTACTAACGAGGTGAATTCTTTTGTGTATTGATTTTAATTAATTCACTTGCGGAAAAAAGTCTTATGTAGCATAATTAAGGGCAGCAGTATAGCCTTGGGTAAGGACCAGACTTTAAAGTAACGTAATGCACAAATTATCAGTATCATAAAATCTAATTTTACGTACACATATGAATGTACTAGGGGAATTTTTAATTTCAGAGGACTACTAGAAAAATTGAAAGAATACACTGAATATATACACCAACTCCAAATGCAAAATACCAAATTTCAACATAGGAAAAATGACTGAACCACGTGACTAATAGGAGAATGGAATATGGTTCCAAATAAATTTGTAAAAGTGCTTACAGCTGAGAAGTTTATGAGATTGCCTGTAGCTGGGAGAAATTGTGATACACACAGTAGGAATTATATGCACTCAGTATAACATCAGACCTCTGTTTCATTGATGCATTTAGATGAATGTCTGATACAGTGATTCTTTGAATTTTGTAGCATTTGCATGTATACATATTATTCTAAGCTAAACTCTTTCAAAGAGTATGATATTTGTAGCAATTACTGAACGAACCTATCACCAGAGATTAGTTCTGTACATTAGTGACGAAGCACTCCTAGAGTACACACCACTCAAAATGTATTATACTTGTGCACTAACAATTGTTCTGCTTGGTAAATAAAAAATACCTTCATGTCATTCTGACTTTTTTGTTCTCAAATGAATATTCTACAAGGCTCTAATCATTCAACTCTGTAGGTGTACTTCAAAAGCTTCCTTTAAGAATCTTACATTTGATTTCTGGGAAGTATTTTCTCGTTAACGTCTAACATATGTACCCTGTAGGCATGATTCACACAAGCCTCTGGAATTCTAAGGAAATGATGATCAGTCACAGAAACGTGTAAAGATTCAAGAACTCTGGCAATTTTCACTTCAAATGTTGTCAGCGAGTTACTATTATAAAAGTAGTTTTCTCACCATATCACTAAAAAAAATTCTGTGTATTGTGCAGCTATGAGAAAAGTTACACATTTAATGAACTCTATCACCTGAAGATATATTTCCTCGAAGTTGATAACTGAATCTGTTACATTCAGAGAAATGCTAATTATATCTGATATAGTAGATGCTCAGAATGTCCTGAACAAAGTTTATATATTGATAGAGGAAGAAGGGTGGACAAAGGAACAGCTAGCCAATCAGCAGAAAAAAGATGTGCCTCGATGTTCTTGATTCTAATGAATTGAATAATTAAGTGCTACAACAATAATCTCGATGTTGACAATACATTTTTGTTCAATAGCATCCTTGAAAGTGTCAACAAACACACCTAATAATACGGCATAAATTTAAATGTTTGGTTTGTTTTTTAAATGTTGAAAACTATTCACTGAATTACTAAAGAGATGGTAAAAATTAAAAGTAATGAGCTCATTTCAATAAAATTTTATGAGGCTGGTTTCATGCTGACAAAACGGGTCCTGCAGGCAGTACCCCTCCACCTGCCTGCCAGAAAAGGAAAAATCATCTATTTCAAAATATTTTAAAATCTTTTAATGAGGTACTAAAATACAGCTTCAACTGTATAGGCAAAGTACAGGGATTCTGTGTGTCTTTGCCGTTACCAACAGCAGCCGTTTACAATACAAGAGAATGTTTTTTTGATTAAATCAAAATTAATATTTGTCAGTTGTAATTACCACATATGGTAAATTCTCTTGAAGGTGTATTAATAATAATCACAGTGAGTGATATTACAATATCAACTGAATCCTCCCAAATCATTTTTAGCAAACTAGCATGTATGTATGTTAAAAGAGGGGGAAAAAAAAGCACAACTGAAACAAAATGAAGAATTCTGTTCACATGGACTGAGTAAGAATACCAACTCACTTTGCTCATGATTGGGCAAAAGATATTCTTATTGTAACAGAGAAAAGTAGAAGTCTGATCTCTCATACAAGACCATCACATTCATAAACGTACAGTTACATGTAAAATACCCGATTCCCACGCCAACTATTGTTTGAGAAACAAAATAAAGTAGTAAAATGGCCAAAATCATTTACATACAATACGAACGTGTCAATGTGCACGTGCACTTTAAATATGTGCTTCTGGAAATACTCACCACTACAAAGCTAATTACTAATTCTTACTATTTTCCACAGTGCAAGTATCTGTTTACATATCAGAATGACAGAGGTTATAAAATAAACGGCAGAATTCTGAATTAGATGTTTGTTACAATTTTATCAACTTGAAATTGTCAATATGAAGCACTCGAAATTTAAAAAAAAGAGACTACTCTGAATTTGCTCTAGGTTTAACTCATTTCAAATATGTTGTATAAATTATTGTAGAAAAAGTGATCCAAATTTAGCAAGCATAATTTGCGTTCAATCAGGCAAGTTATAGTAAAAGGAATAAATGACATGTATGTTTTAACAATATAATATGACATATGGCCAGTATAAAATAAGAACTAGATACCTTTAATAGCTAAAGTCTGCATGTGTCAGGAGTACCACTAAACAGCTATTAGCCTGTTCAAATAGACAGAAACAGAGAGGTCAAGATGGACTTCCTGAAAATGACCACCACCATGGGGATGAGATAACCTCTGTCCCCTGAATAATTTTCTTCAACTTCTGGCTTTGACTTCTTAAAATTTAATTTAATTTTTATTATTATTATTATTATTTTTTATTTTAATGTCAGTGTGTATCAGAGACCACTTTAGGCATAAGATTTTGGGAACTGTTGATCACCAGACTGAAAAACTGGCTATAAATTGTTTCTTACTCTTCCATGCGATAAAGCGGGTGTTTGAACAGGTTTAAACAATATATATACTGAAAAATATAATCACATATACAAGAAATTCAGAAAAAGTAGACAAATATTGTCATCTCAAGTAAAATAAAACTTGATCTACTTCACTGCCATGACTGTTTCTTTGAGTAAAGTGGGACTTCCAGTATTACACTATTTCTCTTCTCTGTTCTGTTGTTGACACTCTCAGAAACATCTTCAAAGCACCGTGTGCTTTTGTGTGGTGTAAAACCAGTATGCTTCCAATTTTGCCATCAATCATCTTTAATAGCATATGCTATTAATGTAATTTTGTTATTGAAGATTCCTAAATTTATTCAGTGGTTTGCACAAGACAATTACGTTTTTTGTTACATCCATGCAGGCAATCAGATAGCGCCTTTTTAAATTAGAGCAATTAAACGTGGTCATTATAAATGGTAGTTTATTAAAAAAAATCATGAAGTGTCAATATGACATTCTTTGATTTAAAATAAAATGGCAACAGAATGAGGAGAGATGCATTTTAATTATTTCATTTCAAAGTGTATTTGAAAGATCTTCTTTATGAAAGCATTCTCATGTTGGGAAATGTGTCCACAGTTTTTACTGGTCTATGGCTGGCTTCACAGATATTTCCTAAAATCCTGAAAATCATCTGGAAACTTTTTCCAATACCAAAAGTCCTTCACACGTTATAAAGAAAAAAAGTAATATTTACATGCACACAAACACATAATTCATGCACAGAAACTGCCTTTAAGGGCTCTTAATTCAATTTATCCAGTTCTTTTACATAAAGATTGTTTTTTAATATAGTGCAATACAAAAAAACCCCAAAAACTAAATGTTTTATTCAGATTGAAAAATGAGTACATAAATACTGCAGAACTGTGAAACTCTGTAGTACTACAGAGTAGTGAAATGGTGAAACTAAAAGCTAAAAAGAAATATTTTTCCCTAGAATTGACAGAATTTCTCAGTTTTGAGACTTACTAAATGTCTCATGTGATAAGCAGGAAGTGAATGAAACAACGTTCACATATTTCCTGTTTGGTTTTAGTGAAAGAGAACTTAACAAGCAGCCCCAGGTCCAGTTAGGGAATACTGGTCTTACTTTGCTGTATGCTTTCCATTTACCTATTGTACACTGGAAGATCTCAAAGCCATTAAGGTGCTTACAGTATTCTTTAAGTGGTCTGGATCACTAGCGACAGCACTCTAAGTGTGATAAAACCCTACAGTGAGAAGAACACACAGCTACATAGAGAGTTCTCTTTCACACAGGAAAAAAGTCACTGCAGAAAGCCTCCAAAAAGTGGGTTCCCTTCCAAAGGTTTCAAAAGAAATTATCCATCCTGATCTCAGTAAAGTAAATCAAGAGAAATGAAGTGTGCCAACTAGAAACATCAATAACAGTGAATGAAAGAACGATATGCTTAATTTTCCCTAGATTCCATGAGTTACTCTTAAAAGTAACCGATTCTGTTCTGAAAATAGGACTTACTACTTAAACAAAAATTATATATCAATGCTGTGAATATGTGAAAAGTGAACACACAATTAAAAATATATTAAAAAAAGACGGACAAAATATCACGTTTACAATGCAAGCTTACTAATGGTATTTTGCCTTTGGAAAATGTCAAACGCTAGATGTCATTACAGTAGCACATTCTATGAAAAAATATACTTAAAATCTGACAACCAATTAATTCCAATATTATACAATATTATACAGAAAAAATAATCAGGAAATATAGTCATTATTTAGTTATAAGTGATTTTAATAAGCTTGTAATCAGGAGGGAGTCAGACTTTGCACTGTCTGATAATGATAGGATAAGGGGGAACAGTTTTAAACCAAAAGAGGGGAGATGTAGATTAGATGATAGGAGCTACATTGTTTTTCACTCCTAGGGTGGTGAGGCCCATCCCTGGAGGTGTTCAGGGACAGATTAGATGTCTGATTTAGTAGTTAGCAACCCTACCCATGACAGGGGATTGGAACTAGATGATCTTTAAGAGTCTTTCCAACCCAAGCCATTCTATCATTCTATAAATATGGGTAAGAAAAAGGTCTTTTAAATAGATCTGATTACTAAGAATAGTGCTTAAAATATTAAAGATTGCCCCACACATACTTCTTAGCACTTGAGTACAAGTGATAAACACAGTCTGGCTGGGGTTGATATAGAAATTCTCCTTCTACAACCTTGATTTCCATCTCTCCCCTCCAATCCCAAAAGCAGTCATTAAGATATTAATGCCCCGTACATTATCACCTTGTGTTCTACCACTGATGCTTGAACTATAATGCTACAATCAAGACAAGTAGGGCTAAAGGCATCATTATACAAACACTCTTACTGGCAAATGTTATTGCCTTTGCTTCCATTGTACCTGCTTTTTCTTTCTTAATATCTGAAGAGCTCCTGTTCAGAAGTAGCACAGAATTCTTCAAAGATCCAGAGTTAATGAGAATACTTCTCAGTTTCTCAGGTTTGCTTCAGTTTATGTTCAGCAAAAACAAACAAATGAAAACCACCTACAGAACTGAACTTAGAACAGGCAAACTACAAATAAACATGCTATCTGGAAAAGAGGTGTTATAGCATCCCTTTTTAAGAATGAAACATAGACATGCTAGAGAGCATGTAGAGACATTTGCATGTGATTCTCCAACGTAAAATGTTTTACTGAACTCGCTATGCTCTACTTCACATATTTTTGTGTCATTTAGACAAATAAAGGAATAACATAGCTTTATAATAGCTTAAATATAAAAACAAACAAAAAATGCCACCATTTACTATTTTGTAAAAAACAACCCAAACAAAGCATATAAAACAATACACTTTAACCCTTTTGTGAAAAAGCAAAGGATACTACTGTCATGTATCTCAGGCCAGCATTATTTTTTTGATAATCTATTTGACAGAAGATAAGGAGCAGAGGATGTGAAAGGACAGAGAATTAAATCTCCCCTCTGAAAATGAAGACCTTCAAAACTGCTCTCAACTGTGAAAAAGAAAGAAGAGATTGCCAGTGATATAGAATACAAAAAGCAGTTCTGGCTAGCACAAATTGCTTGGATAAGCAACAGCACGAAGAATAAATCTGTAAATATTATAAAGTGTCAGATGAAATTTGGCACCTCTGTCCCAGCATTTCTCTATGTTTCAGGGACATTAATTCTCTAGTCGTAATTGTGAATACTTACCAAAATGAAGTAGAATTTAATCCATATTACAGATGGATGATGTCAACTATGTCTGACCTTACTAAAAGCAAGCCTAATACAGATTACAGACTTGTATCTACTCATCTCCTTGGATCTCCAGTCCTGTTTTCAGAAAAAAAATTTATCAGAGGAAAATATTCAGTACAAATAACACTTTCTGCATTTCTTAATTTACCGTCTCATGAGACTGAACGTGTATAAGTCTATGGGGCCGGATGGCGTGCATCCCAGGGTTCTGAAGGAGCTGGCTGAGGTGGTTGCCGAGCCGCT